>BSUD01000006.1:90265193-90285886 GCA_033239045.1 Fagopyrum esculentum | reverse complement strand
TGGTTTTATATTTATTTGTGCCTTGTTGTAAGATCTAGTGAACTTGTTGTCAGGCTAGGGTCATGTTTTATTGTGAGATAATAGTCCGTAGTGCTCCGAGTCCAGCGGATCCGGGGTGTTACAAAGTTGGTATCAAAGCCTAGGTCAACAACAATGGCACTGGCAATCTACGATAAAGGCCGAATAGATAAATAAACAGAACTCGAAAGGGGTCTGACTTTTTAAAAGGATTTTGGTTTTGAAATGTGTACAACTGATTTAAGATAGAATGTACGGGAAGCCATCACCCTTTTTGAGGATCTCGGCAGTGTATATATATATATATATATATATATATAGGTGTGGTTCCCATGAGAACACCCCTAACGTGAGAACATGAGAACAATCGAACACCGTTGGATGGTGAGTATTAAGGGTTGAGATTTAGAGTGGATATCATAACTAATAATAACTACGAATAATAATAATTAGGAATCCAACAATAACTACGAATAATACATTAAAGGATATGGCACCTTCGTAACAAAACTAATAATAATTACGAATCTGTTCTCATGTTCTCACGTTAGGGGTGTTCTCATAGGATCTATACTATATATATATATATATATATATATATATATATATATATATATATATATATATATATATATATATATATATATATATATATATATATATATATATATTATGTGTTGGATTGTCCATGTTTGTATGGATTGGAGTATTATATATGTATATATACATATGGCATATATATATATAGCCTTATACGGTTAGATGCGTGTACCCTGTAGATGGCTCGGACTAGAGTAACATCTACAGTAGGACGAGGTAAGGGTAGACCCCCTCTTCCTTCAGTATTGATAGGTCAGGGATAGGTTTTCATCGTTGATCCGCCTGCAGCAGAGGATGTGCACGAGGAGATTGCTGAGAGTGTCATTCTTGAGACTAGGAACGGTATGGCAACGAGATAGAGACCTCAGCGTGTCCAGTTAGATAACTCAGATCACTTTTCGATGAGGGGACCAGAGTTCCGCGCTTACATCCGTAGAGTCAAGGAGGCTTCCAAGGAAGGTAGACGTGCCCCGGATCTGCCAACACATGTGGGATCGTTTGAGATGTCCCAGGAAGCTACTCAGGTGCCAGTCATACTGGCACGTGCTGCTGAGGTTGTTAGAGCTCATGAGGAGTTGAGAGGACCAAGACCGGACTCCTTGTTGAAGGCATTTCACCAGATCGAAGTACCCCCTTTTGTTGGAAAGGTGGGCTTGGAGGTCGAGTTATAGGTTGGACATGTAGACTCAACCCTTGAGTCTATTAGACGTCCAGAGGATAGACGGATAGAGTTAGTACAAACTCTATTCCGCGATTTAGCTCAGTAGTGGTGGAGGACCCTGCGCAGTCGAGTCACCAGTTATGATCAGATGAGGAGCATGATTAGAGAGCGTTTCTACCCTGTCTCATTGAGAAACTAGAGGATTTTGTTGAGGCCGGTTTTGAGGATGTGCCGATAGTGGAGGCTATCAGGAGATTCTAGGAGAAGTTGGCACTACTAGGTGTAGTTGCACCTCCAGAGGATCAGCATGCATATATATTCTCCCACCGACTAAGGGAGAGTGCCCGTTCCTATATGGTGGGTTTCCCTTGTGATTCCCTAATAGATTATCAGGACAGAGCCTCGGCTTACGAGCGTGAGCGGGCTAGTCAGAAGAGGTTTTCTCAAACAGGAAGGTCTGAGAAGAGACAACGGACTGGACAGACTAGTGCAAGAGCACTAGTGTACGGGCGAGGCCAGACTCAGGGCCGCTCGAGTTATCCAGTTTCTGCAAAGATTTCTGAGAGATGACGCAGTGCTTCAACTGTAAAGAGCTTAACATATCCGAGCTGATTGTCCGAGAACACTAGTGACTTGCTTCTCTTGTGGGAAGTCAAGACATCGAGCTAGGTTTTTTAACCTCATTTTCTCTCCGGTTGTTATTTACTTGGCCGTTGAAGATCTAGCTTCTATTGCTCAATAGTACTAGACTAGAATGTGATGCTACTTATATTTAATTGTTGATACCAAGCTTTTCATTCCTATTCAGATTGTGAAGCTGAAGGCTTTTGATAAGTTTGAGAACACCGCGGAAGCTTTGTCAGCTGTAACATTGTTGGTTGAAAGCAAGGCTAGCAAAGGGCTAAGAAAGTTCTTGCGGTCTCATTGTCAAGGAGAGACAATTAGGTGTTGTTGATTCTAAATTAGGAAATGTGATAAAGGAGAAATTGGTGTGTATACTCCCTGATTATGACATGAAAGTAATTTTGCTTTTACTACTAATCAGTAATGTCTCTTATTTATTTTACTACTAATTAATATGTTAGACTTAAATCGGGATATGTTTCGTAAGTGAATAGGTATGTAAATTTTTGGTATGAATTTCTGGTATGAATATCTGAGTACAAAAAATCTTGTACGAATTTCTAGTATGTAAATTTCTGGTATGTAAATCTGGTACCAATTTCTGGTATGTAAATTTCTGGTATGTAAATCTCATACGAATTTTTGGTATGAAAATTTCTAGTATAAAATTTCTGGTATGAAAATTTCTGATATGAAAAATTTTTGGTATGAAATAGGCAAAAATTATAATAAAAGAAAATAAAAAATAAATTCTGTAATTAGAAATTAAAACTTACACTTACATGACAACTAACAAACATCTATTATTCTTTTTTTCTTTAAATGGAGGGGTTAATTACTCTTACCTACCATTAAATGCAAGTGGTAAAAAATAATGGGTAAAATGGTTAAGTAGGCACCTTTTGCATACTGGTGTACAAAGTAGGTAGTTTGGAGTTATCATTAACAAACTAGGCCCCTTGAGTATTAAAATAAAGATTTAAAAATAACTAAAATAAAGATCCATGATCTTTCTCTCTCCAATTAAACCATATTTATTTCCAAAATTAATTATTGAAATTAAAGGAAATAACGGTTTGAGAAAAAATAGCAGCCACGATCATCCATAATTAGGATCTGTTTTTTACGAGATACGGTTCTCCATTTTCAACGAATTCAGAGGACGAAGGTTTTCGCCATTTTCGGGGGAAAAACTTTGTGCGTTTGTGAACTTCTACTGCATCTGTATTTTGGTTTTGGTTGCATCATCATCACAACACTCGTAATTCGGTAAGCCTTATGTGTGTATATATATTTTCTGGATTTTCGAAGCTTTTTATACGCGTCAATGGCGGACGAATCATTCATCTAAAATTAAAGCGTTATATCGAAACAATTAATGTACATATATGATGAATCACCTTACTTGTAGTGTTTTAACTGTGTAAATGGTAAGCCATATTCTGGATAGACGATGACTGTCTGTAATTAACGGTATGAGGTTGAAGAAAGTAACATTGTGTACACATTCGATGATACATTAATATATGTATGTGTTTGAAACATATAAATAATATGTATATGTGTTACATATATTGTATGACATAATGTGTACGCATGTAGTATGTACACATTCGATGATACATTATTAAATTAATATATGTATGGTTTATGAATATGTACATAATTTTTGGATAGAGTACTGTACACATTGAGTATGTACGTTAACTATTTTGTTTAATGTAGACATTTGTTTGGTGACTGGTTACATTTTATGTTTATGTGTATATGTATGTGCATTGTAATTTGTGTATGTGATATGTACATGATTGTACAAAATTATGTACATAATATATTATTTTCAGGTGCGAAGTAGGGGGAATAAGAAACGATGAAGAGTCGAAGAAGAAGAAGATGATCTTTGAAGTTTTTGGGTTGATGGGCGGCGAGGGCGAAAGTTGGTTGACGAAAATCATAGGAGACGATATGGATGTGGGAAGAAGACGCTTTGTTCTGAATTATTTGGATATAGTTTCCGTTGATATGATTTGGAAAAGATTCTGCAAATCTCTATATACAGTTTCCATTTTTCCTTAATAGGTTTTTTGAATTAAGGCAGTTTTTAATTAATGAGATTATGTTAACTGCCATAACTTCTTCCTATAATTCAGCCTTTTGTTTTTAATTTATCTTTATTTTTATATTGAAATTAGCTAGGGGCCTAGTTAGTATCCAATAAACAAAAACTGCCCTAATAGCTAAATTTTCTCAAAAATAATAGGGTACACTTACATAACAACTAACAAACAAAAATTTCTGGTGTAAAAAATTCTTGGTATGAATTTCATACCAGAAATTCATTCTAGAAAATAATAAAGAAAATAAAAAGGCAAAAATAATAATAAAAGAAAATAAAAAAAAACCAAGTTTAGTAATTAGAAATTAAAACTTACACTTACCTAACAACTAATAAACATCTATTATTTTATTTTTATAAATAGATAAATTAACTATTTTTACCTACCACTAAATCTAAATGGTAAAAGATAACTAAATACACTTACTAAAATAAAACTAAAAAAAGACTTATTTGATCAAAATCTTCAATTATTTTGAAAGGGGTGAGAAACCTCATTTAACACACAGCTCAATCTCTAATCTCGTTGGTTCAGAATTGTATGAATAATAAAGAAAGAGACATTTGGATGTCATGTACATTTACATCAAATATTGCAACAACGTAGAGTCTGGACAAGTCTGTATATGAGAGCATAACATTGAATTTGGTAAGTAGGTTTCTGTTATTTATTTTGGTTTGATACATGCAATTTTAGGAGTAATTAACTTAATACTCGTATTTTACACAAAATTAGTAAAAAAGTAAACTACATAATTAAGTGTAATAAAGAATCAATATCTCTTTAAATATGTGAATTGTTGTGACTATATTAATTTATATATTGAATTACTTAACTAAATTTTTATTGAGGTGATATTTGCAAGCAATGAAAGGCATGTTATGTCCGGTTATCGTAATTGGAAGTAGTGCAGCAGAAGAAGTGATCCATATTGTAAGAGGGTGAAGAGTCGGCAAGTTTTGGCATGTGGCTGTGTTTGCGAGACTAGCTCGGAAGTGAATTAATTAATCAAAGGATTTGGTGGTGGTTGCGGTTCACATGTGTTTCAATCCCATCAATCAATCCTCATCTCATTACATTAGGTTTAGATTATATACATAGAGGGAGTCAGGGAGGGAGGGATGCCCATGTGATACATGTATGGGTCCTATCTAGCAGTAGCACTGTAGCAGTAGCAGTAGCACTTGCCCATGTAATAATGCAAATATATTGGGTGTTCCCAGGAGTCGTAACATTTGTAAGTGAATGAGTTAGAAAGGATAGGAAAACGAGTCAAACCTTTAGAAGTGGATTGGACAGATGGCCCCCACAACAAGGACGCTGTACAAAAGCAGTAGTCGTTGAAATGGGTGCCATGTAAGAAGAAGAAGATGAACAAACCCAAAAGTATTCCATTTCTATTATAAATACTGAATCTCATCTACCCAATTTTACAACCTAAACCTAAATCTAAATCTAATATATGCACCATCATTTTTCCATTCAGATTTCTCTCTTCCTCTCCTCCCGTCACCTAATGCCAACAAGATACACCTCCCTGCTTTCCACATATTACTTCCCATGTCGATCGTTGATGCATGTATCATATACGAAATTCGGAGAGAACTCGGGTTTGCTTTCAAGCCAAGATATATTTTCAAGTAATTATAAATGGATGATCCGCACAATATCATTTCCATAAGCAATGGCGGTGAAGGAAGATGTTATCTCCAACAAACACTTTATACCCTAAATCAACGTGGTTACAATGTGAGTCCTAGGATTCAAAGATTTAGTGAAGAACAAACTAAGATTTTCATAAACTCATAATGGATTAGCGGATGATATGGAAAGATAAGCAGATGAATATGAAATGATAAATGATAAATATAGGAAGATATATATGAACCAAAATATTCCCGCAAAGAATCTTGGTCAATGATGTTTCAAAACCCTTTAACAAAATGCTTACCTTAACCCTCACTTCTTTAACCTTACACAAATTTTCTAAGTAAAACAAGCACAAGGATGGACTAATATTGACCCGGAGCACCAATCTTCAAAAAGATTAACACACACAAACACAATCTAACAAGGACTTCACAACGATTCAATCAAGGCTCTCTCATTGATTAAATAAGAATAAATAATATACAAACTTCATAAGCGAAGCTGCAAGTTCAGATAATATGTGGAATAATATAAAATCTAATATATTTAACAATCTCCCCCACTAAGGCTATTTATAAGGGAGATCTTCTATGTAAATTAGAAAAAAGATATCTTCTAAAAGATAACCTAAGAAAGATATATTTTAAAGATTATTCTAAGAAAAAGAAATAATCTCAAAGATAGGATTAACAACTAGTAGTTACCTTAAGAATGTTTGAGAGATTTAAGGTAATAAAAGATAAACATAGTTGCCAAAAATAAAGATCTTGGCCAGATCTTCAAGCGTTTGTCAAAGAGTAAATCTCGGGTGGAAATCTCGGCTGAGATTACTGTAGGTGGACCGAGATTTCTTCTTTGAGATTCTTCTTCGTCCTAACCACCTTTTATGCTTGATGGCTCTTCTTGGTCATGACTTGGCTCTTCCATAACAGTCAGTAATGTCATCAAAGTGAGTAAGGTCTTCTTGAGTGTACATGTTGTGAGTATGCTCGTAACTTCATCTTGAATAGCCTTTTCTCTTGACCTTGTGATTGCTCCTTCCATAATAGAATCCGAAGAAGGTTTAGTTGGCTTGTCGTTCAATGCTTTAGCCCTTGATCTAGTAACTAGTCCTTAATGTAGTGTTGGAGATGGTCCCACATCATGGAGCCTCCTAAGGTCGACCACGCCGTCCTTACGAGTCTAGCATGTGGGCTTGTGGAACCCGACAATCAACCAAAAAAGAACTGGGAAAGAAGAAGCCAAAGAAGAATCCTAAGTAAGGCAGATTGAGTTCTTGAATTTTTTTTCTATGGTCCCAAAACCTACCCACAAGAATGGTGGGGTCAGTCATAGTAAATCGAGTGCCGAATTCACAGGGACTATGTTTTTATTGGATGTAACAATTGACAAATATGCTAGTCTAAAGAGAGAAAAGATAGAAGTATGTTTCCAACAAGATTCAGTTGTGGGACAACAAAGTAACAAGTAACACGAACAACAAGGTGTATAGTAGAAGATGATATCTTTCGATGGAAGTGATGTAAGGAAGCGAATATCCCCACTATAATGAATCGATATGAGACCAAGTATACGAATAACATACACTTTAATAAGCAAATATGTAGGTAACCATCAAATATAGCCTTTGACATAGACAAACAAAGATCGTGTTAACCAACTTGAGTCTTCTTTTTCACCTTTTGTATAATATGTAGGAAAACCCTTTTACACTTAGAAATTTAGAAAATACCAACAAAAGCCTCGCTTTTGGCGGATGAGCTAGAAAAAGTACAGAGACCGGAGGTTTCTATAACGGTTAGAAATCCTCAAGGTAACGACAAATCTATACTCTCAAAACCAAGTTCTTCTAAATTTTTTTCAATAAAAACAACCCACTTTGGAGGTAAACCAATTTTATCTAAAACCTTTTATAAATGTCACTTCTTTCGAATGTAAATAGAAGGTACAAATAAAAGCAGTTTGAAGGAACATATCCATGCGGATATTTATTCATTTATTCACATACATAATCACAATTGATCCATCATATGGTTCAATAAACACCTTAGATTAAAGAGACTTATCCATACATGGATCGATGAGAGAAATCAGATGAAAAGAATAGTGTGTCCAAAGAAATAAAAAAATCAGGGTAAACCATAATACGGCAAAGAAAAGAAAACCGTAACTAGGGTTCTGAATAGAGCTGAGCATCGGTTCAAAACCGCAAACCGAACCGACCTAACCGCAAACCGCAATCCTAGAATACGTGGACCGCACGGTTGCGGTTCGGTTGCGGTTCGAACCGCAAATGAACCGCAATTTGCGGTTTGGGTGCGGTTGCGGTTTAGTTGTGGTTTTGTGGTTCGGTTTGCGGTTTTGCGGTTCGGTTTGCGGTGGTTTTGTTGTTTGGTTCCAAAATACTAAACATAGTCATATAGAGTACATGTAAACATCCAAAAAGATCAATGCAATATGCCAACATCCAAAACGACCAATCTAGTAGCTAAAATACTAAACATAGTCATATAGAGTACATGTAAACATCCAAAAAGATCAATGCAACATGCCAACATCCAAAACGACCAATCTAGTAGCCAACATCCAAAACGACCAATCTAGACTATCTAGTAGTCAATATCCAAAAAGACCAAAATAAGACATGATTCTTCCATACTCCATCATGCACTAAAACTCCAACTCCATGATCCACCACCTATCAACAAATTGAACAAGACAACAAGCAAAATAAGACCATTGATCAATGAAGACAACAAGCAAATCCAAAAAGACAAATGGTTATGACAACATACCTTTTGACTTGACTTTTCAAACAATAATAGGTCCCTTTTCGATGCCAACTAACGAGTTTAAATCTTCCAACTCTATACACATGAAAACAATAAGCAAAGATTGCCAATAGCTAACATATTATACAATATCATAACTAAGTGAAAATGAATGTTTAAAAGTTAAGTATTATCATGATACATCTTCATCATCTTCTCCTCTTCATCCTCTATATTTTTCTCATTAATAGTGTCATTATTTATGTTAGAGGTAGACCTAATTTTTGCAAGTAGCCAATCTTGTGCACAAATAAGACCTTCAACTGTCTATTATAAGAAGATAATAATTAAGAAAAGTTAAAACATAATACAACATGTTATTACTTGACTTATAAGCAACTAACCATACCTTGGGATTTTAGGAACTTTTATAGTCATCTAGAGTACGTCCTCCGGTACTGAATGCAGATTCAAATGAAATAGTACTGACCGGGACGGCTAGCACATCACGAGCCATGCGTGCAAGGATAGGGTATCTTTTTGCATTCACTCTTCACCACCCTAATCGATCAGTCATCTTACCTAAAGACCTTGGCTCAATCAAATAGGCCTCAAACTCAGATGTAGCATATTCACCATCAGAACCGCAAACGTCATCAAGTTGTACAAATAGTTTTTGAAAAAATGTATTACTTGAGGTAATAAATTCATTGTCTTCATGTAGTCATAAGAATATAATAAATAATAATAATAATAATAATAATAATAATAATAATAATAATAATAATAATAATAATAATAATAATAATAATATAATTTTAAAAGTTAAAGGAACTAAGGAAGTAATTTACCTCCTCCCCCTCCACGTGAAGTAGAACTTGATGAAGCTTGAGTACCTGAGTCTTGAGAACGCTGAGTAGTATACAAAACCTTATATTGCTCAAACAATCTAGAAGTGTAGTCCTTGACTTGTTGTGTTAATTCTTTACCTTTTTCCACCCCATGTATAGCTCCAAGACCCATTTCCACCATAAGCAACTTTTGTGTCGGATTCAAAATAATAGCAACAAAGATCAACATATTCATCTTCTCCAAACTGCCCCAATACTTCTCACATTTTGTCTTCATCTGAAGAGCCATTGAACTACAATCAATATCATCACTCCTCAACAACTGATTCAACACATCCATGAGGTGACCAATGTGGTAGAAAACATTATTGATCGTCACATAAGATTATCCTTGCACATCTTTAGTGCACTCATAAAACTCAGCTAAAAACTTCACAAGAAGCTTAATCTTCTTCCACTCATCTGTAGTAATAGCCCCTAAGCAATCATCATTACCTCCTCTTGGAGTATCAATCCGGTAAAAAATAAGCTTGTATTTCAAAGCAACATCAAGCATCATATAAGTGGAGTTCCATCTAGTAGGTACGTCAAGGACTATCTTCCTTTTGCATTCAATTTTCAACCTTTTAGCTTCTTCTTTAAACACATGTAGTCTAGCAGGAGAGTATCTTACATACCGGACAATGGCTCTCACTTTTTCAACACAAGTCATATGCAACTTCAAATCATCATTCACAATAAGATTACCAATGTGAGCTACACATCTCATATGCATGTTATGCCCACTATAAATGCATGATCCATTTGCTACATTCGTTTCTTTCAAGGTAGCACATCACATCATTAGAACTAGCATTATCAACAGTGATGGTAAACAACTTAGCATCTAAACCCCATGCTCTCAAACAATCATCAATCCCTCTAGCAAGTGATTCACCCCTATGACTAGTTATTTGACAAAAATTCAATATCCTCCTCTGCAAATTCCATTCATTATTAATAAAATGAGTAGTTACAACCATGTAATTAATTCTTTGAACTGAAGTCCTTGTGTCAGTAGTCAAACTAACTCTTTGAAAATTCTTCTTCAACCAACCATGCAATGCAACCTTTTCATTCAAGTACACCTCAAAACAATCTCTAGAAACAGTATGACGCGAAGGTACTTTAAAAGGGACAAGTAGTAGCAACAAATGTTTCAAGACCATATTTTTCCACTTGCCTAAAAGGCATTCATCAAGCATAATCATTTCAGCCAAAGACTTCCTAGAATGATCTTGATTCAACACCCAACTCTTTACTTTACATTGTCCACTTTTAGCAATTTCTTCTAAGACAGTTTTAGATTGGGTACCTTTACTTTTGTTGGCCGGATTTTCTACACATCTCCCAAGATGACCAGTCAAATTTGATGTGACATTAGTCCTTTGTTCAGCTGCAAACGTCTTGCCACAATGGATGCACTCAGCCCTTAACTATTGGTTCTCATCATGGTATTGTTTGTAGTGATCCCAAAACAACTCTTTTACCTCAATCCTCTTAATTACGTCGATGTAAACTCTATTGACAGTACCATCACTTGGTGTCGGTGGAGTTGGTGTAACGGTACTTGGAGCCGATGGAGCTGGTGCACTAGTACTCGGTGGTGGTAGGTTCGTTGAAGGAGGGAGCATCTCTTCTTCATTCTCATCATCATGAGGATGATAAGAACTTGTTGATGTATCCGAAGCAGAAGTGGTTGGAGAAGATAATCGAATTCTTTTGGCGGTAGATTTCTTTCTTCGTACTTGGGAGCTCGACATCTATTCAAAAACACCATGAGTAGTCAACAATCAAACAATAGCAACAACATACTAGTGAGTAGTAAAATAATTAAAAACAACATCATACTATAATGGTCCTTAATGGATGCATTACTGCATTTATATCATATTATCCTTAGAATTGAACATTTTAATTCCCAAATTACAAAACAATTTCAGATAATCAACAACAGAACTTCATGACAGAGTCAATGGCTACAATTGAACATTTTGATTCCAAAATTGTAAAACAAAACCCTAAATCTGTTGAAACAAAACTGTTAAAACAAAACCCTAAATTTGTAAATTATTAACCAAAATGAAATAAATCAGATAATCAACAATAGAACAAGTAGAAGAAGAAGAATAGAAGAAGAACTCAAATAACATGAAAAAACAAGTCACGAGAAGAAATAAAAAAATAGAACAAGAAGAAATCGTAGAGGAGGCGGAGGAAACGGGGTTGCTCACTACTGTCGGCGGAAGCGGGCTGCTGTCGGCGGAACTCGGAAGCGGGGATGCTGTCGGCGGAGGCAGAGGGTTGCCGGAGTGCCGGTTGGTCGTCTCTACGAGGTTGAGAAACAGAGAAAGTGAGAAGCGAGAAACTGTAAGGTCACTATGGGCAGCGGTAGGGCTGGACTAATTTTTTTTAAACACAATGTTGTTGTTTGTGGTTCGATCCACAAACCACAACTCGATTTTTGCCGAACCGCAATGTTGCGGTTTGGACCGCAAATTGCGGTTTCGGTTCGGTGAACCGAACCGCATTTTGCTCAGCCCTGGTTCTAAATTTGGAGTCTAAGTCCTAGAAGTGTAAAAATGGGAAATATAGAGAGAGAATACCGAGCCATAAAACACAAAAAAAGGCCCAACATAGATTAATTATAGATCAAGTGTCAAAATATGCCTCCGAAGTCCAGACGGGATAAGGAATGGCTTCAAATGGCTTAGAGATGGTCTAGCATGCCGCCTCACATCTGGTCATGATTTGGGTCAACCTTGTTTGGGCCAAAGCTGGTGAAAGGGGTGTACGTTGATTCGGACGGCAAGAGAAACTTCTTGATACGGCTTAGCATGCTGTCTCCACATCGTCTAACATACCATCTAGTATGATTTTATGCTGCTTTGAAATTTGGGTCATGACATGGCTTATATCATAACATTAGCATCTTGAGCTATCGATCCTCAGTCATGTTTGAGGTCGAAATGACTCTCTAGGTTCTTTAGGTAATTTTTACTTGTTTGAAGGATTTTTTTTATTTAAGGTCGATAAGGTGTGTATTCCTAGATGTTCCCTTAGGTTATTGCTTGTCAAGGAAGCTCATATGGGAGGTTTAATGGGATATTTTGGAAGAGATAAGACGCATCATATGTTACATTCTCATTTATATTGACCTCATATGCTTAAGGAAGTAGAGAACATGATTAAGAGATGTCTTGTTTGTTTGAAAGCTAAAGCTAGGTTGAAGTTACACGGCTTATACACTCCTCTTCCTAAGCCTACCTCACCTTGGTTAGACATTAGTATGGACTTTGTTGAAGGGTTACTTAGGACTAAGAAGTGGAGAGATTTTATGTTTATGTTTGTAGATAGATTCTCTAAGATGGCTCACTTTATTGCTTGCAATAAGACCGATGATGCTTACAATGTTTGATAACTTGTTCTTTAAAGAGATTGTTAGGTTACATGGATTACCTAGGACTATAGTTAGTGATAGAGATGTTAAGTTCCATAGTTTCTTTTGGAAGACTCTTTGGGGGAAGCTAGGAACTATATTGCTATTTTCAATTTCTAGTCATCCTCAAACGTGTGGTCAAATGGAGGTCACTAATAGGACTTTAACTACCATCTTGAGGGTTGTTTTGAAAGATAATATGAATGCTTGGGAAGATGTATTACCTCGTGTTGATTTTTCCTATAATCGAACCATTTATTTTTCTACTAACATAATGCCTTTGGAATGTGTGTTGGGTATAATCCTTTGACCCCTTTTGATCTTATATCGTTGCCTTTAGCGGAGTGAGTAGATTTTAAAGTAGGAAAACAGGTGAAATTCATCCAAGAATTGCATGAGAAAACACACAAAAGGTTGGAGGCAAAAGGAGTGTAAGTTGAGGCCAAGGCTAACAGGAATTGCTAGTTGAGCCAAGAGATCTAGTATTATTGCATCTAAGAAAAGAAAGGTTCTAGGAGAGGCGCAAATCAAAGTTGTCACCAAGAGGATATGGACCTTTTAAGGTGGTACGTAAGGTTGAAAACAACGCTTATGTATTGGAACTTCCGGAGGAGGATAACGTGAGTCCTACATGTAATGTAGGAGACTTGAGTCCTTTAGTATCTAGTGATGAACATGTTAATGATTCGAGGATGATTCCTTTTCAAGAAGGGGAGTATGATGAGGGATCATCCTCAACACCTACTACTAGTCATGGACCTATCACTAGATCAAGTGAAATCCTTCCTTTAAAATACATAATACCTTTAAATTAAAAGTTCTTGCAATCGTCAGCCAACCAATATTACAGACCTCCATCTAGAAGTGAATGAACTTGCAAGTGAAAGGGCTCATTTTAGGATAGGATAGGAGCCATTGCGTTTCAGCGTCATAAAGTCAAATCCTTTGGATCTTTGAAGGGCTCATTTTAAAGCTTGCAAGTGAAAGGCTGTTATCTTAAATTGATGCTTCATTGGATACTTAAAAAGGCTTAAAACGTAGACATATTTGTTCTCCTTCTAGGAAGAAGACTCTTGGATCGATCATAGTGGCCGGTGTTGCTAGTGGTAGGGTCGCCAATATTTCTCCTTCAATGATCTTGCTACTAGTCATGGACCTATCACTAGATCAAGTGAAATCCTTCCTTTGAAATACATGATACCTTTAAATTAAAAGTTCTTGCAATCGTCAGCCAACCAATATTACAGACCTCCACCATCTAGAAGTGAATGAACTTATTTAAAGTATATGCTCGATCTCGTGCGATGTTAGAGTATAAGTTGGATTATTGAGCGAATAAAATTTAGCCTTATCGTCATCACTTACCCTACTTGCCCTTGTTAAGCCATATTGCTCGACAAACTGCTTCAAATATGTATTGACGTTGGAAGAGAAAATTTATTCTCTCACTTCTTTCAGTGTTTGACATCCCACCCAAAATTCATCCCTCAACTACACTCGTACCCATTTTTTGCTTTGAACAAACAAGTACTTGTACAATCACTGTAATATTTAACTTGTTTAATACACATATATATTGTATAAATTGATCTAATATAAATACTTTATTGTACTTTTTATAAAGGTCCAGGGTTGAATTTATGTATTTTGTATCAAAAATGAAAGTATTATCTAATTTAAGTAAAAGTTATCTAATTAAATAGAAGTTGTACCTCATTCAAATATAAGTTATTAATGTTTATTTTATGAAAAAAAGAATTTGGTGACGTTAAATGCCAATATGATGCATAGGCAAAATGAATTATAACTTTGATTTTGTTATAAGGTGTAACAATGGATCAACTCGAGATCTGAGAGTTGAAGAATAGAGAAGAGAGAGATGTAACAAGATAGAAAACAAACTGAACTATCTATTGATTATGTTATGTACATTTCTATTTATACACAATAGCAAGTGAATCTGTTACAAACATGTGGCTATAGATATGACACGTCACTATTATCACCCCCCTCAAGCTGGAAGGCGAGACTCGAGCCATCCCAAGCTTGGAGAAAATCTCATTCTGATGAGCAGATGGGACGATCGTAGTGAAACATCAGCCAGTTGGGAAGAAGTAGGAACAAACTTGAGCTCAAGAAGACCTTCCATTACTTTATCTCTAGTGAAATGACAATCAATTTCAATGTGTTTAGTACGCTCGTGAAACACAGGATTATTGGCAATTTGAATAGCAGAATGATTGTCACAGTATATGCAAATTGGTTGAGGTGGTGATGAACCAAGATCAGATAAAAGTCTGACGAGCCAAGTGACTTCTGCAGCAACATTAGTCATTGCTCGATATTCAGCTTCTGATGAACTCCTAGAAACTGTGCCTTGCTTTTTAGACTTCCAACTCACAGGTGAACGACCAAGCATAATAACAAAACTTCCAACAGACCGACGAGAAATGGGACAGGCAGCCCAATCAGAATCTGTATATGCCAATAGAGATGGTGAATCACAATCATTTATAAAATACCATGACCAATAGTTCCTTTCACATATATGAGCGTGTGACAAAGAGCTTGTAAATGGGAAGTACATGGTTGTTGCATAAACTGACTAAGATATTGTACTGCAAAACATAAGTTTGGATGTGTATGTGTAAGAAAGTTCAACTTGCCCACTAGGCATCGATAGACTGAGGCATCTGGTAAGAAATCACCTTCTTCTGGAGTGAGTTTAGTATTGAGTGGGAGAGGAGTACTCGTGGCCTTGGTGTCATCTATGTTGGCATCATGCAACAATTCAAGAGTGAATTTTCGTTGGGATAAAACAATGCCAAAGGGAATATAAGTTACTTCAATACCAAGAAAGTAATGAAGAACACCAAGGTCTTTAACACTGAAAGTGGTATCAAGATATGACTTGAGGCTCGAAATTTCTTCATTGTCAGAACCAGTAAGCAGAAGATCTTCGACGTAGATAGCAATGATAGTAATAAGAGAAGAACAATGCTTAGTGAACACTGAGTAGTCATTCTTAGATTGAACAAACCCTTGAGTAATAAAAGCTTGAGTAAGGCGAGTGAACCACTGTCTAGATGCTTGCTTAAGGCCGTATAAAGATTTTCTCAGCTTGTAAACCATAGAAGATGGGTTGTAAATGCTAGGACGAACTTTCATATAAACATCCTCATGAAGCTCTCCATGTAACAATGCATTATTTAAATCAATTTGATGTAAGGTCCAGGATTTGGCTACAGCAATAGCAATAATGCTTCGAATGGTTGTCATCTTGACAACAGAGGAAAAGGTTTCATGATAGTCAATGCCCTCTTTTTGTGTAAAACCTTTGGCCACAAGGCGGGCCGTGTACCTTTCAAGACTCCCATCAGCTTTAAGCTTAACCTTGAATACCCATTTACATCCAATAGCTTTCTTATTGGAAGGTAAAGGTACTAAATCCCAAGTATGGTTAAGTTGTAAAGCTTGAAACTCTTTCTGCATAGCTTCAACCCAGTGAGGATCATTAGAAGCCTCAGTATATGTGGTTGGTTCAGTATAAGAGGATAAGGAAGAAACAAAGGCATAATGAGAGGAAGGTAAAGAAGATAAAAGAAACAAACCTGGTGAAGGTATAGTGCTCGAGCCATATGTGCAAACAAAGTCTTTGAGGTAAGGAGTATGAGGGAGTGTGGATCGTCTTGGTGGAGTGGGAGTATGAGTAGAGGACATGCTGGTAGAGTCATGAACTGAAAGAGAGGGAGGGACATTGGCATTATGAAAAAGAGGAGGTAAAGAAGAAGTAGGCAAGGAAGTATCAGTATGAGGTGATGAGGGTAAATGGGGAGGAGGTAACTACTCAATGTTGGGATTGGGCAAGAAAATAGAAGAATCAAAGGAGGGAGAGGAAGAATGAATTGGAAGATTGATAGTAGAGTTGGAAATGTGTTTGAAGGGAAATATTGTTTCATGGAAAACAATATCTCGAGAATAAATGATGGTATTGGAATGAAGATTAAGGACTTTGTAAGCCTTTTTTCCATACGGATATCCCAAAAAAACACATGGTAATGCTCGGGGTTGAAATTTGTCTCGATGAGAAGGAGATGTATTGGCAAAGCAAAGGAAGACAAAGACTTTGAATTGAGAGTAATCAGGAGTTTTGTGAAAAAGAATTTCAAATGGAGATTTAGTGTAGAATAGCGATGACACATTGATTGATTATATGTGTGGCTGTGAGTATACATTTTCCCCAATATGAGAGAGGGATTTTGGACTGATTAAATAAAGATCTGACAACTTCAAGAATGTGTTTATGTTTACGCTCAACTACTCTGTTTTGTTGTGGTGTATAGGGGCAAGAAGTTTGATGAATGATACCTTCATGGTCATAAAAAAAGATGCAGAAGAACTGGAGAATTCTAGTGCATTGTCTAATCTTATGATTTTGACTTTGGCTTGAAATTGTGTTTGGACAAGGCGACGGAAAGATTGAAGAAGTGTTAGAGCATTACTTTTATTGGCCATAAGGTAAGTCCAAGTGCATTTGGAGTAGTCATCAAAAATGGTAAGGAAGTAACTAAAACCATTATAGCTAGGTTTGTTGTTCATATGGACCCCAAGTGTTATGTGTATCAGGTCAAAAGGTTGAGCAGTATGTGTTGTAGAAATGGGAAACATACGTCGATGTTGTCTAGCTTGAGGGCATATTTGACAAATGGAATGATGTTTAATATTGTCAATTGGTAAAGAAAGATGAACAAGTTTATCAAAAGGTAAATGTCCTAGGCAACAATGCCATATATCAGGACTTAAAGTTTGATTTGCACTAGAGCAAGAATGAGAAATAACATGTTCAACATTACATGCATTATTACAAGATGTGGAAGGGAGAGTGGTAGAGGAGACTTTGTTTACGACATATAGACCTTTGCAAGCTTTACCAATCACCACTGGAATCTTCATTGGAGGGGCCAAAATTGAACAAATGTCAGGAGAAAAAAAACATGAGTTAGCAACTTTATGGACAATTTCTGGACAGATAATAAATTAAACTGGAACTCAGGCACATGTAGCACATTATGCAGAATAAGATCTGAACTTAGTTGTACAGTTCCAATGTGAGAAACTTTGGCATTATGACCATTAGGCATAGTGATGAATATAGGCTGAGAGGTAGGTTCATATGAGGTAAAGAGGTGAAGGTGAGGTGTAATATGGTCTATTGCACCACTGTCGATAATCCACTGAGACTTAAAATTAGATGAGAATAGACAAAGAGGTTTACCAGCAAGAAAAGCACTATGATTGTCCTTACTAACTTCTGGAGATGGATTCTTGTTGAAGAGAGAGAGAAGTTGTGAAACCTGATCTTGAGAGAAGCTTGTGGTAGCAAGTTTGTGATTGGACGGATATCCATGAATCTTCCAACATCTAGCAAGAACATGTCCAGCAACCTTACAATGCTCACAATGAGATACTCCAGGAGCAGCAGAAGTAGGATATCCATGTAACTTCCAACATTTAGCAATGTTGTGGTTTGTAGCTTTGCAATGATCATTAAACATAGGTCTGTTGATTGAGGAATTAGATGAAACATTCTTGGAAGAAGATTTATAAGAGTATGAAGAATTGCCTCGATTTTGAGAATAAAGAGTTGTGGCTTCATCATCAGTTCTTGCAGAAGATCGAAGTCCTCTCTATGCTTCATCTTGAAGTATCAATTTGTATACTTCATCCAGGCTGGGAGTAGGACTCATCATGAGAACATTAGATCTCACCATATTAAACGATTCATTAAGGCCAACAAGGAATTGAATCACTTGTTGATCTTTGAGCAAAGAAGGGGAATTTCATTAGATCCACAGCTGCAAATACGATCCTCAATAGCAAGCATATATTCATCCCATAACTTCTTCAATCTTGTAAAATAGAAGGTAATAGAAGAATTGCCTTGAGAAATAGAATTCAGATCTTTCTGCAGTTGAAAGAGATTTGTTCTATTTGTCTTACCATATCGTAGACCAAGATCTTTCCAAATTTGTGCAGCGGATTTGCAATACACAATTGATTCTGCAAAGTCCTTGTCAACTGAATGGAGAAGCCAAGAAATGATCATGTTGTTGCATTGGTCCCATTTGGCCATGAGACTAGCATTGGAGGTAGGGCGCTGGCAATCACCATTGACAAAGCCAAATTTGTTTTTAGCAAGTAATGAAGCTTCGACTGGGTGTTTCCATCTGCTGTAATTTGTCTCAGTGAGTAAGGTTGTAGAAAGTTTAAGAGAAGGAGGATCATAATGATGAAGAAAAGTTGGATAGATATGAAATGTGTTTGGTGATGCAAATTCAGAAGCATCATTCGTCTGGACACCAGTGTGACTGGAGCTAGGAGGAGGGTCAATGGGATCTCGAGAAGCCATTTATTCCTCTGATACCACGTTACAAGGTGTAACAATGGATCAACTCGAGATTTGAGAGTAGAAGAATAGAGAAGAGAGGGATGTAACAAGAAAACAAACTGAACTGTCTATTGATTCTGTTATGTACATTTCTATTTATACACAATAGCAAGTGAATATGTTACAAACATGTGGGTATAGATCTACCACGTCACTGTTATCAGATTTAGTATAGTATAGGATATAATGATTATCTTCAACAAACTTCTCTTGTTAGATGGCATTTGTCTTGCTTTTATCGAAGCTTCTAATTGTCAATTGGAATTCATTGCCCCTCTCATAATCATGACAAAAATCTATAGAAGTTACAAATGTCTAAAAATCCAAACATATATATTTCGGTAATAAGCTATGATAGATCTACAAGCACAAGATCGGTTTGTGAAATCATCTGACTTATCATGAATTTTTTCACACCTTTTACATTGTTATTGGGGGCACTCAATATCTCTTTGAAAAAATTCGCATAGTTCTAAGTTGCATCCTTAGTCTCAACATAAACATCAACATTCAAACTAAGTGCCCGTTTGGTTGAAGTCGTGGAATGGAAACGGAATGGAATCAGATAAGGGTAAGGAAAGAAAATGGAAATGTTTCATGTATTAAATGACCTCTAACCGAACGTAGTTTTTTATTGATTCGTAATCATTTCGTTACCGGAAATGATTCCTATCGCTTCCAAACGAGCCTAGAGTTTCTAGGGATTTCATTGTAGTATTTTGTTCCATTTACTCCACCTGACATGGTTACAACTTTTACAAAAAATTACAATAACAAGTAACACAGACGGAAAGCAAATATCGAGTACCTCCAACACTTCAATAAAAATTTGAAAATATGGAAGTAGTTGATAGGCAAGGGCGGCCCTTGGGGGGGGCAGGGTGGGGCAGCTGCCCCCACCCTAAAAAAAATCGTTTCCAAATGAGTTGTGGCTTCTCTCGTTTATAGAATTGTTTTTGACGATTTATTATTTTTTTAAATATCACTATTCTTGTGTTATATTTATATATTTTTTTGGATCTTTCGCCGAAGTGAACGAAACTTCAAAAGAATTTCCCGTTTAGGCTCAGAGTGAAATAATTCACAAAAATGCACTAGATTTGTTGTTTGGAGTAGAAGCGTGTTCTTAGACCGCACTCTTATTTGTTAAATGCGTTGTCGAGGACAGCGTTTTAATACCCGAAATAAAGGTAATAAAAACATAAATAAAGGTGTGGTCCTAGATTGCGGCTATAGTGTAACGTTTTTTAAAGTAAAAAAACTAAAGAGGCGCGGTCTATAACTGCGCCTATAGGGCAGCTATTTTTAAAAAAAAATATATATGTGCGGTCCACGACCGCGCCTTTAAGTGTATTGTTTTTAAAAAAAAAATTTTGTATTTTTGTTTATTGTAAGTAGATGACATATTGACTTTGTTTTATCGCTATTTTATTTTAATAGATATTTTTATCGAAAATAAATTTGCGTCCCCCCCC
>BSUD01000006.1:90254442-90265113 GCA_033239045.1 Fagopyrum esculentum | reverse complement strand
CCCCCCTTTTAAAATCTTGCGGCCGCCACTGTTGATAGGCACTGGATGAACAATATGTCAAACTTTCTTGAATAATTATATTTTTTATAATAGATAAAAAAAAATAATGAGTTCGGAGTTGTCTAACTAGTAATAGGTTGGATGAACAATATGCCAATCCATTTTGTTGTCTGCATATGCATTTCAATTAAAGACTCAAACGGAGGTGTTGTCGAAGATGGAGGAAGAGGAAGATAGGAAGAGGGAGCTTACCGATTTGTGTTCGGGTTTGTAGGACATAAATCGATGATGTTCAAGTTCATACAGGGAAAATTTGTGTTAGGGTTTGTAGGACATAAATCGATGGAGGAAGAGGAAGACATGAAGAGGGAGCTTACCGAAGAGACAAATCCAAAAGGATGCGATGTTGAAGACGGAGCCCGGCGCTATTGAAGATGGAGCCCGGCGCTATTGAAGACGTCGAATACTCGAAGAGGACAACAAGATTTCAGACGGGGTCGGTCGGCTCTCACTATTGAGATTGAGATATTGAATATGAGATTGAGAGAACTCAAAGAAGACAAGAGAGATCGAGAAGTTGAGAGGGATAAAAATTAAAATGTTTAGTGATGAGTAGATTACTGAAGAAGTGAAGAGTGAAGTGAGAGATGGGGCGGGCGGCATCACTACTAGGGCTAGGGAACTTGGGGTTAACTCAGTAGTCACTCAGTCAATACATTCATTCATAATGTTTTTTTTATGAATATTTTACCGTACACGGGTTGGGCCTAATGCCTTGTCTGCATCCGGCCCGGTGGATTATACGGATTGGGTCTACAGGCCTGGTCAGACTTACGACATTCATACCCGCCGGTTTTTGTGGACGGGCAGGACCGGACGGGTTGCCCGGATCTGAACGGATCTAACTATGATCTCTTACATGTATATGTATATAAACAAAGGGATACGCATCTTTGGAGTTTGAACTCTGGTTGAATCCCTCCTTCCCAACTTATTATTAATTGGACAAGTTAAATCTATTAAAAAAAAATGTTCAAGAGTGTTTGTTATATTGTTCATTACTTGTTTACGTTGTATTACTTGATTATTAATGTAAATAAATGAACAAGATGCAAATGAACAATTAGGTATTTACGATCGTGATGCACGATCCTCAAGTGCACGATCATACACTCTCATATAAAAAGCAAAGTACAGGAATGTGCGTGAAAGGCGCACAATCATACACCTAAAGAACAACGCACGGACATGTTGCAGAATCAATATCGATATTTTTTTTAGATCGAACGTCCATTAAAGTTTCTCGCTCCATTGTACAACACTTATCCATCATCATATGATTTCCCAAATCCAAATCCATATAGTTAACTACATCATCATAAATGTTCACGTTTGTTAAAGCCTTTCACTCCGTATAACACTTATCCATCGTCATATAATTTCCCAAGTCCGAATACCATATGGTTAACCACACCATCATAAATGTTCATTCATATGTGTATTATGCTTTAACCTTGGCCTTTTCTCGAGTTCGTGTACAAATTTTACTACAATAACTCAATGTCGTCAGTGTCCAGCTGATCAGAGGCCCGCTGATGTCGTCCTCCCACCATGGTTGGTTCCTCTGCCTCTCTCAAAGTTGAAAATCGGAATAAAACTTGTAACACAACACAATATCTACGATTTCATCATGGCATTTGACTACAATAACTCAATCAAGTATAAAAAGTTTGAGACTTGAGAGGAACAAGGAAGATAAAGAACCTGATGAAGCAGTGCGACGTTGATCAGGTGGAAGATAAAGAACAGCCAAGTTTAGGCCTACTTCCAAAAGGAGAAGCCGCGCTGTTTCCTTACCTTGCGTGATTCAGCTCGTTTCGGAACTGGGTCTAAACTCTCGGTTTGTCCACCATTGTCAAACCAACTGTGACCATTGCCTACAGCTGGAAGCTCCGCCATTTGCTTATTTGCCAACCATGTCTGGATCATTTCATCTGTTTTATCATCTGGAATGAGTGACCTCTCTTTCATCTCTACGTAAACTCTGTGCGCTTCTTCGAGCTTACCGTTCAGAAACAGCCCGTGGATTAAAACAATATATGAAGTGCTATCATCATTCAATCCGCTCTCATTCATTTCACCCCACAATTTAAACACACTATCTACCTGCCCCCATCTACAAAATTTCCTCACCAGCATCACATAAGTATCCTTCCTCGGCTCACACCCTGTCTCTTTCATTTTCGACAGCACCCTGAATACATCTTCTGCAGTCCTCTGCATTCGCAGTAAGGCATGGAAAGTCCGGGTAGTCGGCTGCAACTTCCGCTCCAACATTTCTCCAAACACTTTCTCCGCATCATCCCTCTTTCTAGCCCTAGAAAGAGGCTTTATCAACGAGTTGTAAGTTACAGTGTTAGGAGCTATGCCATCATTTTCCATAGCTTTCAACAGCTTCAGAGACTCGTTTACATGTCCGCCTTTAGCCAGGGCGTGAATAACTGCATTGTAAACCTTCCTGTCAGGAGCAATACCCATGCCTTTCATCCTATCGTACAACCGCAGCACCTCCTTCAGCTTGTTGGTCTTCGAGTAGCTAGAAATAATGCTTGAATACGAAATCACATCAAGCTTAATTCCTCGCTCAATCATCACTTTCCAGAATCTCAATGCCTCGTGCGGACTTCCTATCACATTACACCACCCGTTTAGGATGATATTAAAACTCTTGGTTTCAAACCGAAAGGTATTCCTGTTGCTGAAGAGCAAGTGTTCAGCATCCTGGACGTTTTTATAACGACAAAGAGAAGAAAGAAGCTGCTGAAACTCATCAACGCCAACCTGAAAACCGAAGCGTTTCATGGAGTGGAAGCCGTTAATAGCACTCCCTACATCATGGACAGCACAGTATCTCCTTATCATGATCAAAAGGGTGTTAGGTGTTACAAGACTCGGACCACCATCTCTACCCTTTCTCATCTCATCAATCAACCCCCACGCAGTGTCAAACTTTCTCCTCTTTGCCAGAATAGATATCATAGAATGGTAAACTCTCAACGAATGTACATACCCCGACTGCTTTCTTGCCCACAAGAAAAACATGAAGGCCATCTCCCAGTGGTTTCGGATTCTGGAGAGAACCTCAATGACCAACTCCGAAGACGCAGTAATCCCACATTGATCGAGCTTGTTTCTAGCTTCAGCAGGGGTGGGATAAGATTCTTCTACTCCTTTGGCTCGCAAAATGTCCAAGATAACTCCAATATGGCGGTCCAAATTGTCATCTTTAAGGCCCGATTGCCCCATTTCACCCCCCTCGTTATCACCGTCTTCTTCACTAGTAGCACAATCATCATCATTGACATCACTATCAGTGTCACAAACAACACTGCGTTGATCAACAACATCAAACTTATCAAGACAATCAATTCCGTTTGCGATGAAGGGGTTCGAAGCGGAGCAATTACTTGTTGTAAACCTAGAAAACGAAAACCCTGGAATGTTTCGAAGAAAAGAGGGGGTCGAGCCTATAGTAGTACTTCCCACGGAATGAGCCAACTGGGGATGACTCCTACAAACTGGAGAATTGAGATGGGAATCGAGAAAGTAGGACAAATTCAACAGATTAAACCTTCTTCTCAAACTCCAGGACATCGTATTTGATGCAGGCAGAAAAATAGGGATCGCGAATTGTTTAGGGGTAGAGTTTGTTACCTCATCGGAATGCCTGGAATTGGATGGGAGCTGAGCATCAGCGTCTCAGATGGTAAATTTGCGTCTCCCTACCGGAGATTCGAAAAACTGGTAGCATGTTAACAGTGGGAACCAGTCCGAGGTACAGGAACAGTAAAGTGAACCCTAGCGAAAATCAAAACAATTTGGTTTTCTCCCTCTTTTCTTTTTCAGATATATCTTCTGTTCAAAATATATGCAGGATCGGTTTAATAATTTTTTTTTTGAAAAATAACCCAAAATAATATCAACTATCAACATTGAATTGAAAATAATACGAACTTTGAAAATTATTAGGAGTTATACAAATTATCAATGTATTTATCAAAAATAATACGTCATATATTTTCCGGCCAAAACCCTAACTC
This sequence comes from Fagopyrum esculentum, assembly GCA_033239045.1. NCBI lineage: Eukaryota > Viridiplantae > Streptophyta > Magnoliopsida > Caryophyllales > Polygonaceae > Fagopyrum > Fagopyrum esculentum. Next base: position 90,261,013 of record BSUD01000006.1, on the reverse strand, counting down.
CGGCGATGACGTGGCAACCGGAATGTTACAAGTCATCAAATAAAAGGGTTAAATGGATTTTATTTTTAAAAAAACAATTTTAAAATATTTTAAAGATTAAAAATATAAAAATTATTATTTTTAAAATTTTAAATAATAATTTTTTAAAAAAATTGTACAAATATTTATTTTAAAAAAATTAAAAAAAATATAATATTTTTTAGAATATTTTGTTAATCAAATTTATTTTCGAATTTTTGTATAAAATGAAAAAATATTCGAATTTATTTTATTTTTTTAATCTTGTAATCTAATCCCTATAGAATTTTTTGTCACAAATTTTTTTAACAAGTTTTTTAGGGCCTGTTTACCTTGCGGGTTTATAAACTAAATGATAGTTTATAAACCTTTGCTGATTTTGTGTAACCGTTTACATGTGTATGAGTTTTTATGTGAACGAGTTTATTTGGGTTTTTAAACCCGTAAAAAATAACCTTATCAAGATGAGGTTATTTTTATTTGAGTTTTTAAACCCGTATAAACCCATTTAGTTTATAAACCCGAATAAACTCAAACCCTTACTAAACAGGCCCTTAATCAAAAAAAGGCTAATTAGGTAAGTAGGTTGTTTTGAGAATTAGATTAGTAAATAGTCATTTTAGTATTTTTGAGTTAGTAAATGTACCCCCAACTTATTTTTTACCGTCAAACCTAATTTCTTTCTTCTCTACCTTCACTCATCGCCGCCCCTTCGTTCCTCTCTTCTCTTAACGGTCGTTCATCTCTACCTTCACTCATCGCCGCCGGAGTAACGCTGCTACCTCCTGCCGCCGTTGATGCCTCTTGCCGCCGCCAAGCTTCCTGCCCTATCTCTTTCTTTCCTTCGCTTCTTCTTCGTCTTGTCCATTACCAACCCTAGATCCACTCCTTTTACCTCAAATTTGAGATTCAAATTTGTCGATTGGTTTGGTTGGTGCACATGGGATGCTTTCTACACTGATGTCACATCTGAAGGTGTGGAACAAGGCCTTAAAAGGTTTGCAACTGCTATCTTAAAAGGTTTGCAACTGCTATCTTAAAGTTTTATTGATGGTTTCAAATTTGTCGATTGGTTTGGTTGTATTCCTGTAGATTTGCAAATAGATTGACTGGAATCAAGGAGAATGCTAAATTCCAAAAGGGTAAAAATAGCCAGAAGAATGATCAAGTTCCTGGACTGAAGCTTGTAGTTGATGATGCCAAGCAGAACTACAATGTTAAGTGAGTGGCCCATCCTTCTCAACTCATTTTTTTCTCTTTACCTGCATATTTTCTGCAAATTGTTGACTGGCTTTGCAATTTGCATGTGGCAAATGTTCTGTGCTGCTTAACAGGCAGCGTTACTTGTGATAAAATGAGAAAATAACATATTCTTTTGAAAAAACATTAACTGCTCATCGTGGACCTATGCATAGCCAGATAGATTTCTGGTTGCATGGATATTCTTCATGAAGAAAGAAAAACATATTTTCACAACTTTGAAGGGATACACAAAGAATACTGGTTCAATTTAAGAACCTTCAAAATGAGACTCCTTATCCAGTATAAGGAGCTTATAAACATAAAAGTACTTGAGCTCCTTTACCTCCTTATATAGGGTATTAGCTAGACAATACATTAAGGCTATTGAACTGTTTTTTCTTTGTTTTCCCTAATCATTTACTGGGTCCTTCTCTGTCTATACAGGTTCATCTATGTGTGGCATGCTCTCGCCGGATATTGGGGTGGGGTAACGCCCGCAGCTGCAGGCATGGAACACTATGACACGGCACTAGCATACCCAGTCCAGTCTCCAGGGGTGACGGGTAACCAACCTGATATTGTCATGGACAGTCTCTCAGTCCTCGGCCTTGGTCTCGTACACCCAAGGAAGGTTTTCAACTTCTACAACGAACTCCATGCTTACCTAGCTTCATGTGGAATAGATGGAGTCAAAGTTGACAAAATGTAGTTTTGTTATGAGTTTTTTGGTATGAAAAATTTCTGGTATGTAGTTTTATGGTATGCAGTTTTATGGTATGAAAATCCGGTGTAACAAAATTTTGGTATGACAAAATGTAATTTTATGGTATGTAACTTTATGGTATGTAGTTTTATGGTATGTGATTTTATGGTATGAAAATCTAGTGTAAAAAATTCTGGTATGATAAAATGTAATTTTATGGTATGTAATTTTATGGTATGAAACTTCTGGTATGAAATTTATTGTATGAAATTGCTGGTATGAAATTTCTGGTATTTAAATTATGGTATGAAAAATTATGGTATGAAAAGTTATGGTATGAAAAATTATGGTATGAACTTTTCGTATGATAATTTCTGGTATGAAATTTCTGGTGTGAAATTTATAGGTATGAAATTTATGGTATGAAATGTCTGGTATAAAAATTCTGGTATGTGAAATTCTGGTATGAGAAATTCTGGTATGAGAAATTTAGTCTAGAAAATAAAAAAGAAATAATAAAAAAACAAGAAAAATAATAAATAAAAAAAAAACAAATTCAGTAATAAAAAAAATTAAAACTTATACTTATATAACATATAACAAACATCATTTATTCCTTTCTTTCTAAATAGAAGGGTTAATAATTTTTACCTACTATTAAATGAAAGTGGTAAAAAATTTGGGGTACACTTTCTTAAACAAAAACTCAAAAAAGCCTAGTATATCAAATTCTCCCTCAAAAAAATTCATAAAAACCTTTTTTACACACCTGTTTAAAAAATGTTCAAACTTTATTTCAAATGTTTTTTACAAAATTTTTTTTTATAAAAAAATTGTACAAATGTTTTTTTAAAAAACTATTATTTAAATTTTAAAAATATTAAATATTTTATTTTTTAATATTATTTAATTTATTTTTTGAAAAATAAAATCCACATCACATATTTAATGCATTTATTTGATGACATGTAACTTTTCGGCTGCCACGTCATCGCCGGAGTTAGAAATTTTGCCGGAAAAGTGTGACGTATTATTATTGATAAATACATTGATAGTTTGTATCGCTTTTAGTAATTTTCAAAGTTCGTATTATTTTCGGTTCAATGTTGATAGTTGGTATTATTTTGGGTTATTTTTCCTTTTTTTTTATTGGCATAGGCTAATTTATTGATATTTTGAATGCATGTATCAATAAGATTGATGTATTATAATTAATAATTTATTTTAAAAACGGAAAGGTTAGATTGAGTATAATTGATTTCTATTGAAGCATATCGGCAAAAAATATCATTTTAAATCAAGTTAAAGTTTTTTTTTCGCATGAATGATAACAATACAACAATCTTATGACGCACATTAAAATATATAATAAATAAAAGAATACAACTATTCTCCATGAAATTTACAAATACACACCAATAATGAAACAAATTAACACCGGAAAAGAAACTTAAAAAAGGGCAACTAGACGTTGGATGAGCAGTACTCTGGCGGTGGCTTAGCGTGAAGCGGAGTGGCATTAGGCGGCGGAATAGGGTCACCGAAGACCTGGGCTCGGGTCTCTTGCTTTCCCCTGTGTCTTCCCAGGAAGTAGCAACCAGCTCCGAGGAATATGCACAACATTATGAAGGGCAAGGAGATGACTACTACCAATCCCATTTTTAATGCTTTCTTCTCTTCGCTAGTTCGCTGTACCAAAATCAGAATTGCAGAATATTATAGAGATGACATAATAGATGAAAAGTAAAGTGGGTGCCCTATTTGCAACGGTAACCCTAACGTTCGTCTTTCTAACGGATACTTTCATGGTGGGACTATTGGCTTCAGCCTAGTGCCAAACTCAACCTGCCACCACATTTTGTCCCCTTTTGGATCCTTCCTTCGCAACGTCTATTTCCTCAACACTACCATTTTCTTTCCCTATTTTTACCCCAAATGTATCTTTGGTATATACTAATTTGCATTTTTACTCTATCTGTACGGTATTATCCTACCTACCTACCTACTTCATCTATAATATAATATAGTGTACTTTTTATTTATTTTTTCTTCAAAGGAGAGGAGGATCCAACTTCTAGAAGTCGGCCACCATGAAACTTTCATAAAAAATGTAGTACATCTTTAATGTCTTGTGGACGAGTCTTGGCCTCGAGATGCGAGTTTGTACAACAACGTTGATTTTAATTAAAATGTGTTGAACTCTAACTTCAGTAAACCCGTACATCATAGAGTAGATGTCGGAAATGATATGTTTGTGTCCCATATTATTTAATGTTGTTGATTTGATCTGATTGCAGGTATCAATGTGCATACCAAATATGATTTGGTGGAAATTAATCACAAAAGGTTGTACAAAAAATATGACCCCTTTATCTTGGCACAACAAGTTGTTCAAGTTTATTGTTCAGATTATCTTGGTGTCAAAGGAGATACACGTAATTGATTGGCGGTCACTAAAACAAAAGCTCACAAAACAATCGAAGAACGATGGGAAAATATTCAAGATGCTTACCAACCTATAGAAAGAGTAAAAGTTCCTTTCATAGTTGGTAACTCACTAGATACTTTGCGAGATTCTTCTTGAGCACTTGTTCGTGATGAAGATGAGGAAGAAGTTGGTACAAGCTCATACATAGAAGATGAGACTCTAAATTATGAAGAAGATTCTGATCAATATTAAAGCACTTGTTTTAAGAGTTCTGTAATATTTAATAACTAACTAGTTCATATCCCGCACCTTGTGCGGGTAATTGTTAAAAATTTTTGTTTTTTTCCCCTCATATGTTATATAGACGATTAATATATTTTTTTAGTTAGAGGGAGAGTCGGTGGTCTTTGGCGTATCTGGACACACTTCTATTAATAAGAAAATGGACTTAGTAATAAATCAAGTGATAAACCGACCCTTATAATGAACAAATAAATAAAAATTATTATACCCTCGGGAGGGTCAAGCAATATATTTATTTAGTCTAACATGAATATAAAAAGCATATTTAATACTTGATTATCGTGAGCCCTCCGTCATAACGATTGAGTAGATTTGGAAAAAAAAAATATATATATATATATAGATCATATGAGAGCAGGCTTTATCGTGTAATATCGTTTAATGCATTGTTCGTAGTTATTATTAGTTTTGCTACGAAGGTGTCATATCGTTTAATACATTATTCGTAGTTATTGTTGGTTGAATGGATTATTCGTAGTATTTATTAGTTTCATAATATTAGTTTAGTTAGTGTATAAAAGTATAAAGATAAATATTTTTTTTATTAAAAAAACAACAGATTTTGCAAAATAGATTTTGCCAAAAAACGAATACAAATATATTTTGCAAAAATACTTCTAACGAAACCAAATGTATTTTTATAAAAATAAAAATAGAAAAAAGATTTATTTATAAAAAATAGTAAACAAAACGTAAAACAGTTTTGTAAAAAAAATTCAAACATATTTTTCAAAAAAGAGAAACAAAGTTACTAATCAGGTAAGATTTTGCTTTAGTAAAAAATATTTTTTGTTTAATTCATGATTTAGTATTTTGTACGGAAGTGTTGAGTATCCAAATGTTCCATACCTATTCGAGATACCAAAGTTACTAATCAGGTAAGATGATCCTAGAAATAAAAATGAATATAAGTCCATATCATCTTTGCTAATAGTTAAAAGGATTTAGCCAGCAATATGTATATATAATATATTAGTATACTCAATTTCATTTTCTGACTAATTTATATTATTAAAAAAACCGAATAGTAAAAAATCAGTATTATGAAATGTTTGACTAAATTGTTTAGGTATTTATAGGAAATAGGAATGAGTTAAACTTACGGAATACACAACCGATGAGATATGTTTATGATAAATATCTTCTAATTTTAAATATTTGTTTCAAAGATTTGCTAAAATATTTTCTAATTTTAAATATTTGTTTCAAAGATTTGTTTAATGATTTGCTGTTAGTGTTTACCAGTTAGTTTTATAAAATTTATTTATATACTTTAATAAAAAAGATTTATTGGCTTAATTTGTTATTTATTTATTATTTATAAAACTTTCTTATTTTTTATTATTATTTAGAAGATTAGTTGAAAAATGATTTCTTATTAGATTTTGTTTTAGTAAAAAAAGTTTTATGGCTTAATTCTTTATTTAATAAAAGATTTAATCCGAAAAAAAATCTGGAGTCGCCACGTCAGCATTAGTGTAGTCTAGTTTAGTAATATATATATACCAAAGTTACTAATCAGGTAAGATGATCCTAGAAATAAAAATGAATATAAGTCCATATCATCTTTGCTAATAGTTAAAAGGATTTAGCCAGCAATATGTATATATAATATATTAGTATACTCAATTTCATTTTCTGACTAATTTATATTATTAAAAAAACCGAATAGTAAAAAATCAGTATTATGAAATGTTTGACTAAATTGTTTAGGTATTTATAGGAAATAGGAATGAGTTAAACTTACGGAATACACAACCGATGAGATATGTTTATGATAAATATCTTCTAATTTTAAATATTTGTTTCAAAGATTTGCTAAAATATTTTCTAATTTTAAATATTTGTTTCAAAGATTTGTTTAATGATTTGCTGTT
>BSUD01000006.1:90025991-90251753 GCA_033239045.1 Fagopyrum esculentum | reverse complement strand
TTTTATTATAATTTGATCTCGTTGTAAGATATATATATTTTAAAAAGAGATCAACTTATGATAAAAGAGATCAACTTATAATCTTATAAATATGATTATAAGTTGGTCTCAATAATAATCTTTTATTAGAAGTTGGTTTCATTTAAATGAACAAATGTCCATAATAATCTTTTACTTTAAGTTGGTCTCATTGGAAGGTATACATTTTTATAGGTTGATCTCAAGAATACTATTTTTTTATTAGATATTGACCTCATCTAAATGAACTAATCAAGTTACATGATAATAATTTTATACATAGGCAAAGCAATGAATGCTTCATGTCCATTTTGTTTACAAGATACGTACACACATGTTTATAAATATGATCATAATTTGAATGATAGTTTTATTAATATGTTCATGTTTTTACTAATTTTTATAATAATATTTTATAATAAGGTTTTTACCACACATATTAATTATTATAGGTCTATAACGAGATTTTTAATTTCAATTCTTATGACCATATTAAAGATAATATATGTGGTAAAACCTTTAGGTTCTCATTATAATGATGATAATGATAATTGTAAATTTATTATAAAAACTTGGCACAATAACTTTTTAAAAAGACTTCTATAGAAAATGATATATATAAGTTTAGATCCAAACAAAATTTACTTTTATACTTTAATTCTACAAATTACTTTTTAAAAAGATTTTAAATATAACTTTTGATTTTATATACAAGATTACAAGTACAAAATTACATACTATATTTTTAAATAATATTATTTTATAAGTCTAACTATTTTAACCATATTAGAAATAAGATGTGTTGAAGTCTTAAAAATAAGTTTATTAATAATATAAGTAATGATGATTATAATATCTATAATTTTAGTCATTTCTTAGCAAATCAACCTTTTATTATAAGATTGACTTATTTAATGAAACCGTCTATATATACATAAATATAAGTATATATATATATATATATATATATATATATATATATATATATATATATATATATATATATATATATATATATGGGTGTTGTTCAAGTAAGACACATTATTCCGGTACGGCCGTACGGCCGACACGTGTCCCGGAAAAAAAATCTTTTTTTTTTAAAGAACGAGTAAAAGTAATAGTTCAAAATTTTATTATGGAATAATTCATAACTTATAAAAGGATAGTTCATAAACTATAATAGAATAGTTCATAGTGCAAAATTTATAAAGGAATGAAAGTAATAGTTCAAAACTTATTAAGGAATAGTTCATAACTTTTAAAAGGATAGTTCATGAATTATAATAGAATAGTTCATAGTGCAAAATTTATAAAGGAGTGAAAGTAATAGTTCAAAACTTATTATGGGATAGTTCATGAATTATAATAGAATAGTTCATGAATTATAATAGAATAGTTTAAAGTGCAAAAATTTATAAAGGAGTGAAAGTAATAGTTCAAAACTTATTATGGGATAGTTCATGAATTATAATAGAATAGTTCATGGATTATATTAAAAAGTAATAGTTCGTGGATTATATGGGAATAGTTCAAAGTTTATAGGAGAATAGTGCATAAATTATAACATGATAGTTCAAACAAATTTTCATTCGTTTCCGGAAAAAATTTTTTTTTCGGGAAACGTGTCGCCCGTACGTACGGCCGTACGACCGTACCGCAATATATGAACCGTACCTGAACATATACCATATATATATACACACAAGATTTTTATTTTAGAATATGTAAAAAGTTTCATATTATATTATAAATTTGTATTAATATCGTTTTTCTTGTGTAATTATAATTCATATTATTTATAATGAAATTACAATCAATTAGCTTTTCGTAACACCCCGATTCCGCGGGACTCGGGATGCTACGGGCGGAGACCTCATAGTGGGTCCTGACCCTTACCTTGACAACAATTTCACCGGATCTTTTCAACATGGCACAAATAAAGGCAAATATCGAAATCGTTTTAATGCAATGCAAACAATCTCGAAAAGAAAGATACAACTTGGAAACTCAATCGAGTCCTCAAAACGACACCACTCCAAAACATAAATCCATAAGGTACAACATAAACAAAAACGACATAAACATATAACCATCGTCCTATAATGTATGGAGGCCCCGACTGTCCACTCCTCCACCTCACTCGGCGGCATCCGTAACCTGTAGGGCAACTACAACGATATCGGTATAAAAACCGTTAGCTAACATCCACAGCATTATGATCATGGTATTGGCACACACACACATAAGGAATCATAACACTCAACATGATCTAACACACAAGTCCGGTTCATTATCTCTTTTTTATTATTAAGTCATATCCCTTACTATTCCACTTATGGTGTGACACGAGAATCTTAACGATCTCGCCCTTGTCCCCTTTCACCATACGGGTTTGTACTTGATGCGGATCAGCATCACCCGTTGGACTAGTCGCAAGACACCTCCCAGTCATCCCCATTTTGGATTGGGCAAACTGTCACCGCCCGTTATCATACACTTGGACCAAATATAAACATATAAAGTCTGTAATACCCGGAAATTTAATTTTCGGTAAATCCCGAGTCATCATAAACCTAGTCATATTATGTGAAGAGTTAAGCACAAAAAATGCCTTTATCAACTTCTATAATTTTATGTGAGGCTTCAATCTTTTTACATAATCCTTAGTTTTATAAATTAAAACATTTTATCATTTTATGTAGAACTTTTTCACACATAAAATATAGCTATCTTCCTTAGAGTTTAATTCTTGCAAGACTAATCTAAATAACCTTCTTAACAAGCATGACAAGCCTTTGGACAAGGCTAAGACAAGGCCTTGACGAGTTATGACGAAACCATGACAAATTCGTGACAAGGCCATGCATGGGCTTGACAAGGGCATGACGAGTTTTGACGAATTTTGACAACCCAGCCCACCTTTGCTTTTTACAAATTCAACTCACCTCTTCATGCCAGATTGCTTCAGCCCAATTTCTGGACACCTCCAGCCAGCCCGGTTTGCATCAGCCTTGCCCTACCTTACCCTCAGCCAGCCCAACAGTGCAAAACCCAAGCCATCTCATGTCCGAGCCCGGCTAGAAGGGAAGATCAACAACGCTTCTTTTCCCCTCTTTCACGCTCTAACTCTAGAAGCGTCACACAACTCTCAACCTCGTCTCCTCGCGTGATTCCGGAGCCAACCATTCAGCTCCGCCGTCTTCGCCTTCTGCAAACCGCCAAGGACCCTTCAGCTCCACCCTCTCCGCCTTCTGCACACCAACGACAACAACGCTGAGGCTGTGAGGAACCGCTGGGATGGTGTGCACGACCCACTAGTGAATCTAAAGCAAAATGCAGGCGCGCCTCCTGGGCCATTGTCGAGTCTTTTTCCTGCTGCAGTTACGGACTCTAGCAACAGTAGTCCGATACTACTTCCTCCACCTCTTCATGACATGGAATCGAGTAAGATCCATACCCGTCCTTCTTGGTCCTTCTCTTTGATCAATCCTTAACATATATATGCTGATGTGAGCACCCTTTGTGTCTTCAATTCATCCCTAACAACCTCGGAAAATAGCTTGAAGAGCTGAGGCGTTTTCTGAGTTTTCGGAAGTGACGAGCAATCAATTTCGGGTCCAATTTTGGGTAAGCTAGACTCCTATTTTCGGCTGGTTTTCGGATATGTCATAGACGGTATTGCATAGTAAATCATACTAAACTTTTAGAGGAATCCATGTTACAGTTTGAGAGTTATGGTGTTTCAAAGTTGACTCCTCCCACAGTTTTTATAACTGTGCTGAGTGTTGGGAAAAACAACATGTGATGTTGTTTTGTGGGATAGTTTTGAATAGGCTTTTGATCTCTGCTGGACTTGAATTTTGGATATGATATAGTTGGCAGATTGTAGTAGAACATATCAAAATTTGGTATAAATCCAGCGAGTGGTTTAGGAGTTATGATTGTTCAAAGTGGAGACAGGGTGCTGTTTTGTTAAGTGTTTGCTGAATTTCCACAAACTGTGTTGATCGGTCAAGTTTAAGCATACTTTTTGATGCCTTAGAGATAAGTTCCACCGTTCAGTTTTTGAGATGTTGGTTAGTCCCATGCATAGGTTAATATGTCAAAAGTTGGGATGAATCCAACGGTGAGATTTAGAGTTATAGAGGCTCAAAATGGACTTGTTGTACAGTTAGATAACATACTCAGAATTTGGCTAAGTATAGAAAATTTCAAATGTTGTAATCAACTTTGGAAATTTTTGTAGAAGTGATGGTTGAACAATTTTAAGAAATTCTTGCTCCTAGGAGTAGATGGGATATCATAGATGAACTAGAGAATTATTTCGGAATTTTTATAAGTTTATTCAAATTTCATATTTGAAGTTAAAGTTGGATCCTAGTGACCTTTTTAGAAGGTTAAAGAAAACATGTAATGTTCTAGTCTTGACCTAAACTCAACTTTAAGAGTTAGAATATGATAGTTAGTCTCAAGTAAGAATTTAAGTACATATTACGAGATTTTTAGAAGATTCGGGACCAAGGGTAAAATGGTCATTTTACCTTATACGTGTATTTTAGTATATTTCTCTTCCGATAGGATCTTTATCTTAGAAGTCTTAGACTTCTAAGTATATTGGATATGTGTTGATCCACTTGCCTCCTTTGACAGGCAACCGAGTTATACAGTTATAGATTGAGTCGTGATTAAGAGAGTCGAGATCTGATTTAGGTAAGTCCACGGACTTACTTAGCTGGCTTCTTGTATGAGTGTAATGTGTATGAGTGGTGTTTGTTAGTTATGATAAACAACGAAACCGGATTATGCCGACTTTATTATATTATGTAATTGACCCAAGTGTATGATAACGGGTCGTGACATCATCTGCCTAGCTCTTGCGAGTGTTTAGGAGGTTCCTTGCGACCAGCCCAGTCAGGTAGACGGTCAGATGCATTAGTATCATTCCTCGTTGGTAAACGGGGACAAGGGCAAGGTTTGAGAATCCCTCGTGTCACAAAATAAGTATCATTAGTAATGACATATCACCTAATTAAAAGATAATAAAAGCATCGAGTGTTGCATGTTGATTGTGTATGTTGTATGTTTGTGTTTTTACCTTTATACTTAAGCATAGAATGTTAGCTAACGGTTTTATCCGCGTTGTAGATTTGTAGAGATAGATAGTTGTAGAGAGATCCGGAACAGATGGTCAGCCGGGTCCACGTATTCATTAGATGGGGACAGGGGAGTCTCCCATACGGCATGCATGTTATGCATCTATATATATGTTTTGTAAGGCTGTCACATGTGTACATTCATACATTAAAAATAATATGTTTTGAAATTGTTTTAAATACATTTGTGCCTTGTTGTAAGATCCTAGTAAAGTTGTTGTTAAACCAAGGTCGGGACCCATTGTGAGGTCCTAACCAGTAGCTCCCCGAGTTCCAAGAACTTGGGGGTATTACAAAGTCGGTGGTCCTATTACCGGTTTAGAAGTTATAACATAAACAATAAACACACACATAAACAGTAAACACACATCACTAAACACACATCGAAACTAAGACAGAGAATACGAGCTAAGTAAGTACGGAGACTTACCTCGTCTCGAAGCTAACCAGAACCGATATCACTCTCCAAAGGAAAATAACGAAAGTCTGTTCAAGACAAGACACAATAATCAACAACCACTCACACAAGCTAGAAGTCCTTAGACTTCTAGTCCTATATGATCTTATTAGGTCATACACTCTCATAATCTAGGATACACTCCTAGCCCTCATAACTCATGAGATCTCAACTATAACCACATGCTAGGATACTTGCATCCTAACTCCACGATCTCAACAAACACATACTCACTACCTCAACAAAGCTCACATGATAACTCACATGATAACATGCACACCTCAATACTTAGAACGTTCAAACCATCCTCAAATCCTCATCTAAAGTTCAACGTCACTACTTGATATTCACTCTAAGTTATGCTAGATCCAGCCTAGCATGATAGTAATACTAACATAACTAGATCGAGGGAGAAGATAACTCACATGACGTCAAATGATGGAAGTCTATCGACGGATGTCGAACTTCGACTCGTTCGGTCTTTACGGGGTCATTTCCGAACCTAGTACCAAAACTAGACAAATTTAACTCGTACGCTAACTTTGATCGGAATAAATAATATATATATATATATATATATATATATTAAACTAAAGAAGAACTCGACTTCAAAATCCCACGTTAAAATCCGCAAAACCCTTCCGGCCAAAATATGAAATTCAAGGAACTTGGTCATGAAACCGCGAATAATATTTTGAGCCATAAATCGAGATAAATCCAACAAGGGCATAATATATAACATATATAAGGTAAGAATAAACCCCGTATTAAAAACGAGTCAAAATCCCAAAACCACTTTCCGGGTAACTTATCCAATATAAACAATTATAAGAATATTCTCGTAATTAAAATCCAAGGTAAAAACCGCTAGCGCATTTCCGGGACAAAATATGCAACATCACAAACATGCATCATAAATCCGCAATTAACTCTCCGGGTCGTAAATACGGAACTCATGAATTTAAACCATTTCCGAAACAACTTTTACCCAAAACCGCAAAATATAATCCAGCAGGGGCATAAAATCATATTTCCAAAACTTGGGTCATTTCCCATAATTAATTTTCTGCAGGGGTATAAATACCACTTCTAAAAATTAGGGTCATTACTGCAAATTCAAAGCAGTGGGCACAAATTCTAATTAACCATAAAAAGAGGGGGGCCGCTGTAAATATCCAACAGGGTTTTTAAAACCCTACAGAGAAGCAGCGCAGGGGGAAAGGAGGCACACAGGGCTCCGGCGGCGGCTTGCAGCGAGGCCATGGTTGCGACATTGGCTCCGGTCCAGTGCAGCGGTTACAGGGCGGCAGCATTGGCGGACCTGGGTGGCGGTTTCCGGCTCGACTGTGGGGTGCTGTTTAAGATCTGGCTCGTTGAGGAGGACGCAGAAGGTGTCGCTAATGGCGCTTCTCATGACGGCAGCGACGCAGAAGGTGCTCGCTATTGGTGTTTCTCGTGACGGCGGCCGCGTATCTGAAGTACCCGGAACATCGTGAGCCTAGCGGTGTTTCAACCCCTGGATAGCGTAGAATCGACCACTGGGGCATTGGCGAGGACGGAGATGCAACGCAGTTTCCGGTTGGAGGAGGCAGCGGCGGTCGGAGATGGGGTGAGATTGAGAGGGAGTGAGGAGGCGTAGGAGTGAGATTGGGAGGAGCTGAGAGAACAGGAAGAGAAGGGCAATGGAATGCGTGAGGGAGGAGAACCGAGGGGTTGATGGGAGCTGAGTGCAAACAACGAAGGGTCTAGCAGTGAGCGAGGGGTCGACTCACCTGTTGGGGAAGGAACACGCAAAGGAGAGAAGGAGGAAAAGAGAAGGAAATAAAAAAAATAAAATAACCATTTTAAATAATATAGGAGTTCGGGATTAAATAAACTCGATCAAAATAAACCAGAACGAGACTACCGGATCGTAAAACTTCTCGAACTATTTTGAAAATAATTTACGGAAAATATATGATCAAGTATATATTAAAACACTCATAAAATTTAAATTTACATCTTGAAAATACTCATAAACTATTAAAGTATCGATAAAAGCCGGAAAAAAATAAATATCGCAAACATTAAATCAAATCCCCCTAAAAACAAGTTTCGTCCCGAAACTTTCCACACGCCGAACTTCTCGGTCCTTTAAGGCCGAGGAATGAACTCTCACTCAAAGAAGATCAAAACCTTCTAATTTATATACACAAACTACTCAAACTATCACTGCAAGATATATCGAGTCATATAGCACATTCCCGCACAGGGCACAAACTACACATAACAACACACATGCACATAACTCAAACAAGAGAAGAACTAGGTCTAACCCGTCGATTCTATCGTAGCTACTAGCTCAACGTAGAAATCGCCCAAATATACTATCTTCCGTCTTCCTATCAGCCTCATTGATTCCTCGACTGCCACTAGATCATCATGACTGACAACATGTCTCAAGTTATGTATGTATTCTCTCGATTGATACACATGAAACACCGGGTGAACACCCTCTACTCTCGGCGGCCACGCCAACCGATAACCCACTATCTCAACTCGCGCTAAAAACTCAAAAAGGTCCGTTATATTGGAAACTCTACTTCTTTCTCGGGTCTTTCTCATAGCAATATTTTCATTACGTTTCTCTTTGATAGTCTTTAACAAGGAAGATCGAACTTCCAATTTACACCGCTGACTTTGGTTCTTGTCAAACCAAACTTTGATGTTACATTTCCTCAATTCTTGTTGCAAGTTTCAAGTAATGATTAAAGTACTTTACTTCACATTGCTTTTACAAGTCAGACACGTATGCTATTACTTTTACATCGTTCCTCAATACTCCATTAATACCTTGTCTTGGAGAGTCGCTTTAAACTTCAAACCCATCATACCTCGAGGCAATTTCAAACAGTTGCCCCAAGGAATCTCCTCTTAACTCTCAACAATTCCATTGTAAATTTTCGTCCCATTCAATACTTCGTTGTCATCCGGAGTAGGTTAGTCATAGATGGTATTACTTGGAGAATTTCTTCACAAATTCGGTAATGACCGGCATGACCACGAAAACTTGTAACTTCTTTCACATCCTTCGGGGTTGCCATCCCGAGACAATTTGTCATACAACTTCTCTCTTCTTCGAGAGTAGACCAAAATATCTTATCTGGGGCATTAGTAAGCCTATATGGAATCACTACAACTCGTAGTGACCATGGTTTGTCCGGAATGCCGTATTTGCAATCTTCCAGTCTCGAATTCTCAATTGGTGGCAATCCGGCCTTAAATCATTCTTAGAAGAGACTACCAACCCTCGTGACCGATCGAGTAGATCGTCAATTTGTTGTAAGGGATACTTGTCCTTCACCATTATTTTGTTAAACTCACGGTAATCGATGTTCATACGGAGATAATTCTCTCTCTTCTCACAAACCGGTGTTCTTCATAACAACATCAAATCAAGAGTTCAAGATAAAATTAGGAGTTCCCCATAGCATTTCACTAATTCTAATGAAATCTTATCAATATGTTCTTGCAATTGCTCCTTCACTTGCTTCCACAACTCATGTCTCTATACAAGTGTCATTCCATACGGCGCCGTAGATATCGGAATTGAATCAAGCTCGAGCTTAGTGGGAAAATCCACATTCTGACATATTGGAATCCGTGATATCTCGGTTTTTGTCTTTTCCTCTTTCGTCATATAATGTAGTAACCAACACAACCTTGTCTTAACACTTGACAGGTGGTCATGGTACTAATGATCTACCCCGATCTGTTCGGGTGACGTCCTTCATACATGTGTATTGCTCCATCTTTAACTACAAAGTTTACCGTCCTCTTTCAGAGATCCTTCATCTCTTGAACTCGAGACACTTGCTCGAGTCTTCTAACTCTTGCACCCTTATTTAAGTAATCCTATAACTTAATCTCATCCTCCCTCTTTGATGACATGATTGTAAAGATCTTCTAAGGTTTCTCAGTTATGTGCAGCCATAAGGGTCCAAACTGCAAGAGTTAACCGTGCCTCAGAACAATTGCCCTTATCTTCTTCGCTTCCCATGACATCCCAACATAGGAGAAGAGCTCTTTGTATTGTACATAAGCTTCACCATAGACATCTTTTCTTCAAGTAGGTGTCGAAATTTTATACTTCATTTCCTTATGTAAAGTCACACCGAACGTAGAACCTCTAACCTCAATCTTTCATGTACTTTTAGTACATCTCATAGCGATATCAAACTTCAAAACCTCAGTCTTCTCTTACTCTTGTTGGCCACCTTATGTATCTTTTGATATCCATGAAAGACTTCACAACCATACCAGTATGCCTTTAGGCGAAAATTCCTGACCACAAACACTAAAAGATCCACTCAACTCCACCAAGCACTCACATCATTACTCTAAGCTTGCAGCGTGGCCCTAATCTAGATTCCTCGTTTCACGTCATAGCCACTGCCTTCACCATGCGAGTCACAAAAACCTTGACTTAGCTGGGCTCGCGAAAACATGATATCCATAACCTTAGAACAAACATATCATGCCTCCCCTTATATATACCCCCTTTCTGCACACCAACAAAGGGAGCCTCATCTTACACTTGATCCTCTAGCTCCCTTTACATTAACAAACCTTAAAAGTTGTAACTCGTGCCGTTCCTCCCGATGCAAATCCCATGACCTAAGAAGGTCGAAAAAGATCGTTACAATCTCCTCCTCGGAGGAGCTTGTCATAAGTACTTGCTTGAACTCGTTCCACATTATTTGATTAAAACAAATGCGCTTCCGTTGATGTACCTCCTTACTACTGACATTGATCCACCGTGAATACTCCAAGCTCTTGTTGTCGATCCTCTATTTTCCCATAGTCTTGTTTACTCAACCCTTCTACACTCACCAATAGAAAATCCGCACTTGTGCGTTCTTAGTTGGCACCGATTAGCTTGTATCTGACCTTCTCTGAAGTCAACGACTTATTATTCTACTACACTTCTCATTTTACCATTCTCATGAAGGCTACCCTCCTCAGGGTACTTTAACTTAAACTTCGTTAGTTCTTTCCTCGTTCCATGCTTTCTTCATCTTTCATAAGACAACCATACTCTTCTAGGCCTCGCACGCCATATAACTCACCTTCATAAGCTTAACCGCGCCTCATGCTATCTTGTAAATGTGTCTTCTCAAATCTCTAATGTTACTCAGCAACCGTTCGCGTTTCTCTTGGTTGTTGTCGTACGTCTTTTCATAACTAAAAGCTCCTTGTTGCGTTACTTATCTTCTCGGAATCACGTCTACTCACACTTCTTTCTTCTTGGCGTTTTTTAGCCTTATCATCATAACGGAAGCCGGTCAACTCTACATAAATCCCCACCATGTCCTTCTTCTCATAACTCTAGTATTGTTGACACTCCACTTACTGGTACCTCGTAAGCTTAACTTACGGTATCTTAAATCTTTCGCAAATGGTCCGAGCACTCTTCTCATCTTGACTCCAATGCTTAGGAGCGTCTAAGGAAAGCTTCACATCTTAATGGAATACCACCTTTAGCCTTGTTAGAATGTATCCCTCTCCTCCTCGATTCGCATCTTTAGTTGTCCACGCGTCTTCTTGAAGAACATACGTTCGTTATCCTTATTGATCTCGTTGTCTTTGCAATCGTGACTTCTTTGTAATCACTTCCACACCTTCGTGTTACTCCTTTTTCTTGTACAATCTTCATCTCAATTGCTCTTAAGATGCCTCGAGTTTTCTTTAACTTGGTTGTCCTTTATTTACGTCATCTCTAATCCGCCTCTTCGACATCCTTGTAAAGGAATGTGAGAAACTTCATGGTACTCGTTAGCACGAAAAGATCAACTCAATTCTTGAGTGTACTCCTCATCATATGTATACTATCCTAAGCCAAACGGCGTTGTCAAAACGGCGATGATAGCTTTCTATCATATTAACTATAAGGTCCATATTACTAATCTGATACTACTATAAACACATCAAGTCTAGGAAAAGCAACTACAAAACAAAGTCCACAAACATAACTATAGTCCACATATCTAGATATAGTACAAACACTTAACTAAGGTACAACAAGTCCACATATACATATCTCTACATATTTCAATAAATCCAACAGACTACGTCGCCTAGGTCCGCGGGAGGAGTGGTGGTCCCATATATTCTATCCCAAACCCGACTCATGCATATGATTTTTGAAAACGACAAAGTCAGAACCCGTGTGGGTTCTGTTTATTCCTCATTCGGCCTTTAGAAGATTGCGAGTGCCATTTTTGTCAACCTAGGGATCTGATACCACTTTTGTAACACCCCGATTCCGCGGGACTCGGGATGCTACGGGCGGAGACCTCACAGTGGGTCTCAACCCTTAGCTTGACAACAATTTCACCGGATCTTTCCAACATGGCACAAATAAAGGCAAATACCGAAATCGTTTTAATGCAATGCAAACAATCTCGAAAAGAAAGATACAACTCGGAAACTCAGCCGAGTCCTCAAAATGACACCACTCCAAAACATAAATCCATAAGGTACAACATAAACAAAAACGACATAAACATATAACCATCCTCGTCCTATAATGTATGGGGCCCCGGCTGTCCATTCCTTCACCTCACTCGACGACATCCCTAACCTGCAGGGCAAGTACAATGATATCGGTATAAAACCGTTAGCTAGCATTCACAGCATTAGGATTATGGTATTGGCATACACACACATAAGGAATCATAACACTCAACATGATCTAACACACAAGTCCGGTTCATGATCTCTTTCTTATTATTAAGTCATATCCCTTACTATTCCACTTATGGTGTGACACGAGAACCTTAACGATCTCGCCCTTGTCCCCTTTCACCATACGGGTTTGTACTTGATGCGGATCAGCATCACCCATTGGACTAGTCGCAAGGCACCTCCCATTCATCCCCATTTTGGACTGGGCAAGCAGTCACCACCCGTTATCATACACTTGGGCCAAATATAAACATATAAAGTCGGTGGTCCTATTACCGGTTTAGATGTTATATCATAAACAATAAACACACACATAAACAGTAAACAGACACCACCAAACATGCATCGAAACTAATACAGAGAATACGAGATAAGTAAGTCCGGAGACTTACCTCGTCTCGAAGGTAACCGGAACCGATATCACTCTCTAAAGAAAAATAACCAAAGCGTATTCAAGACAAGGCACAATAATCAACAACCACTCACACAAGCTAGAAGTCCCTAGACTTCTAGTCCTATATGATCTTATTAGGTCATACACTCTCATAATCTAGGATACACTACTAGCCCTCATAACTCATGACATCTCAACTATAACCACGTGCTAGGATACTTCCATCCTAACTCCACGATCTCAAGAAACACATACTCACAACCTCAACAAAGCTCACATGATAACATACTCACCTCAATACTTAGAACTTTAAAACCATCCTCAAATCTTCACCTAAAGTTCAAAGCCACTACTTGATATTCACTCTAAGTTATGCTAGATCCAACCTAACATGATACTACTACTAACATAACTAGATCAAGGGAGAAGGTAACTCACATGACGTCAAATGACGGAAGTCGATCGATGGATGTCAAACTTTGACTCGTTCGGTCTTTACGGGGTCGTTTCCGAACCTAGCACCAAAACTAGACAAATTTAGCTCGTATGCTATGGGGAACTCCTAATTTTATCTTAAACTCTTGATTTTAAAACCCTATAGAGAAGTGGCGCAAGGGGGAAAGAAGGCACACAAGGCTCCGGCGGCAGCTGGCAGCGAGGCCAGGGTTGCGGCATTGGCTCCGGTCCAGTGCAGCGGTTACATGGCGACAACATTGGCGGACCTGGTTGGCGGTTTCCGGCTCGACGCTGGGGCGCTGTTGAAGATGTTGCTCGTTGAGGAGGACGCAGAAGGTGTCACTAATGGCGCTTCTCGTGATGGCAACAACGCAGAAGGTGCTCGCTATTGGTGTTTCTCGTGACGGCGGCCGCGTATCTAAAGTCCCCGGCACATCGTGAGCCTGGCGGTGTTTCAACCCCTGGATAACGTAGAATCGACCACTGGGGCATTGGCGAGGACGGAGATGCAACGCAGTATCCGGTTGGAGGAGGCAACGGCGGTCGGAGCTGGGGTGAGATTGAGAGGGAGTGAGGAGGCGTAGGAGTGAGATTGGGAGGAGATGAGAGAACAAGAAGAGAAGGGCGATGGAATGCACGAGGGAGGAGAACCGAGGGGTTGATGGGAGTTGAGTGCAAGCAACGAAGGGTCGAGCAGTGAGCGAGGGATCGACTCACCTTCTCGGGAAGGAACACGCAAAGGAGAGAAGGAAGAAAAGAGAAGGAAATAAAAAAAATAAAAAAATAAATTAACCATTTTGAATAATATAGAAATTCGGGATTAAATAAACTCGACCAAAATAAAACAAAACGAGACTACCGGATCGTAAAACTTCTCGAACTATTTTGAAAATAATTTACGAAAAATATATGATCAAGTATATATTAATACACTCATAAAATTTAAATTTACATTTGAAAATACTCGTAAACTATTAAATTATTGATAAAAGCCGGAAAAAAAAATCGCAAACGCCGCTAAAAAGTGGGGCGTTACACTTTTATTAAAATAAAAATAAGTTAATTAACTTTGATAATATTTAATAATAACATTTTCTATATATTAATGTTTTCAAGATTAAATTATTTACTTTTACTTTAGCATTCTCAATTTTTTAATTTTGTATTTTATGAAGTAGTTAAAAGTGTAAAGATAGAGATATTTTTTGTTTTAAAAACCTTAATTTTATTTTCTTATTATAATGTACTTTAATATTCTCATTTTTTATCATCTATTTGATTATCAAATTTTTATATGATTTTGTTTTATGTCTTTGAATTATTTTTTAATTACATTTTGTGATAAACAAGGTTCCAAATACATATCCGGATCAAATGGATATTTGGATCAAGCGGATATTCGGATCAAGCGGATATTCGGATCCGGATAAAGTCATTTTCGGATCAAATGGATCAACCGGGTCAAACAAAAGTCATTCGGATCAAACGGACCATCCGGATATCCGCGGATAATAATCCGATCCGATCCGGCTAAAATCATTTTCGGATACTATATTTTGGAATTTGGATCAAATGGATCGGCCGGATATCCGCGGATAATTATCCGATCTGATCCGGAAAAAAGTGCCGGATATCCGGCCGGATACGGATTGGAGGTTTTATGAAAATTTCTATTCAGATATCCGGGTATTCAGATCGGATTGATCCGATGCCCACCCCTAGTGCACGTATTGCAAATACATTGTAACGAACCTTGTTTTGGCCTTCACCGCCCCCGCGGTGAAGAGGGCCGCCCCCGAGGGCCGGCTTGTACGAACCTTGTTTTATTCCGTTTTAGTTCTTTCCTTAGATAAAAGATCTGATCTTCTATCTTATGGACCGGCTTTCCAATGAACTTCTAACCCTAGAAACGTCATTCCTTCTATCTATTCCAACCATTCCCTATATATTCCTGCCTTCTCTTCCTTTTTCCATTTCTTGCTAACATCTTCTTCAACCTTGAGCAAAGTTGCAACCCTTTCCTTGTTATCTTCTGTAGAACGTGCAAGTCTCCATCCCTTTTATCCTTCTACACGTTCATGAACCTGCTGCATGCTTCTTCCTTCTATTTCTATTTCTCTTTTCGTTCTTCTTCTTCTTCTTCTTCTTCTTCACAAGAATCAAGATCAAGCCTTGATTCCTGTTGACTTTTTCGTTGTTGATATATTGATGTTCACAGGCTTTCTAGGTTGAGTGTTGATGTGTGTGGTGAGTGAAAGAACCAAGTTTTGGCCTTTGCTGAGTTCCTTGTTGTCGAAGGAGCTCACGTAGTTTCTGTCACAAAACCGCCCCCGCGGTTGCACATCCCCGCCCCGCGGATGCAAGTTCCGTCGCCCCCGTGCCTCTATCTGGTCTCCCCCGCGGTTCTTCTACAATAACTCTCGTTCTTTGTGAGTTGCTTCCTTTCTTGTTTCCTTTGCCCTTTCCTTATGCTAGATCATGCTAGGCTGGACCTAGGTGATTAGTGTAAATGCCAGTTAGTGGCTTGTTGATCCCTTGGAGCTGGTTATGCCTTTGAGCTATGTTGTTGATGACGTTCCTTGTTAACCTATAGACTAGGAATCCTTATTCTAGCATGTTGAGATCAGTTTGCGATCATTTAGACTAGAAGTAGGGAACTTCTAGCAAGCTGCAATAGATATATTAGAGATCATTGAGACTATAAGTGTGTAGGCTTCTAGCATGCGTTTAGTTTTTGATTCCCGATGCCTTATCTAAGTAGGAATTCTTCCTTTCCTTCGGGAGGTTGAGCAGTAGTGGATTTCTGAGTTTACCTTCGAGTGAGGTAAGTCCCTTGGACTTACTTACCTACGTTCCGTATATTGGTTTGATTGTATTGGTTGTGTTTGTGTTGTTGTTTATTGTTATAACGGATAACCGAAATAGGATTGACCTTTTATACCTTAATTAGCCCAAGTGTATTATAGGCGGGTGGTGAACGCTTGTCCAGTTCAAATGGGAAACTAGGAGGTGCTCTTGCGACCAGTCCAACAGGTGACAGAGGGATGCATCCGCTCTATTCCTATTGGTGAAAGGGGATAAAGGCGAGATCATAGTGATTCTCGTGTGACAGAGTTAGTTGAATTAGTAAAGGGATTAACTTAATGAAAGATAATAAACAGTTGAGTGCGAGCATGTTATATGTTTATATTACCTTATGTGTATTTGTGCCTTTATTGTCTTTTTCTGATATCTAGAATGTTAGCTAACGGTTTATACCGATGTTGTAGATATCCCACAAGTTAGAGATGCTGCTAAGTGATCCAGATGGTGTGGTAAGCCGGGGTTCCCGTACATTATAGGACAGACTCGGGTTTTATACTTCTGTTGTTGTCTTTTTCTTTCGTTTGAACTCGGCTGCGAGTTTTTTACGCTTCATTTTGTTAACCTTTGGTTTTCATAACAATTTTGATTTTCATTTATTTGTGCCTTATTGTAAGATCTGATGTTATTGTTGTTACTCTGAGGGTCGGGACCCATTGTGAGGTCTTAGCACGTAACACTTTGAGTTCCCAAAACTTGGGGTGTTACATACATATGTATGAATAATAACCAAGTAAAATATACACAAACTACAGAGCAGTAGGTATATTTAAATTACCAATGGAAGAAATTCTATATTTATGTACATATTTGTTAGTAATCAACAAGAGTAATGTACACAAACTACACAATAGTAGGTTAATCTGAATTACCATGACAAGATAATCTATATTTATGTATGTACAATAGTATAATCGATTACATATGTAGCATACATAAGAAAACGTTTACATAACTTTTAACAATCACCCATATATAAATACATAAACATAAACTGAAGTCAACAACACAATCAATGTGTACATAAAAAGAAATATTCTATGTATATATTCATATAAACATACATATACTCAACAATACATTTGAAATATCATAAATAAGTCGAAAACAATCCGTGTAGAGTTTTTGGCAAACGCTTATGAATATAATATGTACACAGGAACGCCGTTATGTATTGTTTCCAAATCATTTCTGTAAACCACATATTTGACAACCATACACCATTGAAGTAGTTAAAATCGAAGAAATATTAGATCTTTCAAATTTTCCGAAATAAAAATTACCGTTTATTCGCTAGTTTGTCCACTCGAACACAAGTCTCGATCAATTCGCCTTGTCTGAATGACGGATATCGAGCCCATGTGATGCGCCCTTGGATGCCCCTTTTACGTTGACCATAGACGAAGAGGACGAGACTCTTAGAGTTCGTTCAGATGGACCGATCACCCGATCCCGAGCTAAGGCCATTGCTCGAGCCACCGGCTCCATCATCACCCGCATTACTTCTTCACTTGGTCCCACTACCGGCATGCCATGTCTCTACACCACCATGGCATAGGCTACCGGTTCCGTTAGCGGCATGTCCCGTCTTTCCGACTCCATGGCATGAAGCTAGCTTATTTTCGGACTATATTTTCATGTTTTCCTCTTTATGTAATAAAGGGATATTCCGTATAAGAATATTCCCTTTTGACCTTATCCTTTTAGGGTTCGCTCTTATCCTTTTAGGTTTTCCCTTTTGGGCTTTTCTTCATGTATTTTGTTTGGCCCGTGGGCCCATAGGTAGGCAAGTCTCTCTATATAAGAGATATCTTGCCTCACTTATTTTCCATGTTCAATATTACTAAGTTTTGAGAAGAATTTCCTCCTACTTAGCTTGGGCATCAAAACCTCTCTTCTAACCCTCAAATTTCTTCCTTGGATCTCGTCTTTGATCCAAGAACTCCATATTCGAGGATTCTTCTTAAGAATCAACATTCGATCCACACCAAAGGGTTATTTGATCTTTCTAGATCGAAGTAACCCTTGTTTCTTCATCGCTTCCGCCCCTTTGGATCCGAAACGATACAACGTTGCACAAAGAATCAAGGAGTAGTTGGAGTTTTGCTTGATCTAGATCCGGAGTTATCCTTGGTTACCTCCAAGGACGTATCAAATTGGTATCAGAGCAAGGGATCAAAGCTAAGTTCTCTTTACTCTTGTTTTTGTGCGTTATTATCTTAAACCTATTTAGCCTTTTTTTGTTCATGATGTTCTTTGTTTGTTCATGATGTTCTTCATTTGTTCTTCATGATCTTCATGTTGTTCATCATGTTCTTCATCATGTTCATCCATTTTCCCTGAAATTTTTTTTTCTTTTCCGTGTTTAACTCAAAAGAAAAAGCACAAAAATAGGAGATATTTGGTTTGCCTTCAACCCATTTATCAAACCCGTCTTTTTCTTAAACCGACCTAATCCGACAATTTTGTTAATTAATTTCACCAAATCTCTTGGGATATTTTTGTTAACGAAAAGTTCGGATATCTCGCATTTGATATTCCAAGAAAAGCAAAAAAAAACTCTTCATCAATACGGATTTGTGTTAAAAAAAAAACAAAAAAACAAAAGAAAGTGTTGCTCAAAACGTTTCAAAGAAACGAAACACACAAAGTGAAAAGACGTCCGGCAAACCGGTCCATCCGAAAAATCGGATTTTACAAAACGGTCAAAGACCGAAAGCAAGCAAAGCTTGCCGAGTGAACAATCCGTCCATCTTCTATCTCTCCATTTTCTTACATACGTTTGCAAAATATCACTTGTTTATTTGTGTGTAATTGGTTCAATTTTGTTGGATTTGCCTTCCTTGCCTAACCGCCAAACGGCCTTCCCTAAAGTAGAACCCGATAACGCACTTGAACTTGGGTAAAGTTGACCTAACTTGTCACCTTGCTCACTTGATTGCTTGCAATTGTGTGCTGATTTGGAGCAATGACTAACGTTGAAATGGAAACTTCTCAGGATTCTGGTCCGCAAGAGTTCAGTGAACCCTTGGCTCAAGAAACTGCTTCGTTGTCCCTCGAAAATGACTCCATAAGGCAAGAATTGGAAGCCTTGAAGGCACAACAAAAGTTTGATGCCTTGAACCGAGAAAACATTGCCTTGAAAAAAGAGTTAGAAGCTCTTAAGGCTCTTCAGATTGCTCGCCGTCCCACCCCAACTTATCCGAATGAGATCGTGGTCAATGCTTCCACTTCCGATGCACAACGGAAAGGCAAGGGACTTTTGGGAGCCGGACCATCAAACGTTACCCGGCTTGCGTCTGTCATTGAACGCACCCATCCTTTACCTCTTGACGGAAATGTGTCCCATGA
The DNA here is from genome assembly GCA_033239045.1 of Fagopyrum esculentum. Lineage (NCBI taxonomy): Eukaryota > Viridiplantae > Streptophyta > Magnoliopsida > Caryophyllales > Polygonaceae > Fagopyrum > Fagopyrum esculentum. Next base: position 90,232,336 of record BSUD01000006.1, on the reverse strand, counting down.
AGAAGAGGAGGAATTCCCCGACCCGCGTCAAGATAACTTGCCCATAGTCGATACGAAACATCGGCACCAATATTATGAGCATCAACATCAACGGTATGTTCCTTCTCCACCTCCACCTAGTGTGCCCCGCACCGACCGACAAACCCGGGAAGAGCCCCGGTACCGTCCCAACTCAACCACCAATCATGGTCGTGAGTATGATCGTTCCGAACACCATCACCAACGGTCAACCCGGCAACCGAGGACCCTTGACTTTGATGAATACGATGAGCAACACAACTTCAACGAGTTCTCCGGTGATGAATCCGATTTAGAACGGGTAGCACATAACCGTCCGTGGCACCCACCCGTCATAGACCCTTATGAGAACCAAGACCGGGGTGAAGAATGGTTGCCTCCCCCAAATCCACCTAGGCAGATGTTCGCCCCTAAACGTGCGTGCAAATAAGCTTTAAATTTATAAAACTAGAATCAAGCAAGCGAACCCGCAGTGTACGGATCGACGTAGCTAAGCAAGAATTCCAGAGTATCGAACACAGGGATTTGGGTGGGAACAAATTCAATTGCAGATTATCAAGTGAGTAAATATGAGAGACTTTGCAAATATTGGGAAAACAACAATCCTAAAGATCCAGGAATCCAGCTGTGGCAATCGATTCAAGATATACTAATGATATAAGGACAGAGTTAAGATATGCAAAGGTATGCTAATGTAAGATAATCGTACGATGAAGTTCCAAAAACCTTATATGACTCACCTACAAGACACTCTCTATAAAGGTTGTTGAGGCTTCAGTATATAAATGTTCTAAAGGTAAGAATTAATATCAAATACCCAAACTTATAATCCAAGGATCAAGACTAACTAAATCGATTAAGGTTGTGACACTCACAATCGAGGTAGAGGTTGTTGAGGCTTCACTACCACCTAAAAAGGCAAGCCTAAGCTAAGTTAAAGCAAATCTTTAACTTCGGATTAAAGTAAAAGCACGTTCGTAAACTTAAGGGAAATCACGGTTAGTTCTTGAGGTTCCATGGCCGTGGACTCAAGAACAGGCCGTAATTTAGGGTTCGTCGGCGATTCTCTCTAACTCTCAGGATCCAATCTGTTTACGATTGATCTATCATCATCTAAGCCACAACTATCAACCCTTCACCTTAGAATTGTTAAGGGTTTTTAGCCAATAATCATCATTATGATATCAAATTCAAAGATTAAAAGATTGAAAGATGAAAACTTCCGAAAACTTCCAATAAACTTCAAACCAATCTCAAAGTCACAATCAAGAACAAATATCGTCACTAGATTCAGAATAGAACAAATAAACACAATCTTAGGCAAGAAGGAAGAAAGGGATGTCAATCCGTCTTCTAAATCGAACCTAAACAAGAAGAGAAATCTTCTTGCGAACAATCTTCCGAATCTTCGATCTTCCGTCAATCCGGAAATCTCAATCACAATCTCCACCAAAAGTGCGAGATTAGGGCAACTCCAAAGATGAGCGCAAAATCCGTCCTTTGCAAAAGTCGCAAAGATCTCTAAGCCGCGGCGTAGGCGAAAAACTCTAAGCGAAGATCTAAAGCGAGGTGAAAATACGTCTAAGCCAAGGTCAAAATATGTCTAAGCGGAGGTGACGGAATCTCTCTTCGTCCGTCTTTTTATAGGGCAAGATAAAATATCGGCCCGGCCCAATCTTCTAAAAGATCGTGGCTTAAAATGTGGCGAAAAAGATCGCCAAGATCACGGTCGTGGAAGGTTCCACGACCGTAATTTAGAGCGTGGAAATCAACACGGTTTGAACACATGATTCCACGACCGTAAAAGCTTCTGGAATGAACCACATTTCCCTTGCATGGTTCCACGGCCGTGGAACTGAACGTGGAATGTAGTACGGTCGTATTTTAGAGCGTGGTTTAGGGCAAGAACGTGATTCTTCCCTAGCCTCGTGCATTCTCCAAGTTAAACTCCTTTTTGCTCCTAAGAATTCCCTCAATCCATGGACATGTCAAACAACTTCCTCTTTGCTCAATTCCGTTCGGAAATGGCTCTCAATCACCTATAATCAACATAAAGCTTGTGTAGACATCCATATCGACAATATAGGCAAACTAGCTCACAAATGCAACAATGCTCAATCAATGACTATCAATATGAATCAAATACACTTAGAAAACGTGCCTAAAATATCACAATATTTCATGCTAACAAATAACCCCATACTTGCAACTTGCTTGTCCCTAAGCAAGGTCTTTCAAAAGCTTTAAAACAAGAGTTAGGATGAAATATGTGTACCTTCTCAAAGCAATACTTCTTTTGGATGAATGTGCCTTCTAAACAATAGATCATTCTCAAATCTTGCTTCGATCGTTTATAGGACTTTCATACACTTAATCAAAGAGTAAAGAGTAAAGAAAGCTCATGAATCAATTAAACTTCTATACAAGCATCATAACCTTCAAACATTATCAAAATCAATCATAAGAAACTTCAATTTAGATCACCAAGTCATATAACATTCTTTTGATCTTAAGGACTTTCAAAGAAAAAGGTCTAGAATGTGGAAACGGAAGGAAACTTTTAGGGAATGTGGTGCATAAATCCGGGAAAATGGACAACTACTCTTTCTTCTTCTCTTGCGGTTTCCGCACACCTTCAACTTAGAGCTTCGCTCTCTTCCTTTCATTTTTCGACTTTACTTTTGGAGTTATGGATAGAGGTGCACAAAAACCGAAGCCTAGGAGATTGACGTTTCTCAATTTTTATGAGATGCCTCAAACCCTTAGCGCACATACCATAATCCGTTAGGAATATCGCTCAATCCGACTTTGGCAAGACACAAACACCCGGCTATGTGAATGGTGCCGAGTTACTCATCGCCATGATTGACTTCCCCAAACCTATAATTTCTTTCTATTCTTTTGATTGCAAATAATTGCTCTCATGGCCCTCCCACATCAAACATGCCTTTTTCATTCACTTCTCCAAATTCCCGGATAGGTAAAGGAGGTCAATATTTCAATGAGGAGCTAAAATGATCAAAGAAAGAAGAAAGAAAAATCGAATTGCCTTAATCATCTCAACAAGAAGTATAAGAACTCATAGTGTGATTTCAACTTCAATTTCTCAACATGATTTAGGTAATATTCATCACATTATGAAACTTATAAAAGAGGCATAATCAATCACATTCAATTTCTTTTCAATTCACTTATTCGTTTAAGCATGCAATTGTCATCAAACTCAATTCACAAGTAGCGATTATCATATAAATCATCTCAATTCCTTAGAAGCACAAAATTTTAAAAATTTTTCAATTTTTATGGGTTTTTCAAGTTCTTTTTCATGCAATGCAATAATGAAACGTGCAACAATATGATGAACATGCAAGATAGTCTCGAATAGAAGCAAACATAGTGAGTAAGAGTTATTACAAACTTCTAGTCACACCCCACCCCATACTTGGAACAAACATTGTCCCTAATGTTCAAATAAAAGAAGAAAAGAAAAAGAAACTCACAAAATAGCGGTGGAGCGGCTAAAGCAATCGGTCATGCAAATCATCACTGCGGCGCTGGTGGAGGCGGGAATGGAGAGAAGGTAGGATCATAAAACCGCCCAAACTGCTGGCGGTAGACATCTCTCATCATGTGATCGAGGTCGTCCAAGCGTCCATCTCTAGTATCGGCTCGAATCTCCAATGCTCCTACTCTCTCCGAAAGACCAGTAGCCCAATCCGGCATCTGCTCATACCATCCCGGAGCCTGGCTATACCACCCCGGCGCGTCTGCTGGTGCTGGTGTTGATGACTGCTCTGTAGACCATGGAGGTGGAACTCCATACCATGCAGGAGGCGTAGCCATCCACGTAGGTCTCTCACTCACGCTGGCGCGGCGAGAAGACGAGCCTGAAGCTCTGGCGGGACGTGGAGAACGTCTAGGCACATCGGGGGCCGCATCCGGCTGATCCGGAAACGTGCCAAACTCCTGCTCTGCTCCTCCTCCACCCTCAAACTGATCCCTCATCTCCTCCTCCTCAACTACTGGCAGTGGTGGGACATATGGGGGAGCTGCAATCCTGTTCGCATGCATGGCAGCGAACGTCTCCTTCCAATTATGGCGCCCTGCCATAATGGAATACTCCTGTAGCCACTCAATACCCCTACCCGTCCTGCTCTCCCAAGGCATGTGCGCATAAGGCGGACCTCTATGTGTGGGGAAGATGAGACCTCTAGTCATGAAGGCATGAAGTTCTAAAGGTACGGTTGGTATGCGGGTACACGTAGAAAAATCAACTCCCAAACTCCTAGCAAGATGGGTAACTATCCCACCATATCCAATGTTGCCTTCCTCTTGTTCTTAAGCTTGCTCATAGTAGCAGCTAAGAGGGTGGCACAGTCAGCTCGGCGCCCATACAGCATAGAATACAACAGAAATAGCTCGTCCGTCTTGATCTTTTGTGGCGTCTCCATCCGAGGAAAGAGACACTCCAAAAGAACACGGTGAGCAATCTTCAAGGCTAAGTGGTACATCAACTTAGCCTTGGTATCAGCAGGTTGCCAACGGTCCTCGTTGGCGTATATCATAGCAACTTCCTCCCAAAAGTCCTTGGCGTAAACGCCACTAGGAAAACGACCGTTAAAGGTCTCATGGAACCCAAAGAAGGTCCCGAACTTACGAATGGAAAAATCATAGTTCCTTTCCATAAGACGGAAAGAAACGGTCCTATCCACATGGCTATGCTGAAAAGACGTCACAACCTCCCTCGTAATCTCCTCATAAGCGTCTTCCCGGATAGCCGAGAAGACCACTAGTCCGGCTCTATCCAAGAGCCAAGTAAGGTCCTCTATGATGTTAAGAGGAGCTAGATCCTCTAACAACAAGTACCTAGGTCCAATCACAGCTCTCTCTTGGATCCTCTCGAATGCATCGAGGTGATCCTCATGAATGGTCGGTACTCTAGGGCTAGGAGGTGAGGGTGATGAAGGTGATGATGGAGGTGAAGGGGAAGAAGGTGGTGGTGCTCTAGAGGATGAAGAAGAAGAGGGATTACCCTTCCTCTTCTTGTTCTGGTCATTCTTTTTCTCCTTAATCCTCCCTGAAACTCTCCTTATGAAATCCATCACTGTTAAGAATCACGGTTTGTTCTTGCCTTTCCACGGCCGTGGTTCTGTCAGGAACCGTGGTTTGTCTGGTTTTTTTGCAAATTTTAGAAATCAACACTCAAACTTAGCAATCAGGCAACCCTAGTCTAATTCCTTCCAATTTCAATCAGTTCTTCCTAAAATTTCTAACAAAAACGAACCAAATTGACAAAGAACAAGAAGAGTGGAAAAACCTAGGTTTCGGATTTTAAAATCCGAATTGTGCGTTCCTTGGTGAATTTCTGCTCGATTCGTCGCTTGGATCTTGTTGGTGGTTGAATTTGCTTCAATTTGGGAAGAAGAATCGTTGAAAACGATTAAGGAATGAGGATTTGGGAGGAGGTCGTGGATTCGGCGTTTTGGGTCGTGGAAAGGGGTTTTGTGGAGTGTTTTGGTGAAGAACGTGGTTTATATAGTCACAAGCAAAATTTTGAAAATCACGGTCTGTCGGGGTGTTCCACGGCCGTGGAATTGTACGGAACCGTGGTTTTGGTGATTTTTCAAAGGCTTTTGGAAATTACGGTCTCTGTAGCTGTCACGACCGTGGTTTAGGCCGTGGAACTCTCTGTAATGCTCCAAAGTCCAAGTTTCGTCACTTTTCTTCAACATTACCCTCCCCTTTTCCTTTTCCATCGTTCCTACATCCAAAAACACGAACATACCGGAAGGAATCGAAGGCAAAATAAAGCAAAAACGTCTAAACTAAGCTAAACTATGAATCGAAAACAAAAACAAAAATGCAATACCTTGGGTTGCCTCCCAAGAAGCGCTTTGTTTAAGGTCCGTAGCTAGACCAATCTCGCACTTATTCGAGTGCAGTAGGCGCGAACTCTTCAGCTTGGAGTTCCGGCGTATACTTCTTGAGTCGTTGGCCGTTCACCTTAAAGCTTCCGCCCGCTTCACCCCATACTTCAACTGCACCATGGGGGAAAATACGCTTAATTAGAAAAGGTCCGGTCCAACGAGATTTAAGCTTACATGGAAAGAGACGAAGCCTTGAATTGAAGAGGAGAACTTGATCTCCTTCTTTGAAGTCCTTTGGGATGATATGCTTATCATGCCAACGCTTTGCTCTCTCCTTATAGATCTTAGCGTTTTCATAAGCGTTCAAGCGGAGTTCGTCCAGCTCATTAAGGTCTAGGAGACGCTTCTCTCCCGCTTCCTTCATGCTGAAATTCAACCACTTGATAGCCCAAAACGCTTTGTGCTCCAACTCCACCGGTAAGTGACAAGACTTCCCATACACAAGGTTGTATGGTGTGGTTCCTATGGGTGTCTTGTACGCAGTCCGGTACGCCCACAATGCGTCATCAAGCTTCAAAGACCAATCCTTCCTAGTCCTTGAAACCGTCTTCTCTAAGATTCCTTTGATCTCCCTATTTGAGATCTCAACTTGTCCACTTGTTTGTGGATGATAAGGGGTGGCGATCTTGTGAGTAACCCCATACTTAGCTAGAAGAGCTTCAAAGCGCCGGGCAATGAAGTGAGAACCTCCATCACTAATGATTGTCCTTGGCGTCCCAAATCGTGGAAAAATGGTCTTGTTAAAGAACTTGACCACAACCATGGCATCATTGGTGGGAGAGGCAATTGCTTCCACCCATCTAGAAACATAATCTACCGCCAATAGTATGTATTGGTTTCCACAAGAGGATGGGAACGGTCCCATGAAATCAACTCCCCAAACATAGAAAATCTCCACCTCTTGGATGTTGTTGAGGGGCATCTCATTCATCCTAGAGATATTACCTGTTCTTTGACAAGCATCGCAGCAAGAAACAAAGGATTGCATATCTCTAAATAAAGTAGGCCAAAAGAATCCAGATTGCAATACCTTTGCGCTAGTCTTGTTCGAACTAGCATGTCCTCCACAAGGTAGTGAGTGACAATGGCGGATGACACTTTGCATCTCATCTTCCGGCACACATCGCCGAATGATGCCATCCGGACCTCTCTTAAAGAGGAGAGGCTCATTCCAAAAGTATTCCCGGACATCCTTAAAGAACTTCTTTCTTTGTGCGTAGGATAGTCCGGGCGGTATCTCCTGACAAACCAAATAGTTAACAAAATCAGCAAACCATGGTTCGTTACCTTTGGAGATCACATCGATGCACTCCTCAATAAGGTGTAGGTGTTCGTCCGGTAAGGAGTCATCGATGGGTAAATGGTCGTCCTCTAGATGTGTTAGGCGACTCAAATGATCCGCAACAGAATTTTCTGAACCTTTCTTGTCGCAGATCTCAAGATCGAATTCTTGTAGGAGAAGAATCCATCTAATTAGCCTTGGCTTCGCATCTTTCTTCGCAAGGAGGTACCGGATCGCAGCATGATCCGTGTAGACTATCACCTTTGCACCTACAAGATAAGAGCGAAACTTGTCAATTGCATAGACAATGGCTAAAAACTCTTTTTCGGTAGTGGCATAGTTGAGCTGCACTTCATCTAGCGTCTTGCTAGCATAGTATATGGCATGGGTTCGCCCTTCCTTTCGTTGTCCAAGAACAGCTCCTATAGCTACGTCACTAGCATCGCACATAACCTCAAAGGGAAGAGTCCAATCCGGAGGTTGGATAATAGGTGCTGAAATTAAAGCTTGCCGAATTGTGTTAAACGCATCCAAACATTCCTGCGAAAACTCAAAAACTGCATCCTTCATCAATAGATTAGTGAGCGGTTTTGATATTTTAGAGAAGTCTTTAATGAAACGTCTATAAAATCTAGCATGTCCTAGGAAACTTCTTATCCCTTTCACCGAAGTTGGGGGAGGAAGCTTCTCTATGGTCTCTATCTTAGCTTTATCTACTTCTATCCCTCTACTAGAGATTAAGTGACCTAATACAATTCCTTCCTTAACCATAAATTGACACTTCTCCCAATTTAGAACTAGGTTAGTGTCTTCACACCTTTGTAAAACAAGAGAAAGGTTAGAAAGGCAATCGTTAAAAGAGGAACCGTATACGGAGAAGTCATCCATGAAGACTTCCATGATTTCCTCTATGTATTCGGAGAAGATGGCCATCATGCACTGTTGAAAGGTGGCTGGGGTGTTGCAAAGCCCGAACGGCATTCTCCTATAGGCAAACGTACCCCATGGGCACGTAAATGTGGTCTTCTCCTGATCGTCCGGGTGTATCGGAATCTGGAAGAAACCACTATAACCGTCAAGATAGCAAAAATGTGAATGTTGTGCTAACCTTTCAAGCATTTGATCGATGAATGGCAATGGGAAGTGATCCTTCCTCGTTGCATTGTTGAGCTTGCGGTAGTCTATGCACATCCGTCATCCTGTTACGGTTCGGGTAGGAATGAGTTCGTTGTTCTTGTTGGTGATGACCGTCATTCCCCCCTTCTTTGGAACTACTTGAACCGGACTCACCCACTTACTATCGGAGATAGGGTAGATGATACCTGCATCAAGAAGTTTAAGAATTTCCTTCTTGACAACCTCCTTCATGGTCGGATTCAACCGCCTTTGAGGTTGTTTTGAAGTTCTAAAATCTTCCTCCATTAGTATCTTATGCATGCATAGGGAGGGTTTAATTCCTACTAAATCCTCAATAGTGTAGCCTAGGGCTTTCCTATGTTTCTTAAGGACAATCATGAGCTGATTATGTTCATGTATGCTTAGATCGGAACTAGCAATAACCGGAAAGGTAGAATTAGGTCCTAGAAAAGCGTACCTTAGATGAGTAGGAAGTGGTTTTAGTTCCATTGCTTTCGGAGCTTCCAATGATCCTTGAGGAGCATCCGATGTCTCCTTAGAAGTTTCTAAGGGTGTTGAGTGTGTAGGAGAAGAATCGAAAGAAGTTGAAGAAGTGTCTCGATCACCCCTTTCCACGGCCAAAATCACGGTTTCCTCATGTTCCCCACGGCCGTGGTTTAGGGCGTGGAAAGAAAATACGGTTGTCATGTTTTCTCCACGACTGTATAACTCTCTGGAGTGGGACACGGTTTTGTTTGTGAAATCCACGGCCGTGGAATATAGTGTGTGGCCGTGGATTCTCACGTTTTCTGCCTCATCGTGGAGTTTTTCAAACTCCACTTCATCCATCTCCTCTTGTGCTTCTAAGGCTTCAATTGCCTCATTGCACTCTTCTTCTTCCCCTACATTTGTTAGACTCGTAGTAATAACTTTTTGTAAAGGATCGTTAAAGAGAATCGCACTTACCTCCTCCCTAGACAACCCTTCTTCATCTTGGATATTGAATATATCCTCATCAAAGATTGGCTCCTTCACTAGAGTGGAAAGAACGAACTCTACTTTCTCTTCTCCTATATCAAAAGCGAGTCTCCCATTCTTGCAATCGACTATGCAGCCGGAAGTTGCAAGAAACGGTCTTCCGAGTATGATCGGGACCGGACTATCTGCAGGAATGTCAAGCACGACAAAATCAATGGGAACAAAGAATTTACCTAGCTTGACCGGGACGTCTTCTACAATACCGACGGGGCGAGTAATAGATCGATCTGCCATGTACAACGTCATCTTCACCGGTTTAGGGTCGCCTAAACCGATCTTCCTACATAATGCAAGTGGTATGATGCTCACACTTGCTCCCAAATCACATAACGCATCGTATGTGACATCTCCCACTCCTATGGGAATGCAAAATGACCCCGGATCCTTCAACTTTGGGGGCATTTTCTCCTTCATAGTCTTGATGAGATCCGAAGAATCCGAACTCATCTTAACCTCACCGAAATCTTCTAGCTTCCTCTTCTTAGAGAGGAGCTCCTTCAAAAACTTGCCATAAGCCGGCATACCTACAATAGCATCGATAAAGGGTATATTAATATGCAGCTTGCTCATGAGTTCTATAAACTTACCAAATTGTTTATCTAGGCGCGCTCTCGCTCTAGATTGGGGGAATGGTAGGGGAGGTTTGTAAGCTGGAGGAGGAACGTAGACATCTTCCTTCTCCTTCCCCTTCCCCTTCTCTTTCTCCTTGTCCTTTTCTACGGAGACTTCAACAAACTTAGGCTGCGGATCGGTGGTAGTCACTCCGCTCCTAGTTGTGATTGCCATCACCCTCCCCTTAGGGTTGTCCTCCGTCTTTCCTGGAAGTTTCCCTTGATTCCTAGGAACCTCCTCCGCATGGCTGAACATTTGATTTTCTAAAACCTTTTGGGCTTTATCAACCTTAGAAATTTGATCATCAACCTTAATGATGCGGTTCTCCAACCCTTGTAGCTTTCCCAAGATCGTTTCCAACATGGGATCGGGTTTCTCCTTCCCCGAAGTGTTTCCTCCATTAGATGATTGCCCCTGGCTTTTTAAAGGAGTAGAGGAAGAGGAGGGTGGAGTTAGTGAATTAAAATTGGAAGGATAAGAGTTACCGGAATTTTGTTGATTGGAGCGCCAATTGTTGTTGCTTGAACCCCTATTGTTGTTCCAATTGTTGTTCCGGTTGTTGTTGTTTCCATTCCAATTGTTATTCCGGTTGTTGTTCCGGTTATTGTTGTTGTTGTTGCGGTTTGTGTTATCACCGCCATTGTTGTTGTTGCCCAAATAGCCAACATCCTTCCCTTGTTGTTTTGGAAAGTTGGTCTTGATGGCCTCCTTCAACTCTTTGATCTCATTATTGAGGGAGAAAATCTGATTTTGAGCTTCATGTGTGAGCTTTGCTCCTTGCTCCACACGATTTCCCTCCACCTTCCGGTGGGAATACTTCTCTATGACCCTTGCTTGCTTCTCAATGAAGTCCCAAACGTCATCTTCCCTCATGTCCATGAATGTTCCACATGAGAGGGATTGGAGCTTGAATTGTGTCTCCACATCCAGCCCCTTATAGTAAATCTCCAGCAATGCAAGCTTGGATATGCCATGATGAGGGCAATCCAATAACAAGTCCTGAAACCTTTCTCATGATTGAAACAAACTTTCGTTAGATCTCATGGAAAATGCATTGATCTTAACTCTAAGTTCCGCCGTTTTGGATGGCGGAAAGAATTTGGTGAGGAACTCCGCGGAAAGGTCTTCCCACGTGTCTAGTTTCCCACTAGGAAGAGCTTGGTACCAAGACAACGCTTTCCCCTTCAAGGAGAAGAAGAAAGGCTTGAGCTTATAGTTGTTGGTAGTAGCATTCTTCAGTCTCATTGTCTCCATCATACACTCAAAGTTTTGCAAGTGTTGGTGTGGAGATTCAGCGCTTGTCCCGCCAAATTGGTTTTGGCGAACAAGAGTAATAACTTGAGGGTTGAAGCTAAACCCTTGTACATCTTCAGCATCAAAATTCACGCCCAAACGGCGCGGTTGTTGTGTTGGATCCATCCTTTGGCCAAGAGTTCTTGGCTCATCATCTACACGTTCGATCCTCGCATTCCTAGGTGGAATGCGACGATTAGCAGCTCCCCGTGGATGGAAAGGATTCACATTGATCGTGGGATCAATTTCCTCTAGCGGTGGCATGGAAGAATCACTATCATCAGCGGATGAATGACTTCCTCTTCTTGATCTTGATGCTCTTCTTAAGGATTTCTTGCTTCCCTTATTCTTAAGGTTGCTTAGTTCTATCATCATCTGGAACATCATATCCTTTAGATCGTTAACTTGATATTGATGACGATCCATTTCATCCCGGCGGATATTCTCATTCCATTGGAGTTGAGCTTCTTTCTCCGCCAACTCCGCTTGAAGATCACGTTCATGTTCTTCAGCCATCTTCTTTTCCTTGCGCTTTTGCCTTAGAGTCCTCTCAAGCTCTTGATCAAGAGGTAAGAGGTCTTCGGTGTTCCTAGACCTGCACATGCACTCAAAGAAATATCAAATAACGAGAGCAAGCTCCCAAGCTTGACAACCGGCAACCGAATTCGGCCGAAACCAAATCCCCGGCAACGGCGCCAAAAACTTGTTCGCCCCTAAACGTGCGTGCAAATAAGCTTTAAATTTATAAAACTAGAATCAAGCAAGCGAACCCGCAGTGTACGGATCGACGTAGCTAAGCAAGAATTCCAGAGTATCGAACACAGGGATTTGGGTGGGAACAAATTCAATTGCAGATTATCAAGTGAGTAAATATGAGAGACTTTGCAAATATTGGGAAAACAACAATCCTAAAGATCCAGGAATCCAGCTGTGGCAATCGATTCAAGATATACTAATGATATAAGGACAGAGTTAAGATATGCAAAGGTATGCTAATTTAAGGTAATCGTACGATGAAGTTCCAAAAACCTTATATGACTCACCTACAAGACACTCTCTATAAAGGTTGTTGAGGCTTCAGTATAGAAATGTTCTAAAGGTCAGAATTAATATCAAATACCCAAACTTATAATCCAAGGATCAAGACTAACTAAATCGATTAAGGTTGTGACACTCACAATCGAGGTAGAGGTTGTTGAGGCTTCACTACCACCTAAAAAGGCAAGCCTAAGCTAAGTTAAAGCAAATATTTAACTTTGGATTAAAGTAAAAGCACGTTCGTAAACTTAAGGGAAATCACGGTTAGTTCTTGAGGTTCCACGGCCGTGGACTCAAGAACAGGCCGTAATTTAGGGTTCGTCGGCAATTCTCTCTAACTCTCAGGGTCCAATCTGTTTACGATCGATCTATCATCATCTAAGCCACAACTATCAACCCTTCACCTTAGAATTGTTAAGGGTTTTTAGCCAATAATCATCATTATGATATCAAATTCAAAGATTAAAAGATTGAAAGATGAAAACTTCCGAAAACTTCCAATAAACTTCAAACCAATCTCAAAGTCACAATCAAGAACAAATATCGTCACTAGATTCAGAATAGAACAAATAAACACAATCTTAGGCAAGAAGGAAGAACGGGATGTCAATCCGTCTTCTAAATCGAACCTAAATAAGAAGAGAAATCTTCTTGCGAACAATCTTCCGAATCTTCGATCTTCCGTCAATCCGGAAATCTCAATCACAATCTCCACCAAAAGTGCGAGATTAGGGCAACTCCAAAGATGAGCGCAAAATCCATCCTTTGCAAAAGTCGCAAAGATCTCTAAGCCGCGGCGTAGGCGAAAAACTCTAAGCGAAGATCTAAAGCGAGGTGAAAATACGTCTAAGCCAAGGTCAAAATATGTCTAAGCGGAGGTGACGGAATCTCTCTTCGTCCGTCTTTTTATAGGGCAAGATAAAATATCGGCCCGGCCCAATCTTCTAAAAGATCGTGGCTTAAAATGTGGCGAAAAAGATCGCCAAGATCACGGTCGTGGAAGGTTCCACGACCGTAATTTAGAGCGTGGAAATCAACACGGTTTGAACACATGATTCCACGACCGTAAAAGCTTCTGGAATGAACCACATTTCCCTTGCATGGTTCCACGGCCGTGGAACTGAACGTGGAATGTAGTACGGTCGTATTTTAGAGCGTGGTTTAGGGCAAGAACGTGATTCTTCCCTAGCCTCGTGCATTCTCCAAGTTGAACTCCTTTTTGCTCCTAAGAATGCCCTCAATCCATGGACATGTCAAACAACTTCCTCTTTGCTCAATTCCGTTCGGAAATGGCTCTCAATCACCTATAATCAACATAAAGCTTGTGTAAACATCCATATCGACAATATAGGCAAACTAGCTCACAAATGCAACAATGCTCAATCAATGACTATCAATATGAATCAAATACACTTAGAAAACGTGCCTAAAATGTCACAATATTTCATGCTAACAGCAGACCCCACCCGTTCATGGGCGCCAACGGCCTCATGGCGGCCACCGGCGAGCCCGTGCCGATGATGCCTACATTCCACCGCCCCGCCCGGACCCCTACCGAGCTCGTAGGGAAGGTAAGGTTAAGTTCCCTACCTTTCATGGTGAATATGATCCGTGTGTTTTTCTTGATTGGGCGCAGGATATGAAACGAGCATTAAAACATTGTCATTATGAGGAGGAATCCGAGAAAATCGAGGCGGCAACTCGATAATTTGAAGGAGATGCAAAGTCTTGGTGGAACCGGTATGAGTTCACCCGAGAGAGGCGAGGATGGGCACCAATTGAGACATTTGAACAATTGCTCTATTGCATGACCAAGAAGTACGTACCCGAGGACTTTAAGAATGATATGCGGTTGCAAATTGCCGAGTTCAAGCAAGGCAACCTCACTCCGGTGGCTTACTTGGCTAAACTTGAGGACATGCACATTAAGGCCGGCGTCTCGGCCTCCCCCTCCGCCCTCCGCACCAAGTTCATGAGTGGGCTTAATGCTTCCATCCGGCGGCCGCTCTAGATTGTCCCATTCAAGGATTTGGGAGCATTATGTCATGCCGCCATGAAGCTATATAAGCAACAACTCGAAACACCGCGATATTCTAGGTATACCTCTTCCACGAGTCCATATCTTTATCCGTCTAACACACGTTCTCGAGATGCGCCTAGTCCTACAGATACCGACGCTTCCAAAGGGACGCAACGGACGGGTCCTTCCAATAGGCAAACGGGTACCGAGAAGACACCAAACCGTGGCCCGGCACTAGGGAGCCCGTGTGCTACAAGTGTAGCGGCTTTGGCCATGTACAACGTGATTGCCCAAACACCAAACGGGTCTTGTTTGCCGACCCAACATATTTCGAGGACGACGATGGTTAACATGACGACGATATCATTATTGAGGATGACCATGACATCGACCCACTTTTTGGCATGGAACCTTGTGATGACAAGCTTGCTTGCGGCCCAGCACAACCCGGTAAATTCGCTCTTGTTTCTCGTCGTATTTTGGCTGTTAAAGAGCATATTCCTATTGATCAACGCGAGAATCTCTTCCACTCTCGTTGCTTGGTTAATAATACGAGTCTTTCTCTCATTGTTGACGGGGGTTCTTGTTGCAATATTGTCAACGAACGGGTGGTAAAACACTTCAAGTTGCCTACGACCCCCCACCCAACGCCTTACGGACTCCAATGGATTTCCGATACGGCATGTGACACCGTCACACAACAAGCTTGGGTGCCGTTTTCTATTGGCGCCTATGTTGATAAGGTCCTTTGTGATGTTATCAAGATGGACGCCACACATGTCCTATTAGGACGACCATGGCAATTCGATCGCCGCACATATCATGATGGTTATCTTAATCGGTACATGTTCCAATATAATGGAAAACGGGTCACACTTTTGCCTATGACTCCGCACAAAATTTTGGTTGACTATGCGGAATGGAAGAGGCAACAAACTATTGATGAGTCCGCTAAAGCACCAGCAAAATCGGACCTCCGGAGTCCCGATGTTGTAGGTGCTAGTACTTACAAATCCCGAAACACCGCCCCTCTTGTCCATGCTACCGAATCCAAAGGTAGTAAAGGTCGCATCGTTTCTTCGGGCGCACCTTTATCATCTTCGGATCCCGTAATTCAAGGACGGTGTGAGCCACGGATACTCTTAGCTCGCCGGCATGATTTGCAACCGGTCATGGAAGGCAAGTTCTCATGCTTTTTACTTGTTCCGTTTTGTTTATCTACTTCTCATGACCCAAGTAATGTGCCACACGAGGTGTCTTTGTTGTTGTCCAAATTTCAGGATATTATGCCCAAAGATCTCCCACCTGGCTTGCCACCTATCCGAGGGATTGAACATCAAATTGACTTTGTGCTTGGTGCCTCTTTGCCAAACCGTGCCGCTTACCGAGCTAGTCCGGAAGAGACAAAGGAGCTACAACGTCAAGTGCAAGAGCTCCTAGACCGGGGACATGTGCGTGAATCCTTATCACCATGTGCCGTCCCGGTAATCTTAGTACCAAAGAAAGATGGATCATGGCGGATGTGTGTTGATTGTCGTGCCATCAACCAAATCACCGTCAAATATCGCCACCCGATCCCGCGCCTTGATGACATGTTGGATGAGCTTCATGGCGCCACCATCTTCTCCAAAATTGATCTCCGGAGCGGTTACCACCAAATCCGGATGGCCGAGGGTGACGAGTGGAAAACGGCATTCAAAACGAAGTATGGACTCTATGAATGGCTTGTCATGCCATTTGGCCTCTCCAACGCCCCGTCCACCTTCATGCGCCTCATGAACCATGTCTTGCGACGATTCTTGGGTACATTTGGTGTTGTTTATTTTGATGATATTTTGGTGTTTAGTACGTCTTTGGAGGATCACATCGGGCACCTTCGCCAAGTGCTTGAGTGCCTTAGACAAGAGCAATTGTATGTCAACTTTGACAAATGCGTCTTTTGCTCGGACACCACTATCTTTCTTGGCTATGTCGTGTCTAAGGACGGACTATGAGTAGACGAATCTAAAGTTCGTGCTATTCGGGAGTGGCCTACTCCTACTACGGTCACCATGGTCCGAGCCTTTCTCGGCTTAGCGGGTTTCTACCGACGCTTTGTCAAGGACTTTAGCACGGTAGCGGCACCGCTCCATGAGCTCACTACCAAGGATGTCACATTTGAGTGGCGTGATATCCATGCTCGAGCGTTTGATGCGCTCAAAGACCGCCTTTGTAATGCACCATTACTCCAACTCCCAAACTTTTCGAAAACTTTCGAGGTGGAGTGTGATGCATCAAATGTGGGTATTGGAGGAGTTCTCTTACAAGAGAATCGTCCAATTGCCTACTTCAGTGAAAAACTGTCCGGTCCTTCGCTCAACTACCCTACATATGACAAGGAACTATATGCTCTAGTTCGTTGTCTTAAGACATGGCAACATTACTTGTGGCCGAAGGAGTTCGTGATTCATTCGGATCATGCGGCTCTTTCGTATCTCAAGAGTCAAACAAATCTCAGTCGGCGCCATGCTAGTTGGGTAGAGTTTTTAGAGACCTTTCCTTATGTCATTCGGCATAAGAAAGGCAAAGAGAATGTGGTAGCCGATGCCCTTTCTCGCCGCTATGCCCTCCTTGTGTATATGGATGCCAAGATACATGGCTTTGCTCTTATCAAAGAGTTATATGCCACAGATCTTGACTTCAAGGACATATGGGCACAATGCCTCGACCTCCGAGAGCACGAGTCTTTCTTTATTAACAATGGCTATCTTTTTCGAGCGGGAAAACTTTGTATTCCGCGCTCATCTATACGCCATTTGTTGGTCAAGGAAGCTCATGAGGGCCGTGGTTATTTCGGTGCTACCAAGACCCTTTCCGCTCTCCAAGAGCATTTCTTTTGGCCCCGGATGCGTATGCATGTGACACGGTTTTGCAAGGGTTGCATCACATGTCATCATGCCAAGTCGCGCCAAGGTCCGGATGGGATGTATTCTCCTTTGCCTATACCAATGGGACCTTGGGAGGATCTATCCATGGACTTTGTGGTCGGGTTGCCTATGTCAAAACGAGGCAAAGACTCCATTTTCGTGGTAGTCGATCGCTTCTCCAAAATGGCTCATTTCATCGCATGTAAAAGCACCCTAAATGCTAGTGAAGTTGCCACCTTGTTCTTTGACAATGTGGTGCGTTTACATGGGATACCACGTTCCATCGTTAGTGATCGGGACGTGAAATTCGTAAGTCATTTTTGGAGAACGTTGTGGGGAAAACTTGGAACCAACTTGTTGTTTTCAAGTAGTTATCACCCCCAAACCGATGGTCAAACGGAGGTGACCAATCGGACTCTTGGTGCTCTACTTAGAGCCACCACTAGGACGAACCCACGTAGGTGGGAGGACTTACTTTCTGTTGTAGAGTTTTCATATAACACGTCTAGGCACACGGAAACTAAATTGTCCCCATTTGAAGTTGTCTACGGCCTCAATCCACACACACCATTGGATTTCACTCCCCGCCCGCTCAAGGATGGAGAACACATCATCGCCGAAAACCGAGCTGCCCAAATCATTGAGCTTCATGAGCGGACTAGGACACAACTTGAACGTCGTGCCGCCCAACTTGCCGGACAACACAACAAGGGCCGCCGCGACGTATCTTTTGAGCCCGGTGATCTTGTTTGGCTCCACCTACGGAAGGAGCGTTTTCCTACTCGCCGCATGAGCAAGCTCTCGGACCGTGGTGATGGCCCATTCCGCATCTTGGCCCGTCATGGTCCAAATGCATACAAGTTAGAGCTTCCGGATTCTTACGGAGTACACCCAACGTTCAACGTCAAGGACCTTGCCCCTTATGTTGAGCCCCTCTTTGACGATGGTGAAACGGGGACGTTTCACAGCCAAGATGGGGGGACTGATGCGTCCTTGGATGCCCCTTTTACGTTGACCATAGACGAAGAGGACGAGGCTCTTAGAGTTCGTTCAGATGGACCGATCACCCGATCCCGAGCTAAGGCCATTGCTCGAGCCACCGGCTCCATCATCACCCGCATTACTTCTTCACTTGGTCCCACTACCGGCATGCCATGTCTCTACACCACCATGGCATAGGCTACCGGTTCCGTTAGCGGCATGTCCCGTCTTTCCGACTCCATGGCATGAAGCTAGCTTATTTTCGGACTATATTTTCATGTTTTCCTTTTTATGTAATAAAGGGATATTCCGTATAAGAATATTTCCTTTTGACCTTATCCTTTTAGGGTTCGCTCTTATCCTTTTAGGTTTTCCCTTTTGGGCTTTTCTTCATGTATTTTGTTTGGCCCGTGGGCCCATAGGTAGGCAAGTCTCTCTATATAAGAGATATCTTGCCTCACTTATTTTCCATGTTCAATATTACTAAGTTTTGAGAAGAATTTCTTCCTACTTAGCTTGGGCATCAAAACCTCTCTTCTAACCCTCAAATTTCTTCCTTGGATCTCGTCTTTGATCCAAGAACTCCATATTCGAGGATTCTTCTTAAGAATCAACATTCGATCCACACCAAAGGGTTATTTGATCTTTCTAGATCGAAGTAACCCTTGTTTCTTCATCGCTTCCGCCCCTTTGGATCCGAAACGATACAACGTTGCACAAAGAATAAAGGAGTAGTTGGAGTTTTGCTTGATCTAGATCCGGAGTTATCCTTGGTTACCTCCAAGGACGCATCACCATGGTAACAAAAACAACCTTCTCTCGTTATCAATGGAAGAAGGTTGATTGTGTCATTGAGAGCTCCAAGAAAATGAGGAAGAAGGTTGACAAATCCGAAAAAAACGAGGAAGAAGGTTATAGAACACGTCCTTGCTAAATGGTTAATAGGATCAATTAACATAATTAATAAAGGCAATAAGTAATACTAATTAGGAGAGAGAAAGATCATGAAATCGTTTTTTTCCTCCATAATAAATCTTTTTTTAATGGAGGAGCCTAATTTGTCAACAACAACACACAAGGGCCTACTTTATACACAACAATACAAAAAATACCTACTTAGCCATTTTATCTTAAAAAAAACTATAGAAGAGTTTTAAAAAGAAAAGGTTATAAAAGGGAAAAAAATAAAAACTAAAAATTAGGATTGTCGCTACTTTCATTTGTTTTGATGTTCCCAAATTGTAGTTAGACCCTCCACAATGGAGGGCCGGGGGCTACTAAGCCCCTTACATGTCATCAAAATGATGACATGGTGGTGAAAAGGTCTTAATAGCCCCGGGGGTCGGCGCCTAAATTGGTTGTCAAGGAGCAGGCACGCCCTCAGTGGCCGAAATATGGCCAGTTACAGCGCGCCACATGGCAAGGAGGTTTTAATTAATTTAAAAACCCCCTTCCCTGTATAAATATTAACTATAAAAAACTAATTTGGAATAGGATTTAATTTTATCTATCCAATGACATCCATTTTGCATTGGGCAAATTAGGTAAGTGTACCCCTGTTACGTTTTTTTACCGTGAACCCCAACTTCAATCTCGCAGCCCTCACTTCATCCCTCTGTCATCCTTCGTTCCACCGTCACCTCCCCTCTTCACTTCACTTTCTACCTCCCTCCGTTGTTGCCCTCGTCGCAACCACCGGCAAGATCACCACCACCTTCTACCGGCCTCTCTGCTCTCTCGCCCACCTCTGTCACCCCTGCAACCACCCCGTCTCATCATCCCTCACCCATTCGAAAGTGTATGCCATGAATAAAAAGCAAGGAGTTCATGAATCACTCCTAATCTCCTTAATTTCTACCTCAAGAGAGGTTCAATTCTGGTATGCCAATAGGGTACGGAATTTCATTGAATATGGTGCAAAAATTTGGAACACCTGAAGCATGTAGTGGCGGTGGTTGGGTAATTACACCAGGCGTGCCTTTCTGTCCTTTTTCACCACTTCCCCATGTCCTAATCCAAGGTCGAATATGCCTAATATGATTTCAAAGGGTAACACCCATTCACAACATGGGAGAGGTCCTTACCTTCCTCAAAGGAGGAGGTAGAAAAACTTTTGGAAGCCGCCATCGACGTTTGAACTTAGGCGGAACTAGTTGTGAGAAGCGCAGCCAATAGCCAGAATGAGCACGTGGATGATGTAAATTATATTTTTAGTGTTTATAGTGATTGAATTTATAGAGGCGTTTTTTAGGGTTTAGGGTACCAAATTGCTTTGGTTATATACAAGTAAACATTGACAGGCTTTTGGATTTTGTGGTTATCCTTGATGATCATACATAGTGTTTACATTGGATTAAACAAGAGGCGTTGTTTATATTACAATTTTTCTTAACTTGATCCAGGGTGGTCAGTTTGGTCTGTCTAAATGACTAATGAAGAAATGCAGGCTGTAATTACAAAAACTGTATTACATATTAACAAATGCAGTCGTAATTACTCACATACGGCAACAGTGTTTACTTGCTTTGAAAGGTTAACTTGCTTTGAAAGGTAAGCTTCTCCTTATGATCGGGTATGCTCTCCTTTTCTCTTTATCTCTATCGGCATGACATATTTCATATTTGTGAGTTGATCTTAGTCTGCTGCTGTTTCCCCTTACTCATTTGTTGCGAGTGTTTATTTAGGTGCCTGATTCGGTGATGCCCTTCTTCAATTTTGCACTATGATGATGGTATATAATGAAAACAACAACCTGAACTTGAAGATTGAATCAACCTGGAATTTGATGAAAACAACAACCATGATTCATTTGTTGCGAGTGTTTATTTATCTTGAGGCTTCAACCATATTTTGATGAGGATATGAGAGAAAAGAAGTTGATGAAATTCAAGGAATCATCCTGGAAGTTCGTATATTTTCTGTCAGCATAGATCCTGGCTCTGTCTGTGACTTATAATGAACCATGGTTCACTGATACGAAGAGTTTTTGGGAGGGACCGGGAGATTAGAGATGGCCTAACCTAAAGACAAAGTAAGATATCAAAGCTGCTCTTCAGTCGAGAGTTCTTGAAGATTTTTTTTGCACTTACACCTATTTGTTATGCAGGTTAAAGTTGAAAGCACATTATATATTTATATTGCTGGATTTTATGTATAGTTAATATTTGCTCTACTTTTTTGGGAAACAAGACGTAAGGGTAATTTTATCTTATTTCCTTCATCATATATTAATCATTCCCTTTGAATTTTGTTTAATGCCCCTTTGCAGTTAAACTAGTTAAGGATCAAGCAACAAAGAAATCGAAAGGCTACGCATTTATCCATGTAACGACTCAAGACGATGCCATGTTAGCCTTGGAGAACATGGATCAGAAGGTTTATCCTTGTGCCCTTTCTTCTTTTCAAGTGTTTCGGTTACTGAATCATGGTTCATAACTTCATATACAGTACTTTGATGGTCGCGTCATTCATGTGGAGCTTGCAAAGCCAGGAAAGGACATGTGCGACGGGATTCCACTCGCATCAGGGTCAGAAGGCAGGCCAAAAATCTTCTAAGAAAGCACTTCTGCAAATGTTTTTAGTTTGTTCTATGGTTTATGTTTTTTTTAACTTCCGGTATGTGAATCCGATATGTGAATTTCCGGTATGTAAATTATAAAAAATAAAAAAAGACAAAAAGAAAACAAAAAAAACTTGGTATGAGTTTCTGGTATGAATTTCATACCAGAAAATTATAAAAATTAAAAAAAGACAAAAAAAACTTATGGTATGATAAAATTTCTCGTATGATAAATTTTCCGGTATGATAAATTTCCGGTATGATAAAATTTCTGGTATGATAAAAATTCTGGTATGAAAAAATTTATAGTATGATAAATTTCTGGTATGAAAAAGTTTCTAGTATGATAAAATTTCTAGTATGATAAAAATTCTAGTATGATAAAAATTTTGGTATGATAAAATTTCTGGTATGAGAAATTTCTGGTATGATAAATTTATTCCAGAAAAAAAAATAAAATAAAGAAAATAAAATAAAAAACAAATTCAGTAATTAAAAATTAAAACATACATAACAAATATCAATTATTCTTTCTATTTTAATAGAAGGATTAATTATTTTTACCTACCATTAAATGAAAGTGTTAAAAAATTATGGGGTACATTTACTAAACATAAAACTTAAAAAGGCCTAGTAGGTCAAATTCTTCCCTTTGCATATGCTTAAATTTTTTTTTGACTTCTTGTAATGTATATAGGGTTTACGTAGTGAAGATTTAACGTTTTGAAATTTATGTTTTGCATAAGACTTTATTTATATCAATCTAATATGATATTTACTTAATTTATATATGCATTTCAATTTTTTATAATAATAAAACACAATTTAAAATAAATATTAGACGTAAAATGATCGAGACATTAACTTACAAATAAATTTCCAAATTGAATAAGAAAACAACTAGTTATACATTAACTTCAACATACACTTAACATATAACAAAAGATTGAAATAAAACACAAATGATAAATCTAAACATACGGTACCAACTCTAAAAGGACCCCAAACTTAAACATAAACTCAATTACTAATTTCTTTGAGGGACTCATTCATCAACTTCTCTTGCTCGGGAGTGCGGGAATCTTTCATCTCCATCAAACCAGTAAGAATGGTTACCTTCCTTTCTTTCTCCAACTCTTTGACCTTCCTCTGTTCTATTTTGTCCTTCCTAGCTTCGGAAATGGCATGCAACTTCAAAGTTTCCTTATTTAGTACCCAATTCGTGGAGGCGGACCTCAAACTCTCTACTCTTCAAATTGTCGAAAATGTTAAGTGATTTTAAATAATCAGAGTATTCTGTTGTACTTACCGGTATCTTTCCCGCCCTCTTCGAACTAGTTTTTCCTAAAAGACGGACAAATGAGCTATCTGGGATTCCGCCTTCACTTGATGGAGTTCCAACATTGGGGCTTGATGTGTATGCTCCAGACTCATTTACCTTTGTCCTCTTGTAGTCACCCCCTTGAATTAATGATGTTGGTTGAATACTACTTTGTCATTTTGGGAGACTCTTAAGCATGCGCCAAATTTCTCATGATTGAACTTTTATTTATATTGTTCTTGATAGAAAACATGAGCCCTTGCAAGGATATCGTCAGTGGATTCCCCACTCACTCTCCCCTTTCTAATGTAGCATAAACACCTGTAAATTTAGAAGTAAGTGCATTAAGCTTTTGGTAGAGGTTCTTACATTGTTTCCATGAGCGAGATGCTAAATCTCCCCTCCTTTCGTTGTGATAGTGAGAAACTCGATTCCAAAAGGTGTTGTTACATTTATTGATTCCTTGGACAACATCTTTGGTCGTGTTCATCCATCCACTAATGAGCAAAGTGTCTTTGACCCCCCCGACCTTCTAGCAACTTCATCGGTTATCACTTGAACTTCTTCATCATCCTCATTGTCTAGTTCAACTGCCGGTTCATGAGTCCCAAAACACGGGATGGTAATAGGTGAAGACGTGGGGATCAAGCCTTCAATTGGGTTTTGAGTTTGGGGGTATTGCATATAACTCACGAATTGTGGGTTTTGACTTTGGGATTATTGCATATAACTAATGAACTGTGGGTTTTGTGTTTGGGGGTAATGCGGATAATTCATGAATTGTGGGTTTTGAGTTTAAGGGTACTACGGATAATTCATGTATTGTGGATTTTGAGTTTGATTCGGTTCTAGTGTGTAACACCCCGAATCCGCGGGATATAGGAATGCTACGGGCGAGACCACACAATGGGTCCCGACCCTTAGCTTGACAACAATCTCACCAGACCTTTCCAACATGACACAAATAAAGGCTTAAAACTCAAAAACGTTTATAATGTATGCAAGACGGAAAAGTAAAGAGTACAACGTGGAAACTCAGCCGAGTCCTCAAAACGACTCAAAACACCACAATACAAAAATCCGAAAGCGTACAACCATCCAAAAACAACATAAGCATAACAACGATAACAATCACAAAAATGCCCCCGTTCTATAATGTACGGAGACCCTCGGCTGTCCACTCCTCCACCTCCCTCGGCGGCGTCCCTAACCTACGGGGCATCTACACAAGCGGTTTAGAACCGTTAATTACTTTCGAAGCATTAAAGACACGGTGAAGGAACAAACACATTCATATATAATCACATTATATAAACATGCTCAACAAACAATCCGGTTATTTATCTTTATTTATTAGGTTTTATCCCGTTCTAATTCAACTTCTTTTGTGACATGAGAATCTCCCGAAACTCGCCTCGGTCCCTTCTTTCGGCAATGGAACGGTTCGGATGCCTCTGACCATCTAACCAGCACGGGCTAGTCGCCGAGAACCTCCTAGCTCTCGCGAGAGATAGGCAGTGATGTCACCGCCCGTTATCATACACTTGGGCCAAATAATATAAAGGTCGGTGGTCCTATTACCAGTTTATAAGTTATAACAAAAGCGATAAAACACACACCACCAAGCACGCAATGAATCTAATACGACGAATATGGCTAAGTAAGTCCGGAGACTTACCTCGTCTCTCAACTCACAACACTCTAGCTTCCTTAGAGAGGAAGTACACAACCTGCTCATACACGAATACACTCATCAACACAAGTCCACACTCATGAAGTCATAGACTTCATTCTAGTGATCTAAGCAAGATCACTCAACTCTCAAACTAGGAAGACATCCTAGGATCCATGGTACTCATAACACTCTCAACAAGAAAAGGAAACTCACAACAACCTATAGCTCACATGATCATCAACAACAGCCTAGGAGAGCCAATCTAGCCTAGAAAGATCCAGCATGCTCAAACGACTCAAAGCCATCAACTACATCGAACCATAAGGGCTCCTAGGTTCTCAACCACTAGGTGGCATTCACAACTACCCTAGGTCCACCCTAGGCATGCTACTAACATATATCAACCTCTAAACTAAGGAAGGAACCAAGAAGGAAGGAGGAGGAGAGCCTATTATTGAAGAAACGCAGCCGCGGAAACAAAAGGCGCGACTGTGTGCTGAAGGTCACGGCCCCCGCAACACATGGGAATCCTGATGCCGCCCCCGCGACACTGCTCACCACCCACGCGGCTAGCTAAGATCCGCCCCCGCGGCGCCTGATGCCGCCCCCACGGTAGAACACCAGAAACAGCGATTTCTTCATCTTCGATTGTGGATCTTGGGCTCCAATGGCCTCCTTCTCTTGATGCGTCTTCTCCAAACATCATCCACTGTATCAAGGCTCTCCCCTATGACCTAAACGAGCTAAGAACATGCACATGCAAGGATTTGAGGAAAAAGCTTCTCATGAGCTTCATCCATGGCCATGGATGAAGGAGGGGAGAAGAAAGGTAAACAACAAAGGAGGAGAAGGGAGGAAGGGGAAGAAGCTTACCAGGATGGATCTTGAATCTCCTCTACTGCAGCTCACACACAAGCAAGATCTCCAAAGGAGGAAGAAGAGAAAAGAGAGAGAAGAGAGGAAGTGGGAAAATAATGAACGTGAATGAAAAGCCAAGAAGAGAGAGAAGAATCTCTAGGCTGGAAAAGTGGAAGGGGAACAAGGGGTCAGCTGACCTCTTGTCTCCTAGGCACAAGCATCGAGGGGTCCAAAGCATAATAGGGAGAACGAGGGATCGGAACGGAATAAAATCCTATTACTCAGCAACCCGTGCCTACGGGAAAAGCTGAGCCGAGCCTGCGGAAAGGTCGAAACCCGCTCACCATCCGGAATAAAAATTCCGGATGTTACAACTAACCCCCCTAAAAACAAGTTTCGTCCCGAAGCTTGCTAACGTGACACTCTCGGCCAAACACATCACGTAACCATTCAAACCCGTAACGTGCAAACTCCCTAATCGATAACCATCACACACTCGTGTAACCGCGTCAAGACCTCGCAAGGCCTGCACTCAAACTTGCATGAACCGTATAGTGCATCATAAGCCAAAAGCTAACAAATCAAACATACCTTCCCGCTTGGGGCACAAAACACATAAACTCGCACATGCACATAATATCTAACACATCGTCCAACTCGACGTAACTAGATCAGCGTAAAAACTCCGACAAAGATACTATACCACGTCCTCGCGGTAGCCTCATCGGCTTTTCGTCTATCACTAGATCATCACAACTAGCAGCATATCTCGGGTCATACATGTATTCCATCGATCGTCACACCTGAAACCCCGGTCAACATTCTTCACTTTCGGTGGCCATGCCAACCGGTAAACCACTTCCCAACTCGCGCCAAGATAAATCTAATATATTGGAACCCAACTCCCTTATAATGACTAACACGTATGACACCCTGCGTCCGTGATTCTCTTAACTCGACTCTATCTCATATCCGGACCCAAGAGGTCCGTACGTCTTTTCTGTACAAACTTTCTCGCGACTTAGCTTGTCTAGTATCCGCCTTTGGACTATCCAGCAAGGCCGTCCCGTATCTGCTCAGGGCTATCCTTACATATACTAACTAATTTCCAACGTCACAAGGTACTACACTTCCGTCCATGAACGCCCCACAAAGGCCATCACACGCAACACATCCCAACTACCATAAAACAAAAACTCAATCAAAGGGGAGGTATCATGACTACCCCTACCCCCTACCTCGCATAAGTGTTCTCTGCATGACATCCACTGGTCACCAAAGTCTCTCTAGCCGACCAACTATCCAAGGGTGGAACTGTCATGAAAGACATATGGTCTCTTACGCGGCACGATCCTGCTGCCCAACCGTCCTGAGGTGAATCGTCCATCTCGTTCCGAGGTTACGATACTCGGTATACCCAAATCATTTTTCTATCACGTAGTGGACTCCACAAATAGCCGAATCATCGGCCCTATTTCCCAATAGGGTGCAAAAACACATTGTCCCCGTCGGTTGGTCCATACGACCCAAACTTGTCATCAATATCACATCGTTTCAAACTGGTAACAACTTCTGTGGAGGTATCTTACCATTCCCACTGCATAACTCGTGGTGGATGAAATCTTCTTTCTTGTCTTATGGTGCTCAACTTGTCTTTACGATGGTTCATATAAGGGATATGTACTTAGCCACCTCGGCCTTAAGCCCGTCTCACTAATGTGAACCTCCTAAAGCGTATACCCCTTATCAACTTCATGGTCATAACAAACCATCAACCCATAGAGGTAACTATGGGGTCTTTCCTTGGAACCTTCTA
Source organism: Fagopyrum esculentum (assembly GCA_033239045.1). Classification (NCBI taxonomy): domain Eukaryota; kingdom Viridiplantae; phylum Streptophyta; class Magnoliopsida; order Caryophyllales; family Polygonaceae; genus Fagopyrum; species Fagopyrum esculentum. The sequence goes on along the minus strand of BSUD01000006.1, from coordinate 90,204,876 downwards.
TCCGGATCTTTCTCAAGCCCTCCAAAGACCATCTACGACCAAAGTCCTTAACCGTCCTTAACCATCGCCTCTGCTGGTTACTCAACTCTTGTTGAGTGAGTATACATATATGTATCATACTCTTATTGTTCATACATTCCGGGCATGTTACTCCGTAGTCAAACCGACATCACCATAAGCACACGCCCTCAAGCGGCTAACTTTCGACCCTTAGTCGGTCATTCTTCTTACCTACCTACAATTGTCCACGTACACACGAAGCCTCTCTTGTTACATCATACACATCCCAAACCCCTCTTGGATGTATATATAATGTCATACAATCCCTATAAAGCTCCACTGGCACGTCCCGGGTTCCACAGTCTAATCGTCTTCCTCATAAAGGAAGAGAGTGTCAAAACCATTCCGTAACTTGGCGGTTATAGTCCACCACCCTATATTGCATACATCTTCCACATACCTTGGAGGTATTACCGAATTATCATCTCGTTCTTACTTGATCAAGTGATATTCTCAACCCGCTACGTCTCTTAGGAGGTCACCTCGGACGTCCTAACTCGCCTAGATAACTATGTTTATTCTCTTATACTTCATAACCGGTACCGTTATCGTCCCATGTCAAGCTCGTTCCTCTCAATTCTTAGAGTGTAACATGGCATCGTCAAATACAACCATAAGAATCATTCGTGCAACTCATGCATCATAACTGTCATAACGATCCTTAGGTTAGGGTCCACCTTGGAACCGCCTAAAACACATAAATTGCGCGGCTTCATCGTAACTTGATTCCGAAAGCCGATGGATACTCATCTGTGTAAACTCCAACTCATCAACCGCACTTGTGCTTAAACGCCGCCTTACAAAGGTCCTTTCTTCTCTCTACTCAAATCCGGTGACATCTCAACTCCAAGTCGATCTAATCAAACATCGCAAACGCATGCAACCAGTCTTAACGAGCCATCCACTACAAGGAAGATACCCTCCCTCGTCGTTCACCATACACATCTTCTAGAAATGAAAGTACAACTTTTCCGACTCGTACATTTCCTCAAAACTCGTACTAGAATTTCCTTGAGGGAAAGACCAAAAGAATTCTCCATTCCAGCCACGAAAACTTCTGATTCATGATCCCTCAAGTACCACCATCTTACGCTTTAAATCTTACAACGCTACTATAGCTTCGGTCCCTCGCTTTACACCGTACCCTTCAAGGCTCCTTTGGGTGTGTCTAACAACTTTGACACATCTCTCATTCGCGTCAACTTATCATTTGTTCCTTAAGAACGAAATACCATGCATCTCCTTTCCGTATCTTCCCATTTGCTTAAAGTAACTCGGGAAACTTCACTTTCCTCCTAATCCACTACGTCCTTATATGCTTAAGCCTTTATGGTTTCAGACTGCTCAATTCCTCCATATGCCAAAACTTGAGACCTATTAAGGTCACAAAAAGGGCATTACCGTACCTCTTTCGGAGGTCTATTACCGTCACTTCCTTAAACCATTCAACGTTATATTGCTCAAGACAATCACGCTTCTATTGATATACCTTATTACTATTGACATCTAACCATTGGGAAAACTCCAAGCTTTTGTTAACGTTCCTTTAAAGTCACCGCTTGAGGTTATACCTCCCGTCTACACTTCTCAATAGGTAATCTGCACTTTATGCGTTCTTGGTCATCACTGATAAGCTTGTGGTTGACCTTCTCTAGGGTCAACGACTTACCAATCCTCCATACTTTATGTCACTATTCTCATGAAGATTAACCTCCTTGGGGTACTCTACCTAAATTCCGTTAGCTCCTTCCACGTTCTGTGCTTCCTTCCTTTTCCATAAGGTAACCAAACTAACCATACTCTTCTAGGCCTCATGTTCCGTATAACTCGTCTTCATAGGCTTAACTGTACCTCGTAACATCTTGTAAGCGTGTCTTCGCCAAAAAGTTCCAACATTATTCCGCAACCGTTAGCGTGTCTCTTGGTCATCGTCTTAAGCCTTTTCATAACTAAAGCTCCCTATTGCGTCACTCCCCTTCTTGGGATCACGTCTACTCGCACTTCTATCTCCTTGGTGTCTCTTAGTCTTATCATCATACAGAAACGGTCAACTCCATGGGAATCCTTGTCATACCATTCTTCTCATAACTCTCGTAATCTTGACTCTTCACTTAACGGTACCTTGTAAGCTTAACTTACGGTATCTTACATCTTACACACCTGGTTCGATCGTTCTTCACATCTTGACTCCAAAGCTTAGGAGCGTCTAAGGAAAGCTTCACTTATCGTAATGGAACACTGTCTCTAATCTTGTGGGAATGCACCCATCTCCTCCTCGATTCGCATCTTTAGTTGTCCCGCGTCTTCTTGAAGAACTTATATACGTCATCTATATCGGTCTCGTTGTCTTTCCATTCGTGACTTCTTTGAAACCACTTCCACATTTTTGGTATGACCTCCGTTCCTATTTCTCTTAAGTTGTCTCATGTTGTTCTTTTTCTTGGTTGTCCTTCATTTACGTAATCTCCAATCCTCCTCTTTGACATCCTTTAAAAGGAATTCAAGAACGTAATTGTGTTCGTTAGCACGAAATGCCCAACTCAATACTTGAGCGTAATCCAACACGTATGAGCGTTATCCCAAGCCACGTCATCATCTTAAAGGTGATGATGTCATAATATCATCTTTCCATTAGGTCCCATATCTCCATACGCTACTATATGTACAAGGCTACATATACATAACTATATAAGTCCTAAGTCCATATCTCTACTAATATATCACATCCGACATGCCATCATATCAATATAAGGTCCAAAACATATAATCGTCCACATGTATAACTATACACATATATCACGTCCATCATGTAACTTAAAATCCACATATACAGCCAAGGCATACAAGCCCAAACAGCCTAAGATCACATGCATAGCTAGGTACACACAAGTCCAAAAACAATCCTAAGGCCATATACATATATTTAGATAACTATGTAAATATATATACTTACATAAATAAAATCAAGAAATCTATGTCGCCGAGGTTTGCGTGAGCAGTGGAGGTCCCGTACATTCTAACCCAATCCCGACTCATGCATATAAATTTTGAAAACAAAAATTCAAAACCTAAGGGGTTCTGTTTATTCCTCATTCGGCCTTTAGAAGGTTGCGAGTGCCATTGTTGTCAACCTAGGGCTCTGATACCACTTTGTAACACCCCAAATCCGCGGGATATCGGAATGCTACGGGCGAGACCACACAATGGGTCCCGACCCTTAGCCTGATAACAATCTCACCGGACCTTTCCAACATGGAACAAATAAAGGCTTAAAACTCAAAAACGTTTATAATGTATGCAAGACGGAAAAGTAAAGAGTACAACATGGCACAAATAAAGGCTCTGATACCACTTTGTAACACCCCAAATCCGCGGGATATTGGAATGCTACGGGCGAGACCACACAATGGGTCCCGACCCTTAGCCTGACAACAATCTCACCGGACCTTTCCATGAATGTGTTTCCACATCCCAGATGCCACAAGGACCATGACCTTCAGCACACAGTCGCGCCTTTTGTTTCCGCGGCTGCGTTTCTTCAACAGTAGGCTCTCCTACTCCTTCCTTCTTGGTTCCTTCCTTAGTTTAGAGGTTGATATATGTTAGTAGCATGCCTAGGGTAGACCTAGGGTAGTTGTGAATGCCACCTAGTGGTTGAGAACCTAGGAGCCCTTATGGTTCGATGTAGTTGATGGCTTTGAGTCGTTTGAGCATGCTGGATCTTTCTAGGCTAGATTGGCTCTCCTAGGTTGTTGTTGATGATCATGTGAGCTATAGGCTGTTGTTAGTTTCCTTTTCTTATTGAGAGTGTTATGAATGTCATGGATCCTAGGATGTCTTCCTAGTTTGAGAGTTGAGTGATCTTGCTTAGATCACTAGAATGAAGTCTATGACTTCATGAGTGTGGACTTGTGTTGATGAGTGTATTCGTGTATGAGTAGGTTGTGTACTTAATCTCTAAGGAAGCTAGAGTGTTGTGAGTTGAGAGACGAGGTAACTCTCCGGACTTACTTAGCCATATTCGTCGTATTAGATTCATTGCGTGCTTGGTGGTGTGTGTTTTATCGCTTTTGTTATAACTTATAAACTGGTACTAGGACCACCGACCTTTATATTATTTGGCCCAAGTGTATGATAACGGACGGTGACATCACTGCCTATCTCTCGCGAGAGCTAGGAGGTTCTCGGTGACTAGCCCGTGCTGGTTAGACGGTCAGAGGCATCCGAACCGTTCCATTTCTGAAAGAAGGGAGCGAGGCAAGTTTCGGGAGATTCTCGTGTCACAAAAGAAGTTGAACTAGAACGGGATACGACCTAATCAATAAAGATTAATAACGAGATTGTTTGTTGAGCATGTTTATGTGATGTGATTATATATGATTGTGTTTGTTCCTTCACCGTGTCTTTAATGCTTCGAATGTAGTTAACGGTTTTAAACCGCTTGTGTAGATGCCCCGCGGGTTAGGGACGCCGCCGAGTGAGGTGGAGGAGTGGACAACCGAGGGTTGCCGTACATTATAGAACGGGGGCGTTTTTGTGATTGTTATCGTTGTTATGCTTATGTTGTTTTTGATGGTTGTACGCTTTCGGATTTTTGTATTGTGGCTTTTTGTGTCGTTTTGAGGACTCGGCTGAGTTGTCATCAATTCCAAATTGATGAACTCAGGGCTATGATGTTGGACATGCAGTTGGAATTGAGTGAATCTAGGAAGAAAAAGAAAGTCAAGAAGCCAACTAAGTCCACTAGGGATGGTTCATCCGATGATGAAGAACTCGATCCGGACATGCTGGAACTTGAGGAAATCAATCTAGTGATTCATCCTGTTCGTAACAACCCAAGACCACCGGTTGTTCCTCGCATTCCAGGTGGGGATGTGAGAGTTGCTAATGAAGGTGATGAACCCCGAACTTTGGGCAAAGGATGGATCCAATTCAGCAACCACGCCGTCTAGGTGTGAATTTCGGTGCTGAGGACATCCAAGAGTTCAGCTTTACACCACAAGTTATCACCATGGTTCGCCAAAGTCAGTTTGGTGGAGCAAGTGCTGAATCTCCATATCAACACTTGTAGAATTTCGAGATTTTCATGGAGACCATGAGGCCGAAGAAGGCTACTACAAGTAATTACAAGATCAAACCGTTCTTCTTCTCTTTGAAGGACAAAGCTCTAGCTTGGTACCAAACACTTCCAGCTGCAAAGCTGGCCACATGGGAGGATCTATCTTCGGAATTCCTCACAAGTGCTTCCCGCCATCCAAAACGGAGGAATTGAGAGGTTAGATAAATTCTTTTTCTATGAAGCCTAACGAAAGTTTGTTTCAATCTTGGGAAAGGTTTCAGGATCTCTAGTTGGATTGCCCACACCACGGCATTTCAAAGCTGGAATTATTGGAGATCTACTATAAGGGCTTGGATGTGGAAACACAATTCAATCTCCAATCTCTCTCTTGTGGCACATTCATGGACATGAGAGAAGATGATACTTGGGACTTCATTGAGAAGCAAGCCCAGGTGATTGAGAAGTATTCCCACCGAAAGGTAGACCCAAATAGCCGGAATCAAGGTGATCCGGGAGCTAAGTTGAACCACGCTTCTCAAACATAAATATTTTCCCTCAACAATGAAATCAAAGAGTTGAAGGAAGTAATCAAAACTAGTCTTCAAAAGGCTAATGAGCAGGAAGCCAACTATATGGGAAGGGATAACAATCAAAGGAATGACTACCGGAACAACAACTGGAATAACAACAATATCAATTGGAGATCCAATCAACAAAATCCAGGTAATCCCTATTCTCATGCTGAAAAAGCTTTAATACCTCCATCTTCTTCTACTCCTTTGAAAAGCCAGGAACAGTCATCAAATGGATCGAACAAGTCCGATCCCATGCTGGAGACGATCCTAGGGAAATTACAAGGATTGGAGAGCTATATAACTTTGGTTGATAAAGCTCACAAGGCTTTAGAAAACCAAGTGTTTAGCAAAGCCGGAGAAGTTCCAAGAGATCAAGGGAAACTTCCCGGGAAGACGGAAGATAACCCAAAGGGAAGGGTTATGACAGTCACAACTAGGAGTGGTGTAACAACTACCGATCCTCAACCTAAAGTAGTTGAAACTACCATCGAAGAAGGGAAAGGAAAAGAGAAGGAAGATGTCTATGTTCCTCCTCCCGCCTACAAACCACCTCTTCCTCAATCTAGAGCGCGGGCGCGCCTAGACAAACACTTCGGTAAGTTTATTGAACTTATGAGTAAGCTGCATATTAATATACCTTTTATGGATGCAATTTTGGGTATGCCAACTTATGGGAAATTTCTCAAGGAGATCCTCTCTAACAAGAGGAAATTAGAAGACATTGGAGAAGTTAAGATGAGTACGGAGTCATCCGAACTCATCAAGACTGTGACAGAGAATATGCCACCTAAGCTGCGTGATCCGGGATCATTTTGCATACCCATCACCTTAGGAGAGGTTACTTATGATGCACTTTGCAACCTTGGAGCAAGTATGAGCATCATACCACTTGCTCTATGCACGGCGGTTGGTCTAGGAGAGCCTAGACCGGTGAAGATAACACTTTACATGGCTGATCGTTCCACCACTAAGCCAGTTGGGATAATAGAAGACATTCCTGTAAAACTCGGTAAGTTTTACATTCCTATAGATTTTGTCGTTCTTGACATCCCTGCAGATTATCCAGTTCCCATCATTCTTGGGAGACCATTCCTTGCAACATCCGGATGCATGGTAGATTGCAAGAATGGACAACTATCCTTCAATATAGGTGAAGAGAAAGTGGAGTTCGTACTCTCCTCTTTAATCAAAGAGCCAGCCTTGAGAGAAGATGTCTTTAACATCTTTGATGAAGAAGAGTCTAGAGAGGTGGTAAGTTCAATCCTAATGAAAGACCCACTTCAAAAGGTTCTTAGTATGAGCATCATGGAGGAAGGAGTAGAGCATGATTGTGACGATGATGTAAAAGCATTAGAAGATGTTGAGGAAGAACCAGGAGCAGGATTTGAAGAGTTAGAATTAACCCCGGAAATTGTGAAAAAAATCAATCTACACGAAATAAATCGCTCGATTTTTGAAAAGGCAAGTCGATTTTTGACAACAGGAAGAAAAATCGACCTAAAAATCGGACGATTTTCTTCACAGGGGGTCGATTTAGCGATGAATTCTCCGGTTCCTACAAACTTGACTGCAGTTGTTCTCAACTCTAATAGTGCACCTTCCCCACCTTCAAGCACTTCTCCCATGACATTAGAAGGTCATGAATCATCAATCAAAGCACCTCCTTCATTGGAATTAAAGCCCCTTCCTACACACTTAAGGTATGCATTCCTTGGCACTAACTCTACGTATCCGGTTATAGTTTGTGCGAAACTGAATGATGATGAATTAGAGAAGCTTATGAATGTTCTAAACCAACATAGAAGAGCATTAGGCTACACTATTGATGATTTGATAGGAATTAAACCTTCTCTATGTATGCATAAAATCTTAATGGAAGAGGATTACAAGCCTTCACGTCAACCTCAAAGACGGTTAAATCCGGTCATGAAAGAGGTCGTGAAGAAAGAAATCCTTAAGCTACTTGATGCAGGTATCATCTTCCCTATTTCCGATAGCAAGTGGGTGAGTCCAGTATAGGTAGTACCAAAGAAAGGAAGCATTACCGTTGTTGCCGACAAAAACAACGAACTTATTCCCACAAGAACAGTTACGGGGTGGAGAATGTGCATCGACTACCGTAAACTAAACGTGGCCACTAGGAAGAATCACCTTCCCCTTCCTTTTATTGATCAAATGTTGGAAATGTTAGCCCAACACTCTTACTTTTGTTATCTAGATGGGTATAACGGTTTCTTTCAAGTTCCCATTCACCAGGATGATCAAGAGAAGACGACCTTCACGTGCCCTTGGGGTACGTTCGCTTATAGAAGGATGCCATTCGGCTTATGCAACGCTCCAGCCACATTTCAGAGGTGTCTGATGGCAATCTTCTCAGAATATGTAGAGAATATCATGGAAGTATTCATGGACGACTTTTCGGTATATGGTTCTTCCTTTGATAACTGTCTCTCTAACCTTTCATTAGTTCTTAAGGGATTGTGTTAGGTCATCTAGTATCAAATAGAGGAATAGAGGTTGATAGAGCTAAGATAGAGACTATTGAGAAGCTACCTCCTCCATCCTCTGTGAAAGGAATTAGAAGCTTTTTAGGACATGTAGGCTTCTATAGGAGATTCATAAAGGATTTTTCTAAGATTTCAAAACCCTTAACTAATCTTTTAATGAAAGATGCAACTTTCGAATTCTCGAAAGATTGTTTAGAAGCTTTTTGCAGGATCAAAGAGGCTTCGATTTCAGCACCAATCATCCAACCACCCGATTGAACTCTTCCTTTCGAGGTCATGTGCGACGCAAGCAACGTCGCTATAGGATCCGTACTCGGACAGAAGAAAGATGGTCACACTCACGCCATCTACTATGCTAGCAAGACGCTAGACGAGGCTCAATCCAATTATGCCACTACGGAAAAGGAACTTCTAGCCGTAGTTTATGCTTTTGAAAAATTTTGTTCCTATCTTGTAGGTGCGAAGGTGATTGTCTATATAGACCATTCAGCAATTCGCTACTTGTTCACGAAGAAGGATGCGAAGCCAAGGCTTCTAAGATGGATCTTACTCTTACAAGAGTTTGATTTGGAGATCCGTGACAAGAAAGGCTCGAAAAACTCAGTTGCTGACCATCTTAGTCGTCTTCCACGACTCACCGATGAGACGGATGAACTCCCTATAGAAGACTCGTTCCCTGACGAGCAACTACATGAGATTGAAGAGTGTCTTCAAAACATCTCAAAAGGTAATGATCCATGGTTTGCTGACATTGTAAATTACCTTGTTTGTCAGGAGATTCCCCCCAGGTTTTCATATGCTCAAAGAAAGAAGTTCTTTAAGGACGTCCGGCACTTCTATTGGAATGAACCTCTTCTCTTCAAAAGAGGTCCCGATGGCATATACAGAAGATGCATTCCAGAAGATGAGGTGAAAAGTGTCATCCGCCATTACCACTCTCTACCATGTGGAGGACATGCTAGTTCCCATAACACTTGTGCTAAGGTACTTCGTTCCGGTTTCTTTTGGCCTACACTATTCAAAGATGTGCAAAAATATGTTGTTGCTTGTGATGCTTGTCAAAGGACAGGTAATATCTCTAGAAGGAATGAGATGCCTCTCAACAACATACAAGAAGTAGAGATCTTTGATGTATGGGGAGTAGACTTTATGGGACCTTTCCCATCCTCTTGTGGAAACCAATACATACTCCTAGCCGTAGACTATGTCTCGAGATGGGTTGAGGCAATCGCTTCTCCTACTAATGATGCAATGGCAGTGGTGAAGTTCTTCAATAGAACGATCTTCCCAAGGTTCGGAACTCCCCGAACCATCATTAGTGACGGAGGAACGCATTTCACAGCCCGTCGATTTGAGACTCTATTGGCTAAGTATGGGGTAACCCATAAGATAGCTACACCATACCATCCGCAAACTAGCGGACAAGTTGAGATATCCAATAGAGAGATCAAGGGAATTTTAGAGAAAACTGTCTCTAAAACAAGGAAGGACTAGTCAATGAAGCTTGACGATGCACTATGGGCGTACAAGACTGCCTTTAAAACACCAATAGGTACGACTCCATATAACCTCGTCTATGGTAAATCTTGTCATCTTCTTGTAGAGCTAGAGCATAAAGCATATTGGGCTGTCAAGTGGCTCAACTTTGACATGAAAGAAGCCGGAGAGAAGCGGCTTAGGGATATCAATGAGTTGGATGAGATCCGGCAGAATGCGTATGAGAACGCAAAGATCTACAAGGAAAGGACGAAGCGCTGGCATGATAAGCATATCATTCCAAAGGATCTGAAAGAAGGAGATCAAGTCCTTCTATTCAACTCAAGGCTTTGACTATTCCCAGGTAAGCTTAAATCCCGTTGGACAGGACCTTATGTAATTAAACGAATTTTCTCCCATGGTGCAGTTGAAGTATGGGGTGAACAAAGCGGAAAATTTCAATGTGAATGGCCAACGGTTGAAGAAATACACACCGGAAGTCCCGGTTGAAGAGATAGCTCGTATCCTCCTCCATTGAACACAAAACCATGCACCGTCCAGCTAAAAACGATAAAACAAGCGCTTCTTGGGAGGCAACCCATGATAGTATAACTTTTTACCTTCTTTTATCACTTAGTTTAGCTTAGTTTAGTTGTTTTGCTTCTTTTGTTTTCGATTTTGTTTGTTCCTCGATGCACTCTTGGTTTGTTTGTGTCAATAATCGCGGGAAATTAGGTCCAATTTGAGAAATCAATGAAGATGGGGAGCATAAATTAGTTCAAATTGCAATCTTCAAGAAATACAAGGAAAGAAATCGAGCTACACAAAGCAAATCGTTCGATTCAGGAACAGAGCAAGTCGATTTTTGGCAACAGGAAGAAATATCGACCCACCAGATCGACCCCCCTGAATAAATTGTCCGATTTTCTTCATGAGCTGAGAAAATGAAAGAAAATCGCCCCGACGAATAAATCGCCCTGATAAATCGTCCAATTTTCTTTGTTAAATCTCCGGCCTATATAAAGCCTTCAACACTCGATTCTCTCATTCCACAAACCCTCCATTCCCGATTTCCTTCTCTCAAAGAACCGAAAATCGCCCACCTTTGCATCTCCTCATTTCTTAATCGTTTTGAACGATTCTTGGCCCTAAGCTGAAGCATTTTCGACAAGGAACAAGGATCTAGCAACAACAAGCTTGGCAATTGAATCATCCATCCGGAATTCAGGTTTTTCATTCCGAAACCTAAGTATTTCGTTCGATTTTGATTCTTGATTAGAAGTTGTTTGTTTGCTGCGATTGATTGAGGGGTTTGCTTAGGAACAACTATAGGAGACTGTGTGTGGTGATAATTTAGACAGAACTTTACAGAATTGTGAGAATTGTTGAAATCGACAGAAAAATCGACCCAACCCAGATAAATCGTCCGATTTATTGAAGAACAACCCGATTTTTCTTTGCAGAAATGGAAACTTTGAAGAGAATCACTCGAAATGCGGGGAAGAAGAAGGGATCTTCTTCCAAAGCCCCTCCACCACCTCCACCACCCTCTCAAACCATCCCTAAACTCCCACATCCCCTATCCAAACATAAGAATAGATATGAACGTCTCTTAGATCGCCCCTTCACCCCTCCTTGATACATTGTGCTAGACGACTTGGACTCTTTGTTTGTTCGAGAGGATGTGGATATGATGTTAGATAGAGTTGGGCTGAGTCAGTTTGCTATGATTAGAGAAGATGCTTACACCGAGATCACCTTAGAATTCCTTAGCACATTTGAGCATGATCCTAGAGAGAGGACGGTCTCTTTCCGCCTCATGAACCACAACCATGCTATGACTATCGATGACTTTGGAGATTTGTTTTGTTTTCCCTACTCTGATGCAGGCACATTTGCGAGAGGAGTTAGTGCTAGTGCCTTTTGGGAGACCATCTCAGTGGGAGAGTATGGTCGTGATAAGTGGAGACCCGGAAATTTGAAAGAGGCTAGCATGTACAACCTTTCCATTAAGATAGTGCATAGGATCCTTAGTGAGTGCTTGTTTGCACGGACGGAGACCCCACAGAAGCTCAAGGCTTATAAGCTCTTTATCTTGTATTTCATGACATGTAGCACCATTCCCGACATCACCTCTATGCTTGCTGACTATCTAGGAAAGATAACCAACAAGGCAAAGGGTGACATTTGTGCTGGAGGCTTTGTCACTCATGTGGCAAAGGCATTGGAGATAGATTTCTCGGGTTGCACCCTAGCTGAGAGTGCCTAGCCTTTAGCATCACAGAGATTGATTGCTAGACAGGTCTTGATTCCTCGAGGGAGAGGAACCCTTCATGTGCCCATGCCGTGGGCAAAGAATCCAAAGAAGAAGCCATCCGAGATTGTTTGGAAGTCCGAATACACCATTCAGAACAAGAGGAATAGGAAGGAGACATTCGTGCTGATGCTTGAGGGGATAGCTCCTCCTTTTACGATGATAATGCAGGTGACACTGAGGATGAGGAGGATCATGAGGATGGAGTACACCAAGGGACCATGCTCGAGTTCGAGAGTGACACTTATAGTGGTCACGCCACGGATGCCATGGACACCGACACTCATGGTGCAGGACCTAGCCGGACTACTCGAGGCACTGAGGAGACGGAGGACGACATGCAGCCACCTCGCCACTCCTTTGCACATGCTCCTAGCCACGGTAGAGGCCATGGACGAGGACATAGACTTCCCCGCCATTTTAGAGACTTAGTCTCTAGCTTCCAGGGTCTACACACCGACTATCAGGCCCTCCACACCGACTACAACACCTAGAACACTCAGTTCAAGGAATACCGGCAGGAGACGGAAGCTAGACACTCCTCCTATGACGGCCAGATGAGAGACATGTACTACCATCAGTTCGGCCACTTCTATGATCCCAGTGCACCGATGTATCCATATCCTCCACCTCCGCCACCACCGATCGAGGATTGAGCTTCCACACCTTTTACATTGTAAGTATTTTTCTCCATTTTATGCTTGAGTTTTCACATTGGGGACAATGTGGAGGTTAAGCATGGGGTGGGGGTACTTACAATCTCTTTTACTTCATTTTAGCACTCTATGCACTTTGTACTACTTTTGATGATTTGGCTTGTAATAACTCGTGCACTACTTGCTTTCCGCTATGAAATTCGCATTTGCATGCTTTCTTTCAAATACTATGAGTTTTCAAATTTTTTTTGTGCTTCTTATGATGGAAATGACCTCTATGATGAGAATTGTGATGTGGAAAGGCAAAAAGATGACATGGTTATGTTGAGATTTTGATTTTAGCATGGATGAGCTTACTTTTGTTACTTGAACACATGAATAATTTATATGATTTTGATGTTTTGATAAGAGAATGAAATAATGGTCGAAGTTATATTACAAGTTCTTTCGCATCATATAAGAATGACCAAGGCAATTCACTTCTTCTCTATTCATATCTTGTTCATGCTAGCTCCTCAATGAAATATGTGACCCTCCTTTTACCATCCGGGAATTAGAATAAGTGATTGAAAAAGGCATGTTTGATGTGGGAGGGCCAATAAAAAAATGTGTTAAGTGAAAGTGTAGCAATTCATAAGTTTGGGGACATTGAACATGAGGATGAGTAACTCGGCACCATTCACATAGCCGGGTGTTTGTGTCTTGCCAAAGTCCGATTGAACGACAAGTCCTAACGGGATATGGTATGTGCATCAAGGGTTTGAGGCATCTCAAAATTGAGAAACGCCGCTCTCCTAGGCTTCAGTTATTGTGCACCTCTGTCCATACTCTCAAAAAGTAAAATATAAAGAAAGTAAAGCTTTTACATGCAAAGCATGTGTGGTGAAGTAAAATTCTTGAAGGTATTTTGTTGTTCCTCTTTCCCGGATTAGCACCACAATTGCCTAAAAGAATTCCCTCCTTTAACACGTTTCTTAGACCCTTCTTTGATTAGAAGACCATGAGACTTTTATGTATGTATTTAAGACTTCATGGCTTAGACTTGTTTGATTTTAATTGTCTCTACATCTTTATCATGTCTTTTATTTGTGTTTTTGAGAAAGAAAAGAGAGTTAATCCATGTTATTGTTATTATTGATACATGCCTTGCCTTCCTATGCCTTGAAACGTTACTTTGAGGGTGTTCCAATAAGAAGAAGCACTATCAAATAAAAGGTTTTTGAGTTTTCATACATATATACTCCATGGCATCTTGTATTCTAAATTTGAGTCTTTCTTGGGGACAAGCAAGGGGCAAGTATGGGGTATTTTGATGACATGAATTATATACCATTATAATCATGCATATTGTAGAGGTTTACCTCGATTTACTTTGCATTTAGAGGGAACTTGTGTACTTTTTATGTTTTATTCAATTATATCTCGAAAATAGAGGTCTACACGAGTTTCGGTTGAATTGTAGGTAAATTGAGTGGATTTGGAAGCTAAAGGAGTCTTAGAGGAATCACAAAGAGCAAAGGAGTTGCATAAAAGGAAGAAAGGAAATAAGCCAAGAGACGAACATTCTCTGTTGAAGAAAATCGTGCCATTTACTACATAAATCGGACGATTTTTCCCTTTAAAAATCGAACGGTTTTGTGTGTAAATCGACTAGCTCGATTTTCTTTGTTTTTCGACCCAATGGTAAAGACGACTCAAAGCCCATCACTTTTAGGCTAGGGAAGTGTTTTGCCAAACGGCTCATTTGCAAGAAACTATAGGTTGGAACCCTAGGAACGAAAACGGAACGGCCGCAACGGGAAATATTTACACGTTTGTGAGAGATTGAAGATTCTTGGAGAGGGATTGAAGCAATATTTCCGGGAAGTCAATCTTGATCATATTTGTGAGATTCCTTTGTTCCATTGTGATCTTTAACCAAATTTAAGGCTTAGATGATGATAGACTTAACTCATTCAAACATTTGGACCCTGAGAGTTTAGATTTTAACTTTGCGACATAGGAAAATCGGGTTGTTCTTTAGGAAAATTGGACGATTTTCTCAAGAACAAGTCGATTTAATCCCCTGACGATCTTTAATTGAATTAATCTTTAACCAAAGTTAATCCTTGCCTAAATCCCTACCTTGCTTAACCTTTTTAACCTCTAATTGAGTGTATGAAGAGACTTCAACCTTGATTCTACATTTAATAGATTAAGATTAAAAGATTTGGGTAATAGAGAGACTCAACATCCTTTATTAAGATTTTAAGTGCGCTTTCTATACTTTACCTTGGAGAGTCATATCCTGGGGTTTTAGGTAGTTAGTTTGAACATAATTCTTATCATTAGATCTTTCTATATTGCATCCTCAACAACCCTTATAGAGAGAACCTTTGGACTAGACAAATAGGTTTCGGAACTTCACCGTACGATACCTACCTTTGAACACATAATCTTGGCAATATAAACCCTGTCCTTATACCCATTAAGAAGTGTCTTGAATCGAAAGCCGCAATCGGATACTTAAATCCTTGGAATCATTTCCCCCTTTATTAATCACAAAAGCTTTTGCATTTTTGCTAGATAATTGAATTCGAATTTATTCTCACCAAATCCTTGAGTTCGACTCTGGAATTTCTTACCTTGCTACAACCGATCCGTACACTGCGGGTTCTTTGCTTTGAGTTCTAGATATAAATTTAAGACTTTGACGCACACACTTTTGAGCGAACAATAGCAGACTAGGAAAAACTAGTGGTGTTGGTGGAGCTTCAAGTTTTGGGCGGAGCTAGAGACGTCGGAGTTATCCCTCATCTCCACTAGTTGCAAAGAAGGGACGATATTGCTTCAACTATGGAGATCCTTGACATTTAGGACCGGAGTGTACGAGGCCGCCAATGACTTGTTTCACTTGTGGAAGGCCAAGTCATAGAGTTGTTTTCTATAGATAGGGTGGGGCTACATCGCAGCAAGGTTCTTCCCCTGCCAGTGTGGTAGGAGGGGGCGCAAATACAGGGACATTAGAGAGTCCCAGATCGTCCTTCTACTTAGGGATCTACTCCCAGGTCAAGTAGAGGTAGAGGTCGTGGTGGGAGTACCACTGACACTAGAGGAGCTGCAGGTATAGTTTATGAGTTGAGGAGTGCAGAGGAGCCAGATGCACCGGCTGCTACAGGTACCATTCTGATTCATGGTTTTGGTGTTAGAGTTTTATTTGATACGGGTGCTATGCACTCCTTTATTTCTGATATATGTGTTGGCATTTAGGTCTAGCTACGATAGAGGGTATACCCTTTGTTATAGGGCTACCTGATGGTAGTATGGTCAGAGGTACCCGCGAGATACGTGATTGTCCCGATTGTTTAGGGACTTGTGTGTTGCTTGTAGACTTTTTTTTGTCATACTAGTGGTGCGTGAGGAAGTCATTTTGGGTATAGACTGGATGCGTAGACATTGTGCCGTATTAGATGTAGGCAGGAGGACTATGACACTCTCTACCGAGTTAGGTAAGATAGTGGTCTTCCGAGGTTGGGACCTTGGGAAGACGGGTTTTGTCATCAGTGCGGTGTATGTAGCGAGATTGATCGCCCACGGTTGCGAGGCCTTCTGGTGTTAGGAAGGATGGGGAGAGTCTAGCATTGGAGGATATTCCAGTGGTTTGTGAGTTTATAGATGTGTTTGTTGAGCCGTCTAGTTTGCCGCCTCAAAGGAGTGTAGACTTCGGCATCGAGTTGGAGCCTGATACGAGACCGATCTCGAAGGCCCCATATTGTATGACACCTGTCGATATGTTAGAGCTGAAGAAGCAACTCGAGAAGTTTGCTGAGAAGGGCTTCATCTGCCCTAGTGTATCCCCGTGGGGAGTACCTGTCCTCTTCGTGCGGAAGAAGAACGGATTGTTGAGATTGCGCATCGACTACAAAGAGCTGAACAAGGTGACCATCAAAAACAAGTATCCATTTCCCCGTATTGACAACTTTATGGATCAGCTCCAGGGAGTGACTATGTTTTCCAAGATCGACTTACGCTCAGGATATCACTAGTTGAGGGTGAGAGAGCAGGACGTGCACAAGACGACATTTCGGACCTGGTATGGACACTATGAGTTTGTAGTGATGCCATTTGGGCTTACGAATGCCCCAACTATTTTCATGGAGTTGATTTATAGCATCTTCATCAACTTCCTAGATCAGTTTGTGGTGGTCTTCATAGACGATATCCTGGTGTACTCTCGTAGCAGAGAGGAGCATGCAAGACACCTGAGAATTGTGTTGCAAGTTTTGCAAGATTGAGAGTTGTACGCCAAGCTCTCTAAGTGCGAGTTCTGGATGCCAGAGGTAGCATTCTTGGGTCATATCGTTTCCGCCGAGGGGATCAAAGTTGATCCAGCGAAGATTGAGTCCATAGCAGCATGGACGACACCGACGAGCGTCAAGTAAGTACGTAGCTTCCTTCGCCTAAACGGATATTACCGACGCTTTGTGGAGGGATTTTTTGTGATTGTCCGTCCACTTACGAGTTTGCAGAGGAAGACCTCCAGATTTGTAAGGTCTGAGCAGTGCGCCCAGAGTTTTGAGGAGCTGAAGAGGCCATTGACTTGTGCTTTTTTCTTGGCACAACCAGAGGGTACTGAGGATTTTGTGGTATACAATGATTCATCCAAGCTAGGCTTGAGATGTGTGTTGATGTAGAGGGGCAGAGTGATTGCATGTGCGTCTAGACAGTGAAAGACGTTTGAGGAGAACTACCCGACTCGTGATCAGGAGTTTACAACGGTAGTTCATACTTTGAAGATTGATAGGTGATGGAATCACTATCATTTAGGAGAGTTTTTATAGTCTTTTTTATTGCATTTGTGTCGGTTTATGCTACTAACTCCTTGGTCCAGAAGAAGAACACTAAAAGAAGCTAAGGAAGTAGTTATAAGCACTTAGGAGTGAAGATCGTTCACGAAGCAAAGCTTCTGTTTCTTCACCGCCCCAACGGAGCCTTGTCACCGCCCC
The DNA here is from genome assembly GCA_033239045.1 of Fagopyrum esculentum. Classification (NCBI taxonomy): domain Eukaryota; kingdom Viridiplantae; phylum Streptophyta; class Magnoliopsida; order Caryophyllales; family Polygonaceae; genus Fagopyrum; species Fagopyrum esculentum. The sequence goes on along the minus strand of BSUD01000006.1, from coordinate 90,187,244 downwards.
TGCGGGTGACGCCTTACACCGGAGCGCTCCTTGCGCCTTCGCCAGTGCCGGCCATGAAGTGTGTCACCGACCATGCGCTACTCCTTGGCGCCCCTGCGTTGACTTGCCCTGAAGAGACGAAGACCAGCTCACGTGCGCCTTCCACTGCGCCCCTGCCTGCGCCTCAACCTGGGAGCTGGAAGACGAACAGGCTGTGTCACCGCCCCTGCGTTGACATAGGGATGCCCCGGCGGCTTGGCATCAGAAACGTCAGGAAGTCGAAGGGTCAGACGATTGAAGAGCATTGAAGATCCGCCCCAACGGAATTGCCTAGCCGCCCCTACGGCCATGAAGAAGATCAAGCGTTTTTACCTTCACCGCCCCTACGGAACTAAAGGCCGCCCCTGCGGTTTAACGTCAGACGCTTTACTCCGGCTGTTTACACCACCTTTATGGCATTAAAGGTGGCTGTTTTAGGCCGGCCATTTACTCCCATTTAGTGTTTTTTGTAGTATAAATAGTCCTTGGTTGATTGCTAGAAGGAGCATCTTGTTTGCCAAAAAATTATCCACTTAGATTATCTTGCTTTCTTTGTAATGAGTTGCTAACTCCCTTGCTACATTGGGTTAGTTTGAAGCTGTGTTGTTACTTTGGTTGTAAGTTTTCTTTAATATTAGTTTTTATTCAGTAATGCTTTGTGTTTCCTGATCTCCATTGTCTAATTGCATGTTTACTATTGCTTGAGATTAATCACCTTAGGTTCTAAAGTGCATGCAAATAACTAGGATTAATAGGTTCCGGGTTCGGGTCTTTAATATAGTAGCAACTTTAAGTAATAACGGGTTGTAATTACTTAAAGAAAAGGAACACAAATTTTGGCGCCGTTGCCGGGGAGTTTTAGTGTTTTATTGTCATTATTGATTATTGGTTTGAACCATTTTTATGGTTCAAACCTGTTCTACTAACTACGGCTTTGCTTCTTTTGATCCAGAATTGAGAGCACGCACATCCGGCAACGAAGACAGCAACAACTTCAACAAGAGATGGCTGACCGTACTTTTCGTCAACTTACGCAGCCCACCTTCGCTCAAAACCCCCTTGCGGTCACTATACCGGCATTAGGGGAAGGAGTCAACTTTGAGCTCAAGCCGGGCCTCATTCACTTGCTTCCATCCTTCCATGGGCTAAGTGGTGAAGACCCCATCAAGCACCTTGGGAAGTTCCATACCGTGTGTGTGAGCATGAAGCCGGCCAACATTACCGAAAAACAAATCAAGATGAGGGCATTTGGCTTCACACTCAAAGATTCCGCGGATGATTGGTATTACCACCTTCCATCCAGGAGCATCGACACTTGGGAGAACCTTCACAAGGCGCTTTTGGAGAAATACTTTCCAGCCAAGAAGGCCAATAGCTTGAAGAAAGCTATAAGCAAGATCAAGCAAGAGGCGAACGAAACTCTCTATGAGTACTTCGAAAGGTTTGCACGCCTCCGATCCAGCTGTCCTTTTCATGGATATTCAACTCAAGATCTAGTCTTGTACTAGTACAATGGCTTGCTAGACAATGAAAGGAGGATCGTCGATCCAGCTTGCGGAGGTAATATGCTTAACTCTACTCCTGACCTTCCTTTGGAAAAGATACAAGAACTAGCGGAAGGTACTCGGAACTTTGGAAGGACCCCGACTAAGAAAGGAGTCCATGCTGTGAGTTCCGGGAAGAGCGAGATTTCCACCGAGCTCGCGGAATTGAAGGAAATGGTGAAGAGACTAACACTTATGGGAACCCCACAACAGCTCAAGGCTTGTGGAGTTTGTGTTGACCCATATCATCCAATGGACATGGGTCCACAAGTCCAGGATGACGATGTTGAGGTGAACGCAATGGGTTATGGACAACCACAACAACAAAGGCCTAGGAACAATCCCTATGCACAGAATTTCATGCCAAACTGGGGTGACTAACAGAACTTTCGTTGGAGGGATCAACAAAACCAACAACAACAGCCCCGTCAAGGTAAGCATCAATCAACTGAAGATATGTTGCAGGTTTTGACTAAACACTTTGCTACTCATGTCCAAATAACAGAATCTAGCATCAAGAACCTTGAAAAATAGGTTGGTCAAATGGCGGAAGCCATTTCAAGGACCGAATCAAGACTTTGCGGAGGATTGCCTTCCCAGACTTTTATAAGCCCCAAGGAGAATGTTAGTGCCTTAACATTAAGCAGTGGGAAGCAAATCCAACAAAAACCAGCAAAAGAACCACAAAGTAAACCTTTTGTCGATTTTACCGCACCCACAGCCGCCCCTGCGGCTACAACTGCGCCCAACACAGAGCAAACGATGCCCCTGCGGCTGGATGCCCCCGCCCCTACAGTGACAACCCCTGAGCCAGCCTTGTGCTTACAAGGTAACGCCCCTACGGAAAACACAACAGAAGGTTCTGCTGAAAGGGATACTTACATCCGGCCTAATTTTCCGCCACTGTACTCTGAGAAACCACCAACTCCTTTTCCCGAGGCTCTGAAGGAGAGAAGAATCATTGAGGACAAGGACCTCTTTGAGACTATCTTCAAATGCGAGGTAAACATTCCCCTAGTTAAGTTGGTGAATAGTATTCCTAAGTATGCTCGTTTTTTGAAGGAACTTTGCACTATCAAGAGGAATCAGAAGCTGAAGGGGAAACAGAAAGTACAAGTAAGTGAGCATGTGTCGGCTGTTTTCCAACGGAGAATTCCCAAGAAGTGCAGCAATCCGGTCATGGTAAGCATTGCTTATGTTATAGGGGAAACCCGCTTTGACTAAGCAATGCTTGATCTTGGTGCTTCTATCAATGTTTTACCATATTCGATTTACAAATCACTTGGCCTTGGGCCATTAATGGAAACTAGGATTGTAGTACAACTTGCTGGTAGATCTAATATGTACCCGAAAGGGATAATTGAAGATGTGTTAGTAATGGTAGACAACCTAATATTTCCTGCTGATTTCTTTGTAATGGATATGGAAAATGATTCACATGATGCACCCATTCTGTTAGGTAGGTCAATTCTGAAAAACTGCTAGGACTAAAATTGATATGTTAGTGGAAAATTAACCATGGAGTTTGATGGAGAAGTAGTGGAATTTGACATCTATGATGCAATGAGATTTCCTAGTGATGATCATTCTTTATGTGCTACAGACATTGTTGAACCTTTTGTGCAAGATAGTTTTGATAACTCTGATGTTGATGAATTGAAAAATGTGATTGAGCATGACATTGATGGTTTCAAATCGGATTATGTATTAACATCCAGCATGAAAGAGGTCCTAGCCCAATTAGATGGGCATAAAAGGCTACCTATCTCCAATTTGGCCATTGAGCCCACTTTACTAACCCCAAGCGAGAAGCTTGTTCCATCAATAGTGCAGGCACCCGAAATAGAATTGAAGGACCTTCCGTCACACCTCAAGTACGTTTTCCTTGGAGAACACAATACCTTGCCGGTGATCATCTTCAACAAGTTGACTACCGGTCAATAAGACAAGTTGGTGAAGGTACTAAAAGAGCACAAGACGGCCCTTGGATGGACCATTGCGGACATCAAAGGGATAAGCCCTTCAACTTGCATGCATAGGATTTTACTTGAGGACGAAGCCAAACCCTCTAGACAACCACAAAAAAGGTTGAATCCGCCGATGATGGATGTGGTCAAAAAGGAAGTGTTGAAGCTCCTCCAAGCGATATGATATTTCCTATCTCGGATAGCACTTGGGTTAGCCCAACCCAAGTAGTTCCAAAGAAGGGGGGGCATTACCATGGTGGAAAATAAACATGGAGAGATGGTTCGGAGCAAAACACAAACCGGATGGAGAGTTTGCATTGACTACCGCAAGCTCAATAAGGTAACACGAAAAGACCATTTCCCATTACCTTTTATTGATCAAATGTTGGAACGTCTTGCATGTCATCAGTACTACTGTTTCCTAGATGGATACTCGGGCTATTTCAAAATAGCCATCGCACCAGAAGATCAAGAAAAGACGACGTTCACTTGCCCATTTGGCACTTTTGCATACCGCAGAATGCCATTTGGACTTTGCAACACACCCGGCACCTTCCAACGGTGCATGATAAGTATTTTCTCCGAATACATAGAAAATTTCATTGAAGTCTTCATGGATGATTTTACCGTACATGGAGATAGTTTTGACGCATGTTTAGGACATTTGAAACTTGTTCTTGAAAAATGTGTTGAAACCAATTTGGTTCATAATTCGGAAAAATGTCATTTCATGGTCGAACAAGGAATTGTGCTAGGACATGTAATATCCTCAAAAGGGATAGAGGTAGATAGGCTAAAGGTTGATGTAATTCAAAATTTACCTTATCATACTAATGTTCGGGAAATCCGATCATTTCTTGGTCATGAAGGTTTCTACCGACATTTCATCAAAGATTTTTCAAGGATCTCGGCACCCCTATGTGAATTACTCAAGAAAGACGTCACCTTCATAGTGGATGAGGATTGCAAGAAAGCTTTCGACACTTTGAAGGCACGTCTTACCACCGCACCAATCATCCGTTCTCCGGATTGGGAGAAACCTTTTGAAATCATGTGTGACGCCAGTGACTACGCCGTTGGAGCCGTCTTAGGACAAAATGACAGACAGGCTTCCCATGCGATCCATCATGCGTCTATGACACTCAATGGAGCGCAAAGGAATTACTCTACCACCGAGAAGGAAATGTTGGCGGTGGTTTTTACCATTGAGAAATTCAGGCAGTACCTACTTGGGGTAAAGGTAATTATCTTCACTAACCATGCAGCTCTTAGGTACCTCATGGCGAAGAAGGAGGCAAAGGCACGATTGATCCGATGGGTGCTCCTTCTCAGTGAGTTTAACCTAGAGATAAGGGACAAGAAGGGGACTGAGAACCTGGTGGTCGATCATTTAAGCACACTAGGGCAAGAGGAGGAAGATCCAGGAAAAGGAAGAGAGATAGCTGGAAGTTTTCCAGACGATACATTTTACACAAATCTCTTTTGTGTAACCGCCCCCACGCCTCACAATAGCCGCCCCTGCGGCTCAGTCTAGGCGCCCTTGCGGAATTGTCGACAAAGGTTTGTCTTAAGCTCCAATATTTTAAGCCTTGGTTTGCTGACATTGTGAACTTCATTGTCTGGAAGGAGTATCCTCCAGACTTCACCAAGGCACAACGAGAGAAGGTAAAGGCTGAAGCTCGACACTACGTTTGAGACGATCCTTACCTTTGAAAGCATTGTAGTGACCAAGTTATCCGACGTTGCATTCTGGACAATGAGGTACAATCCGTCCTAACTTTCTGTCATTCTGAAGCATGTGGAGGGCACTTTGGGGCAAACAAAACTACAAGAAAAGTTTTGGATGCCGGTTTCTTTTGGCTACACATTTTTCGAGACGCTTTTGCGTTTTGCAAAGTGTGTGATAAAAACCAAAGAGTAGGAAATCTTTCAAGGAGACATGACATGCCCCAATCCTCTCTTATATTTTGTGAAATATTTGACGTTTGGGGAATTGATTTCATGGGACCGTTTCCTACTTCATTCGGGAACACATATATTTTGCTTGCGGTGGACTATGTTTCCAAGTGGGTGGAAGCAAAGGCCACCAAAAATGATGATTCAAAAGTAGTTGCAGCTTTTTTTAAGGAAAATATCTTTGCAAGATTTGGAATTCCAAAAGCCTTAATCAGTGATAGGGGTACCCATTTTTGCAACAAGACGATCACAGCTCTCCTTAAGAAGTACCACGTCCATCAAAGAGTATCAACTGCTTATCATCCACAAACAAACGGCCAAGCTGAGGTATCCAACCGGGAAATAAAGACCATCCTTGAAAAGCCACTTTCTCCCGGACGGAAGGATTGGAGTGTAAGGCTAAATGACGCCATATGGGCATATCGGACAACCTACAAAACTCCTATCGGGATGTCTCCTTTTAGGCTCGTGTTTGGGAAAGTTTGTCACCTACCGGTGGAGCTAGAGCACAAGGCTTGGTTGGCGGTAAAGAAGTGCAACATGAACATAGAAGAAGTGGGAGAATTCCGGAAGCTCCAATTGCAAGAGTTGGAGGAACTGAGGCTAGATGCATATGACCATGCCACCACATACAAAGAAAAGACCAAAGCATGGCATGACCGGAACATTCTCCGGAAGGACTTCAAGGTAGGTAATAAAGTACTTCTCTTTCAGTCACGTTTGAAACTTTTTGCAGGTAAGCTGCGTTCGAGATGGACAGGGCCGTTCATAGTAGCCGAAGTATACCCTCACGGAGCTGTGGATCTCTATGATCCCCAAACGCACAAGGTGTTCAAAGTAAACGGACAAAGGCTAAAGCTTTACCTTGAAAGAGTCAAGAACGATCCGATTGACGAGATGGTGCTGGAGGAAGCACAATCAAAGAAGTAGAGATCTTACGTCGAGCCAACGACGTAAAACAAAGGCGCTCCTCGGGAGGCAACCCGAAGGAATAAGAAGAGGAGCCTCTGTCAAGAAACCGCCCATGCGGCTCTGTGTCCCTGCCCCTGCGGTGACACTCATGCCCAGTGCCGCCTCCGGCGTTGGGCCTGCGCCTGCGACATGCTTCTCACCGCCACCGCGGTGACATCCCTACGCCCCTGCGGCGGCCATCCTTGACACGCATCCTCGGCGCCGCCCCCGGCGCTGAGCCAGCGTGACCCCTCTCCCTTGTCACTGCCCCCACGACGACAATCTCCCGCCCCTGCGGGTTTACCCAAAAAAGAAAAAAAAGTGGATCTCGAAAATGCCTACACCTACCACCCACCACCCACCAACCTTCTTCACAAAACACACGAACCCTCCAAACCCTACTCCCTCACACCACACTCACGCTCCTGCGCCCTCTTGCTCACAAACCACCTCGTCGACGCGCGTGCGCTGCCTCCGACAACCAGCCACCAAACGCAATGTCCCTGCGCCACCCTCTCCCACTACCCCCTTACTCTCTCACATTCCTACAACCTTCATCCTCACCCACTTCAAACATTCCATTCCTGCTACACCGTCGGCGACGACTAAACCACCAAGGCAGTCACTGGAGCGGCCTCAACAACACCACTTCCATCGCAACCTAGAAAATCTCCTCTGCACTTCTCCCGCCTCCGCACCTACAAGCACCTGCACCTGCGCCTTACCGCCCCTGCGCCTGCTACAGCCGCCCCTGCGGAAATCACACCAGAAAGGTCGATTTTTTTTCCATGTTTCGACATTTACTAATCTTTTGCGTCAATCATCTTCAAGAATGGAAGCACCAAGGAAATACAAGATGACCGAAGCAGAGAAGGAGCGTTACAGGATTGTGCAGGACTAAGTTGTGTATGCAAATCGATTTTTGCATATTCCTACTTTCGAGAAACTAGGCATGCTGGAGAGCATGCAATCTTTTTTGGCGAATGCTGGGCTCGGAGACTTCCTACAGAGGAGTGCTCCAACATATCCTGAGCTCAACAGACAGTTCATCTCCACTTTCACAATGGAAAAGGAAGATCATGTGTGTATCGGCCTCACCTTCTAGTTCAACAAGGTGAAATGCACATTTGATTTCACCGATCTACATGAGGCCTTTGGGGTGACTCTAAACCCCTCTGTAAACTGGTGGGATCCAGTCCCGACCCCGGACCTGTGTGAGTTTTGGCTAGCAGCTACCGGGTCACAATTCCATGCTGGGGGTGAGTACTCCAACAAACTCACTCACCCCAGCTTGAGGCTCATCTCAAAGATCCTCATGAGTGTCTTCTGTGGACACAAAGAGGAAAACAAGGTCGCCCTCAAGGACCTCCTACTACTCTACTCCTGCCTTCCGTAGAGCGAGATGGTGATGGATTGGTTGTCCCTCTTCCTTGACGCTTTGAAGCGGATTAGGAGGGACGAGCCGAGGGACATTGTCGGTGGTGGGGTGATCTCCTTGATCGCATCACAGGTGATGGACCTGTCTGAGTTAGAGGACGGGCTGGAGGATCCTCTCGACACTGAGGGGATGCTTAGGAGGTGCAAGCTCCTCCGGCGGGACGAGGAGAACCTATTTTGGATCTCCCTTGCAGATGGGAGCCACCTCACCCATCTCCCTCAGCCTCTACCATTAGGAGATGAGCTCTCTAAGCTCTACATTCCGGCAGACCCCTTCGTGCCGAGGAGGCCATTAGTGGCCATTGTGGAGAGGCATGCCGCTAGCTCCAGCCGGGCTCATCACGAGGAGCACCTGCCCATCCCAGATGACGAGGACATGCCCACTGCGGCACCATAGGTGGACCCAACCCTTGCAAGCCTTCAGGCTCAGATGGCGGCTATGACCACAGAGCATCGGAGTTGGCAGTCCGACTACTAGAAGACTATGCTTAGCAGCAACAGAGTTGGTAGACGAGCTTTGCCACCTCCATGACCTCCCATTTCGATCAGAGGCAAGAGGCCTGGCTGGCGGCCCAGTAGTAGCAGGAGGCTCAGCAACTGGCTTGGCAAGCTAGCTTTCAGTCCTCCTTTGGCCGCCGGATGATGGCTCAGCAGGACCGCATAGATGACATCTACAGCCGGCAGGAGCACTTCTTCCTCCATTTTCCTTACCCACCGGAGGAGGGTCCTGGTGGTCCATCCGGACCATCCCACTGAGGGGTACATTTCTCTTCCTTTCTCCCAAATTTATCTTTGCCTCATTTCCACTTTGAGGACAAAGTGTACTTCAAGTATGGGGGAGGGACATATCATCGCTTGTACAGTTCATTTGAGTTTTGAGTTGTTTTGTTTTGTCTTGCATTTTGAATTCAGATTGAAATTCACAAAAAAACAAGAGAAAAAAGCCAAAGAAAATGAAAAAAGGCATGAAAATCCTTGGATAAACCGAAAACCCGAAAGGGAGATTTAGGCAAAAAGAAGGTAGTCAGACCAACCTTAGGTTGGTGCAAAATTGGACTTGAGGGATGTGAGTTAAAGTGAGATCATCAAAAGAAGAAGAGTGGTAAGGTGAAAACCCGAAATGGCGCCTTAGCAAAATGAGCGACACCGAGTGTAGGTTTCCCTTCCGGCGTTTGGCGACATAAGAAGGGGAGCCATAAGGAGTTTGTCCGGGTAGGCCACTCTTGGAGCAATAAGGATCGTAGTTTCTCCCTTTTTCTCACATTTCCTCTCTTTTCCTTCTTTCTTTCTTGGCTTTTCTCTTGTTTTCATTGTCTTTCTTGTACCCATGCTTCCTGAGGCCTTTGAGTCTAGTTGCTGTCAATTGTTTTACTCGGGACGAGTAAAAGGTCTAAGTATGGGGGAGTTTGATAGGTGATGGAATCACTATCATTTAGGATAGTTTTTAGAGTCTTTTTATTGCATTTGTGTCGGTTTATGCTACGAACTCCTCGGTCCAGAAGAAGAAGACTAAAAGAAGCTAAGGAAGGAGTTATAAGCACTTAGGAGTGAAGATCGTTCACGAAGCAAAGCTTCTATTGCTTCAGTGCCCCAGCGGAGCCTTGTCACCGCCCATGCGGGTGATGCCTTACACCGGAGCGCTCCCTGCGCCTTCGCCAGCACCAGCCATGAAGTGTGTCACCGCCCCTACGCCACTCCTTGGCGCCCCTGTGTTGACTTGCCCTGAAGAGACGAAGACCAGGTCCCTTGCGCCTTCCACTGTACCCCTGCCTGCGCCTCAACCTGGGAGCTGGAAGACGAAGAGTCTGTGTCACCGCCCCTGCGTTGACATAGGGACACCCCGGTTGCTTGGCATCAGAAACGTCAGGAAGTCGAAGGGTCAGACGTTTGAAGAACATTGAAGATCCGCCCCAGCAGAATTGCCTAGCCGCCCCTGCGGCCATGAAGAAGATCAAGCATTTTTTCCTTCACCGCCCCTGCGGAACTGAAGGCCGCCCCTGCGGTTTAACGTCAGAAGCTTTACTCCAGCTGTTTACACCACCTTTATGGCATTAAAGGTGGTTGTTTTAGGCCGGCCATTTACTCCCATTTAGTGTCTTTTTTAGTATAAATAGTCCTTGGTTGATTGCTAGAAGGAGCATCTTGTTAGCCAAAAAATTATCCACTTAGATTATCTTGCTTCCTTCGTAACGAGTTGCTAACTCCCTTGCTACATTGGGTTGGTTTTAAGCTGTGTTGTTACTTTGGTTGTAAGTTTTCTTTAATATAAGTTTTTATTCAATAATGCTTTGTGTTTCCTTGATCTCCATTGTCTAATTGCATGTTTACTATTGCTTGAGATTGATCACCTTAGGTTCTAAAGTGCATGCAAATAACTAGGAGGAATAGGTTCCGGGTTCGGGTCGTTAATCTTGTAGCAACTTTAAGTAATAACGGGTTGTAATTATTTAAAGAAAAGGAACACAAATATAAAGATAAGTTTAACGGTTTTAATCTTCTCTTTGTATCCCTTAGTCTTTGATGGAAAGCTAACTTGTTATTTGTTCTTGTAGGTTTACGGAACACTAACCTGTTAAGTTGTGTTGATGCCGGTTGGCTCAACACATATATACGATCGAGACGGGAGATTACTTGAAAACTTGTAAAAGGAACTCACCAAAGTAGCAATTGCATGCTTAGAATCAACCTAGTGTAGATTCACCCATCATTGTCTTACTTGTCGCATTAATCATTTTCATAAGTTTTTGTGTGCATCAATTCAACCAACCCCCCCCCTTTGTTATTCGTTACTATAATCGATAATTGCATCTAAAACACCTTAACTCTCTTGGGTTCGACCCTTACTTAACCACTATACTTGTTTTTAGTGCTAAGTCGGGATTTACTTTTGATTGGGTATAGACGACCATAGAAATACCTTCAGTCAAAGATCTAGATGCATAACCTGTATGGTGCTACATGTTAGATCTTCACAGACCATAAGAGTTAGACGTATATTTTTACGCAGCGGAAGTTGAATAACCGCCAAAATTGGTTGATCGAGTTTATCAAGGACTTTGACTTGGATATTCTATATCATCCAAGAAAGGCGAACGTGTTCGCCGACGGCCTGAGAAGGAAAATGCCTCGGGAGAAGGCGATTGCGAGACTGACAGTTCAGTCTCAGCTGCAAAGAGATCTAGCTTGGCTAGAGTTGGACATCCAATTTCCTGATGAGGATGCCCAGTTGTACACTTTAGAGGTTCTACCAGATCTGTTGGGTAAGATCCAACAGAAGCACGGGACCTGCCCGACTGTAATGAGGACTCGAGAGAGGATGTCTCGTGGTGAGGCACCACAGTTCTCCATAGGAGTAGATGGAGTGATGAGACGCCGGGACCGCATCTATGTGCCCACTGATGCGGAGCTGAGACAAAGGATTTTACAAGAGTATCACTGTAAACCTTACTAATTACATCTAGGTACGAGTAAGATGTATCATGATGTGAGAAGATCATATTGGTGGGGAGGGGTGAAGCCCAATGTGACCTGATTTGTGGCATAGTGTACCATTTATCAGCAGGTCAAGATAGAGCATTGCAGACCTGGAGGTGAACTCCATCCACTGTCAGTACCGCAATGGAAGTAGGAGGACGTCTCCATGGACTTTGTGACTAGATTGAGGCCTAGTAGGAGTATTGGTGCTATTTGAGTTGTGATTGATAGACTGACGAAGACTGCACATTTCATCCCTATTAGGGAAATGTGGCCAATGAGCAGATTGGCTGAGGAGTACAATAGGCATATAGTGAGACTCCATGATGTACCGAGGACGATCGTCTCAAATCGAGATCTGCGATTTACCTCGAGGTTTTGGTAGGAGATTCAGACTGCTCTGGGGACGAGTCTACACTTTACGACTGTGTTCCATCCTCAGACAGATGGTCAGTCAGAGAGGACCATCCAGACCCTTGAGGATATGCTGCGAGCTTGTGTATTGGAATGGGGGCAAGTGTGGACATATCATATCCCACTAGTTGAGTTCTCTTACAACAACAGGTGGCATGCATCGATTGGCATGACCCCATATGAGGCACTGTATGGGCGTAGATGCTGTACACCGCTATGCTGGGATGAGCCTAGCAGTGTTAGTGGTTTAGCACCTTACATATTTACGATGATATGGCTCAAGTAGCGCTGATCAGAGAGAGGATGTTGGCTGCAAAAAGTCACCAGAAGTCATATGTAGACAAGAGGCGTCGACCTCTAGAGTTCAGAGTTGGAGCTCATGTTTGGCTGAGAGTATCTCCGACGCGAGGGGTTAGACATTTTGGCGTAAAGGGGAAATTGATTCCCCGATATGTTAGTCCTTTTGAGAGACATGATAGAGTTGGGAGGGCAACATACAGATTGGCCTTGCCTCCGAGGTTAGAGGGTGTTCACCGTGTGTTTCACGTGTCTCAACTGAGGGAGTATATACCAGATCCGAGAAACATTGTGAGTTATAATGATTTGGTGGTTGAGCCAGACCACACTTTTGTTGAGCATCCGATTGTAGGCCTAGAGAGCGGTATGAGGCGCGTGCGTTCGAAGGACATTTCCATGTTGAGGATACAGTGGTCGAGACGAGGACCTGATGAGGCTACATGGGAGACTGAGGATAGTATCCAGAGGAACTATCCAGAGTTTTATTCCGAGATAGATGCACCCGTAGGATCGATGAGTAGATCTTAGTGCTCTCTTGGTGAGTGCTGTGATTATGTGCTTATGTCTTGATGTGTTTATTATCATGCTAGCTATGATGTGATTTATGATCTTATTAGGTCTTGATGTGCTAGCTCGATTTGTGATAATAGCTGGAGATGGTTCTTTCCTCCATGCTATTTGGATGCGATTAGGATTTAGCTGGAGATGGTTACCCCTCCATGATATTTTGATGGACATAGTTTTGTTGGAGATGTTGTTCCTCCATGCCTTGTGTTCTGGGTATGATATGGCTAGAGATGTATTTCCTCTATGCCCTGTGATGTGATTATTGCAATACATGTGTTTCCTCTATGCCTTTGGATAACGTTATGATTTTGTTGCTGGAGATGGTGATTCCTCCATGCTTATGTGTTGAGGTTATAGAATGATATAGGTTGTGACCTTTTTGAGCAAAGATGTGATACCTGCGATAGAGAGAGTTATACCTCGGCATATGGGACCGAGAAGATTTGGGATCATGCAAGTTTTGAGACGAAACTTATTTTTAGGGGGGGTGAGATGTTAGAGCCTTAGTCTTTTAGAGATCCCGCACCTGCGCCTCAGCTGAGATGCATATACAGAGCAATGTTAAGCCATGACACAACCGCCCTTGCAAGTCCAATGGACTACCCCTGCGGGTCCTATGATCCGCCCCAGCGGCTCTGCAGATCCGCCCATGCGGTTTTGTGCGGCTGTAGCAGTCTTTGTTGACTCTTGACCTGTGCTTTACCCTTTCTTCTCCTATAAGTTTATTCTTTTACCTCCTGATGAGGGTTTCAGCTTCTCCCAACTCCATCTTCTGTCCTCACACTTTCCTTCTCTTCCTCTTCCTCCTTGGATCTTCTTCTTCTTGTTTTCCTTGGTTTGCAAGAGAGTTTTGTGTGTCTTTGGTTGATGATGATGATGTTGGATATTGTTGCTGATGTGTTGTTGTAGATTTTTGAGGTGGTGAGGGTTCTGGTTAAGCAGCTGTGGTGAGTTCTTTCTTCTCCTTCTCCTCCTCCTTCTTCCTTTCTTCTTTTCTTCTTCTGGCCTTCTTCTTTAGCTTAGGATTCCACAAGATTGATATTGTCTTGATCTTCCTGGGCTTGTATTGATGTATATATGTATATATATGCATGTATCTGGTTGCTGGATGGTGAAGAGTTGAAGAGAATCGAGTGAAGAATCGAAGAGAATTCGGAAACCATTTTTTGCACAAGAGTCGCCCCTGTGCCACCCCTGAGCCGCCCCTGTGCCACTAGTGTCACCACCCCTGCGTGGGAGAGCCGCCGCCCCTGCACCTCCCAATGCTTCGCCCCTGCGTCCTTCCTGTCACGCAGGTGCGTCTTATTCAGGACCTTCCTAGGGTGGTATGGATCCTCTTCCTTCCTAGTTCAGTGGTTTAGTAGCATGCTAGGTATGTGCACAAGGATAGGATGATGATGTTTATGATATCGATATATGTCGGTTAAGGCTTTGATGATTAGTAGGTTGTGAGCCTTTTAGGTTGATTATGATCTGTATGGATCCCTTGGGTTTAGGTGTAACCCCTTGGATTGATAGAAGATTTGATATCTCTTTATGCCTGGTTAGTAGGCAGTGCTGTTATCTGAATTGAGGTTGATCGTGGTTATGAGTATTAGAGGTTGAGGTAAGCCCGTAGGACTTACTTAGCTACCATCCCTATATTGGATGTATGTATGAGTGGTGTTTTTTAGATGCTTGATAACATGCAATATCGATTATTATCGACCTATGTTTTATTGGGATACCCCCTTGCAGTGGCAATGATAATTTTCCCTTTCATCTTGTAAGGAGTCTGGGAGGTTCTCTGTGGTCAGGCCAGACCTGGTATACGGGATGGACACTTTATCACTCCCTTAGGTTACACGGGTCGTGCGCCAATAATACTCTAGATGGCTATAGCACCCGGAAGGGAGGATGATACGATCTTCGTGTCACATAGTTTCATATATATATATAAAGATAATTAAACGGGTAAATGTGTGATAGCATGATTGAGTGTTTACCTTTTATGTCTTGTGTTTGTGCTTATGCATTATCTTATCTATGAATGGTTAGCTAATGGTTTATACCGTGTTGTAGGCGATCTGCAGGTTAGGAGAGTTGCAGAGTGATCCGATATGGTGACTAGCCGAGGACTTCCGTACATAGGTGTTGCATGGGTTTTGGGGATGTTTCTATATGTTGGATATGATATGATGTTGTTTTTTTTACACTTGGATATGATTTTGTATACTCTTTTGTTATACTTACATTGTTTTATGTATTTGTTTTATATTTGTTGGTGCCTTGTTGTGAGGTCTAGTTGAACTTGTTGTCAGGCTAGGGTTAGTATCCATTGTGAAATCCTAACCCAGTAGCGCCCCGAGTCCCGCAAATTAGGGGTGTTACAACTATAGTGGGTCTTGTAATGGATTTGCGAGATATGAGGCTCACACTTCATTGCTAATCAAATTGGGATCGTTTTCGGGGAATGCTTTGGAAAATTTGACTTATTAATTTTGAAACCTTTTTTGTTTTTAATCTCCTTTTCTTTGTATCTCCTAATTTCATTCCCTTTTTAGATATTCATATTTCAGGGTTTTTAAATATAGTTAGAAGCGAAAGAATCTCGGGAACGACAATCTCCATAAATCGCACGACCCAAGACGAGTATATGACACACATTAGGATGGAAATGGTTGCGCACTAAAACGAGGGATCAGCTAGAAGCCCCATTGAGTTCACCGACTCTATTGAGGACATATTAGTCGATTTTGTGCAAGATAGGGGTACAACTTCTGGCAGAATCGATAAAAAAAATTGGCACGACTATAAGGAAAGATTGTGGCTTGAGAAGAAAAAAATACCCTTTGCTCGAGATTGCTAATGAAGCCGAGATAACTAGGAAAAAGATAGAAATAACTAGAGATTTTGACCCCCCACATACGAGTCGGAGTACCTATAGCTAAGGAGGTGAGGTACGAAATGAATGCAAGGACTCGGATCCTAAAGAATCAGATAAAAAAATTAAAGGCAAGAGAGAATAAGCCATTGAGATTGACGTTTTTCCTAAAGAATTATGATGGAAATTGATAGCATGAATTATTTTCTATATTTTGGAGCTTGTTTAGACGTTTTATCTTTAATAATCTGCATGTTTGAATGTATATTATGTGATTATATTGTCGTTTTATCTACCTTTGCGAGAATCGAGGTCTACACCAAGTTTCGTTCTAATCGTAGGTAAAATGGCACGTTTTGCATCAAAATGGAGCAAAAGGAGCTAAGGAGTCATTGAAGCTACATTCAGGAGCTTAAGGAAGAATCCAGGAATCATGAAAATGGATTGAAGATTCACTTTGGACCAGATTTGAGAGATTTCACATTCAGTTGTGATTCACCTGTCAGCTACAGTGACATCTCGACTGAGGTGATCCAGAGGAGCTGCTCGACCGAGGCGAACACCTTGGACGCGGCGAGAGATCTTTTATTCTTGGCTGAGATATTTTATTTTTGGAAAGAGGATCTTGTATTTTTAGGCTGGATTCCTGGAAGGAAGAAGATAATTTCGCCCATATATTTTACATATTTTTATGGGAAAAAATCTTTCTAAGATATCTTATCTTTGGGAGGTAATTTTCCTATAAAAAGGGTTGGATTTTCCACAAATCCAACGTGTACTTACACCCCGCAATAACCGCTTAGGGCTGAAGGTGTGCTTACACCCCGCAACACCCGCTTATGCTTAGAGCATCCCACTACAGCTGGGAGATTTGAAGAACCTTTTTGAAGGTTGAAGGAAGATTGAAGGAAGAAAGATGATAGCTTTTATAGCTTTTGTGAAGGGTTTTTGTAAGACTTTGTTAGATTCCCTTCTTTGCTGATTGTCTTGTTGGATTGTGATCCGAGGAATGCTTGATTGTTTGATAATTGATTCAGTTATTGAAGCCTTTCTCTTAAGGTTTTTGTGTTCAATTATTCACTTTCTTCCCATATATTTGATTATTTCTTTCATGATGATGATTGGCTAATTTCTTTGTGTGATTCTAGGGTGATTGGCTGAAGGTTGTGGGAAAAACAATGATAGAATAATCTTAGTCACAGTAGGACCCTGAAAGTTCGAGTCTTTATCCTTAACCCTAGAACATCTCGCTCAGTCGATGAACATCTCGGCCGGGGTGGAATTCTTCTGACCGAGGTGACCCTTTTTGATCCATAACTGAGAGTTAAATGTTAGAGTTTGCCAAATCCTATTCTTATTACACCTTTCCCGGTTCAATGCAAGCTTAGGATGAGACTTACCCGGTAATTCCTTTGTTTGTTTACCAAAGATCACAAGTGTAGGTAATAAAGATTTATCCTTTATTGGGGTTTGAGTGTGCTTTCATTCCATCTTTGTGAGTTAGCCTGAGACTTACCCGGTAAAGGTTGATTCTATTCCCTTAGTTGAAGTGTTAGTTTGAGGTTATAGTTCTTTTCCTTAATTCCTTGAGACTTACCCGGTAATAGGAGTTACGGTTTGGGATTAGTGAGTAGTGAGACTTACCCGGTGATCTATTCCACTTTAGAAACACCTTCCCTTTGCAAAAATCTCAGCTTTGTCCGCTTATCTTTAGATCTTGAGTTAGAACCACAACTAGATGCTTTAATCCCTAGAATTGCATATTTCTTTAATTGACTTTTTAACATCTTTGATTGTTTTAATCGCTTTTGTGGTTAGTAGTTGCATTGACAACCTATACTTGCTTTGTTTCACTAAGTCCCTGTTATCGACCCCTGGAATTTCTTTCTTTTTACTACGATTGACCCGTACACTACGGGTTCGCATCCTTGTTTTAAGCTTACGTCTAGGGTTATAAATTTAAAGCTTGCACACACCGTTTGGAGCGAACAAGTTTTTGGCGCCGTTTCCGGGGACTTGGTCTAGACCGAGGCGGTTGCGGTAATCTTTCGGGGCATTTGCCCCTGTTTCTACTAACCACTCTACTTGAGTGACTTTCGCAGGTTCTTTTTCTTAGGTTTATGCGAAGAACCCGCGCTAGGAAGGAAATCGTTCCTTACGATCCCGAACCAGAAAAGACATACAAAAGATGCTTGAAAGAAGCGAAGATGGCCAATCAGGATAATCGCGATCTTGAGTCCGAACTGAAGGAGGCGTTAGAACAACTACACCTCAGTAAAGAAGAGCTGAGACTGGAAAGGGAAGAAACTCGCACAAGGACTGAGGCGATCGAAGCAGATATGGCGGCTTTGCGAGACTAGTATCTACCTCGACCAAACCCAGATCCTCGACCGAGGCAAGACCCTGTTCCAGATCCTCGACCGAGACAGAATCCGGTATCTGTTGCCCCGGCCGAGATACTTCAACCTCGGATGCCAGTTCGAGATGTTCTTTTTGCAGGTATTCCACAAACCCTAGGGCAGAGGATGGACCCTAATCAACAACTAAGTCGTCCAGGAGTCAACCTAGGTGATCCAGCGGACCATGATTATGAGCTTCGACCACAAGTTCTTTCCATGATTCGCCAATGCTAGTTTGGAGGGCTAGAGAGGGAATCTCCACATCAACATCTGCAAAACTATGAGATCTTGATGGAGACCTTGAGACCTTCAAGAATAGAAAACAACAACTACAAGCTAAGGCCTTTCTACTTCTCTTTGAAAGATAGAGCTCTTACTTGGTATCAATCTCTTCCTCCAGGAAAAATCAATACTTGGGAGGAGATGACGAAGGAATTCTTGACTAAATTCTTTTCCCCCTCTAAAACCGCTGAAATGAGAGGGAAGATTAATGCATTCATCATGAAGGACAAGAAGAGCTTTTCCAAGTCATGGGAAAGGTTTAAAGACATTCTTTTGGATTGCCCACATCATGGGATTCCAAAGATAGAGTTGTTGGAGATATACTTCAAGGGACTGGACGGAAACACCCAGTTCAACCTTCAACTACTATCTGCCGGCACGTTCATGGACAGGCCAATTGACGAAGCTTGGGAGTTCATAGAGAAGCAAGCTTTGCACATGGAGAAATACTCCCACCAAGGAGCTGAAGGTGGAGTCAAAAGAGTCAACTTTCAAGATGCTCCACCTAACAATGATCAACTCACTTCTTTGAAGAATGATGTGAAACAATTGAAGGAACTCTTAATTGCTCAAACCAAGAAGGTAGATCAAGGATCAAGGAACAACAATAGTTACCAGAACAACAACAACGGTTCCCAGAACAACAACTACAACAAGAGGATCCAACAGCAACAATTGGAGAGCAAACAACCAAAATTCGGGTAACCCTTACTCTAACTCCAATTCGAATGACTCCTCTAATCCTTTCCTCTCTTCTTCTTCTTCTTCTTCTTCTACTCCATTAAAGAGCCAGGAGCAAGGATCAAGTTCGTCCCAGCCGGAAAAGAAGGATGCGGTGCTGGAGGCCATCTTGATCAAGCTCAACTCTATGGAGACGTCCATGACTTCATTTTCAAAGGCACAAAAATCCTTAGAACAACAATTCTTTAACAAGGCGAATGAAGCGCCAAGAGATCCAGGGAAGCTTCCAGCAAGGACGGAAAGCAACCCTAAGGGCCAAATTATGGCAATGACGACGAGGAGTGGACTGAAAACTGCAAATCCAGTACCTCGGTCGATGCCAGTGAAGAACACCTCGGTCTAGGTACAGACGAAGAACACTTCGACCAAGATACCATCCGAGGTGGAGCCACATAAAAGAGTCGGACAAAACAGAAGTTTATGTCCCGCCTCCTACATATAAACCACCACTTCCATACCCCCAGTCAAGGGCCAGGGCACATCTAGACAAGCACTTTGGTAAGTTCCTTAACTTGATGAATAAACTACATATTAATATCCCTTTCCTTGATGCTATTCTAGGGATGCCCGCCTATGGGAAGTTCTTAAAAGAGATTCTATCAAGGAAGAGGAAGCTGGAAGACTTTGGTGAAGTAAGGATGACATCTAAATCCTCCGAGCTCATTCAAATCATGAAGGAGAAGATGCCACCCAAGTTAAGGGATCCCGGCTCATTTTGAATTCCCATTCAAGTTGGGGATGTCACTTGTGAAGCATTGTGTGATCTAGGAGCCAGCGTGAGCATCATTCCGCTAGAGCTATGTGTGAAGATCGGACTTGGAGAGCCTAAGCCGGTGAAGATACGGTTATACATGGAGGACCTCTCCATTACCCATCCCGTGGGCATTTTGGAAGACGATCTGGTCAAGTTAGGTAACTTCTATTTACCTATAGACTTTGTTGTGCTTGACATTCCCGCAGATTATCCCGTTCCTATCATTCTCGGGAGACCATTTCTAGCAACTTCGGGTTGCAATATGGATTGTAAAAACGCCAAGTTAAAATTCAACATTGGCGGAGATGAAATGGAGTTTGCATTACTTGCAGCAATGAAGGGAGAGCAGCTAGGAGATGATATCTTCAACATCTATGATGAAGAAGAATCAAGAGAATTGGTGAGCTCTATCCTTATTAAAGATCCACTTGAAAAAGTTATTAGTTTTAGCTTAATGGAGGAAGGTATAGATGCTTCTTGTGATGCAGATATACGGAGCTTAAAGGCACTGGAAGAAGATCCAGGAACTAAAACTGAAAGACTAATCCAGGAGAAGAAGATCTCCAGTTTCGGTTCCAGTTGCAGTACCTCGACCGAGGCACTTTCTGGATCAAGCGAGGTGACCGAAGAACATCTCTGTCAACCTCTCTGGACCTCGACCGAGGTCGAAAGCGAGATTATGTCAACTGAGACTTCTGAAAGTTCAGTTCTTCGATCTACTCCACTGGAAGGAGGAAGCAAGGATCCCCCTCAGAAAGCACCCCCAGTTGTGGAGCTTAAACAACTCCCAAGTTACTTGAGGTATGTCTTTCTTGGACCGGATTCTACTTATCCCGTTATTGTTAGTGCTTCCCTCTCCGAACCTGAATTATCTAAACTAATGCATGTCCTGAGGAAGCATCAAAAGGCTTTGGGCTATACTATTGATGATCTTATTGGCATTAAGCCTTCTTTCTGCATGCATAGAATACTAATGGAGGACGATCATAAGACTTCACGGGAACCTTAAAGACGGTTAAATCCGATCATGAAAGAGGTTGTGAAGAAAGAAATTCTTAAGTTGTTGGATGCAGGTATCATATTTCCTATCTCGGACAACAAGTGGGTTAGCCTAGTACATGTAGTTCCGAAGAAAGGAGGGATGACCGTTGTGACGAATAAGAACAACGATTTAATCCCAACTAGGACCGTCACAGGCTGGAGGGTGTGCATCGACTATAGGAAGCTGAACGTGGCCACTTGGAAGGACCATTTTCCACTTCCCTTCATTGATCAAATGCTCGAACGGTTGGCCCAACATTCACACTTCTGCTATTTAGACGGCTATAGTGGTTTCTTCCAGATTCCTATCCATCCGGATGATCAAGAGAAGACCACTTTCACTTGTCCATGGGGGACATTCGCTTATAGGAGGATGCCATTTGGATTATGCAATGCACCCGCTACCTTCCAGCGATGCATGATGGCGATCTTTTCCGAGTATATAGAGGAGATGATGGAGGTATTTATGGATGATTTTTCAGTATATGGTTCCTCTTTTGATGATTGTCTATCTAACCTTTCTCTAGTGCTACAAAGATGTGAAGACACTAATCTTGTCTTGAATTGGGAGAAGTGTCACTTTATGGTTAATGAAGGTATTGTTCTAGGACACCTTGTTTCTAATCGAGGTATTGAAGTCGATCGCGCTAAGATCGAGACCATTGAGAAACTCCCTCCCCTTTGTTCTGTTAAAGGTGTGAGGAGTTTTCTCGGGCATGCAGGTTTCTACAGGAGATTCATCAAGGAATTCTCGAAGATTTCTAAACCACTAACTAACCTCTTGAATAAAGATGTTGTTTTTGAGTTTTCGCAAGAGTGTCTTGATGCATTTTACAAGATTAAGGAAGCGTTGATCTCTGCTCCCATTATCCAGCCTCCGGATTGGACCTTGCCCTTTGAGATCATGTGCGATGCGAGTGATGTGGCGGTAGGAGCGGTGCTTGGACAAAAAAAGGATGGCGGACCACCGCCATTTACTACGCTAGCAAGACGCTAGATGAAGCCCAGCGTAACTACGCCGCCACTGAGAAGGAGCTATTGGCGGTTGTATATGCTTTCGAGAAGTTTCGTTCTTACTTAGTAGGGGCGAAAGTCATTGTCTACACCGACCATGCAACCATTCATTACTTGCTTGCTAAGAAGGATGCCAAGCCACGCCTTATTTGATGGATTCTCTTGCTTCAAGAGTTTGACATAGAGATCCGCGATAAGAAGGGATCCGAAAATTCTGTTGCGGATCACCTCAGCCGGCTACCTTCCTCTTCACGCGAGAAGGACGACCCACCCATAGACGATTCATTCGCCGATGAGCACTTGCACTTGTTGGAGCGTTTTATAGACTTACTTATCTCACCCCATGATGAAGGTGAAGTATGGGGTGAGGATACCTCCCATCACGTTTAGAGATGTCGTAGGGTCCAACTAGCGACCTTAAATCAAGCGCTTCTTGGGAGGCAACCCAAGGTATTGCTTTCTTTTCCCTTTTTTCTAGTCTAGCTTTAGATAGTTTGCTTTTGCTTTGCTTTGTTTTGTTTTTGGCATCCTAGACAGACAACAGGTGACATCTAAGGAAGGAATACAACCCAAGAGCATAACTGGAAGGACAGAAGTTCGAGAATTTGAGAAGACGGAGTTTGACTGAGACACATCTCGGTTGCTGTCCAGCACCTCGGCCGAGATGATTCTTGAGCAACCGAGGCGACTAGGGTTTCAGAAGATCAACCTCGGTCCGTACCACCTCGGTCTAGTCGAGACCATCTCGACCGAGGTGATAGCAGTTCCAGAAAAGGGTTTAAAAGGGGGCTGAGATTTCTCTCTCCTCCCTTTACCTCTTCTTGACTGCGGCACAATATTCACCTCGCCTCTTTGTTCTTCGCTCGTTTTCGACGGTTCTCGCTTCCAAACTGCAACGAAAGGGTAGAGGATCACATTGCAAGCGCCAATCTGCAGAAAAACGAACCGAATCGAGCAAATCTGGGGTAAAATTCAAGAAAACCGTAACTCCCTCTTCTTCCACTTATTCCTTTCAATTTCAGCTTTGGTTGCCCCTGCCTTCTGTTGAAAAAGGATTAAGTACCCCATAGGAACCTTTGATAGTGATTTTGGGGGAAAAGAACTGGATTTTTGGGAGTTGTAATCGAACAGCGCCTCGCCTCGGTCCAGTCGGCCTGCGCCTCGGCCGAGGTGTTCTTGAGACTTGTCAGAGAGACCGAGGTGGTCTGACAGATTGCAAAAGATGTGTTTTGACAGGCAGCTTGTGTTGAGAGACAGATCTTCGCCTTCTCCTTCTTCTTCATCACGCCATACTAGACCGGTGACACACGATCGTCACCAGGTCGACTATGACCGCATAGCGGCCCGTCTAGTGGCTGCACCACGATTTTTGGACATCTTCGCCTTCGACTGCCTCCATGTGGATGAGGATTTGAGGCGGATGATATCTGCTGTGGGGCTGGAGCAGTTCATTGAGATCCGAGCTCCGGCCTACTTAGAGCCGACCTTGGAGTTTGTCAGCTCTGTCACCTACTTGCCCACTGAGCGCGCCATCAAGTACCGGTTGATGAACCGGAATTATCTAGTTCCCTTGGACCACTGGCGGGACATCTTTGGCTTCCCGATCCCTACTATTGCTGATTTTCCTTCTCGAGCTGTAGCTCGAGAGTTTTGGGGACAGATTGCTCATGTGGTTGAGCACGCAGACAGATGGAGACCTGGAGATTCCAGGGAGAAGATTATATTCCATCTGGCTTTTAGACTAGCTCACAGGATCTTTAGCAAGACACTTCTGGCGCGTATTAAGACGCCCCAGAAGATTAGACAGGGTGAGCTTCTGAGTCTGTACTGCATGGTGACCGGAGGAGTTCCGGACTTTGGGATGATGCTAGCTGAGGATTTGCATAGGATAAAGGCGAAGGCCAAGGGAGACATTTGCTGCGGTGGGATAGTGACTCATATAGCGAGTTACATGGATCCAGATCTGAGTGTATGCACTATGGTGGCGGCTGCCAAGCCGATCGGACTTCAGGAGATGAGCACCAGGAGGATACTGGTTCCTCGTGGTCTTACTACGCCATATGTGGCGATGCCCTGGGAGTAGACTGCACCCCAGGGTATTAGGTGGTCAGCTCAGTTCTCCGTATATGATCCACATTACTGGCAGACTGCGTGGATCCCACTGATGGAGGATGCTAGAGAGGCAGCAGCAGCAACAGCTCAGGGGCCAGCTGGGGAGGATGAGGCTGAGGAGGATGATGATGGTGATGATGAGGATGGCGGTGCTCCCATGGATACGGGCACAAATACAGTTGGGACTAGTGCGCCGGTCATTGATTTAGATGACGATGAGACTGCGGAGGAGCCGGCTACAACACCAGTACGTCCCGCTAGGCGTAGGGTACGCAGGCAAAGGGATCCAGTTGCTCACCGTCGGATCGATGATCTGACGGATCAGATGATAGATTCCTACGCTGCCCTGTCCTTGGAGATCAGAGAGATGCAGGAGAGACTACATTACCAGCACACGATGGCTGAGATCTAGTTTCAGCATGTCATGGGTTATCCTTTCGACCCATCTCAACACCCGTACGTGCCACCACCACCACCACCGGATCGGGATTATTGAGAGCTTGCAGGATTTTCTTTCTTTATTTATTATGCAGCTCAGCTTTGTCCGGTGAGTACTTTGTTTCTCTAGACTTATTTTGACCCATTGGGACAATGTGTCCCAAGTATGGGGTATTTGATGTATTATTTGACTTTTATGTGGATGTATGACTCGACTCTATTTAGATATTTATGTTTTATTTTACTCTATATGCTTATGTGAGACTACATGCATGCATACAGGTTATTTGATTGAGAAAAACGTCAAAAACTGGTTTGAAAATTTTTTTTTATGACCTCGACCGGGATGATTCTGGCCAAACGAGGTAAAGCACCTCGGTTGACTTAGAACATCTCGACCGAGGTGGTTTAACTGAAACAGTTTTCGAAAAGATTTTTGTGCTTCTTATCTGGATTTGACCTCAGTGAAGATTTTGTTTGCTGACTGGTTTTGAAATCTTTATATATTTGAAAGGTTTTAAGATATGTTTAAGTTGCTAAATGCTTTGTTTGAAATTTGTGGCATGTTTAATACTTTGTTTTTATCCAAATTATGTTGGATTTGAAGGTTGACACCATATTATGAGTTTTCTCACTTTCTTCCTGGGAAGACCAAGGCAATTCATTCTCTTCTCTTCTTCTTCTTGATCATGCTTAGCCCCTCATATATATATTTGCCTACCTTTACCTATCCGGGAATTTGGAAGCAAGCAAAGTGGTGAAAGCAAGTGAAGTGAAAGTTGAGATGTTGGCTGAAAGTTAGAAAGAAACAAATAGGTTTGGGGAAGTCAATCATGATGATGAGTAACTCGGCACCATTCACATAGCCGGGTGTTTGTGTCTTGTCAAAGTCGGATTGAGCGATATTCCTAACGGGTCATGGTATGTGCATCAAAGGTTTGAGGCATCTCGAGAAATTGATGATTGCTGATTTCCTAGGCTTCGGTTATTGTGCACCTCTGTCCATGCATCCCAAAAAGTAAAGTAAAAAGTAAATAAGCAAAGCTTATTGGTGGAGGATGTTGAAGTTCAAAAGGAAGTGAAGAAAAGATCCTTTTCTCGGATTCTAGCACCACATTCCCTTTATACATCCCACCGTTACACGTTTCTTGACCTTCTTTTGAAAAGACCTTGAGACCTCGAGCTTGTTGATTGACTTAGTGGTTTACACTGGATTATACATGATTAATTTCGATATTTATGATTTATTACGCATTCAATGATTTTATGCAAAGATGAACAACTTTCTTATATTTATAAAATGTTTTGATCATATTTTGATTTTAAATTCCATGAAGCATTCTCTTAGAGTGATCTATGATTGTAGCACACCATAAAAAAATTTGGAAAGACTTTTTCATTGATCTTTATGACTAATAATCCATTCTATCTTGTATTTTATATTTGGATCTTTTTCATTGATCTTCATTGATCTTTTTCATTGATCTTCACTGATCTTTTGATAGCATGAATTATTGTCTATATTTTGGAGCTTGTTTAGACGTTTTATCTTTAATAATCTGCATGTTTGAATGTATATTATGTGATTATATTGTCGTTTTATCTACCTTTGCGAGAATCGAGGTCTACACCAAGTTTCGTTCTAATCGTAGGTAAAATGGCACGTTTTGCATCAAAATGGAGCAAAAGGAGCTAAGGAGTCATTGAAGCTACATTCAGGAGCTTAAGGAAGAATCCAGGAATCATGAAAATGGATTGAAGATTCACTTTGGACCAGATTTGAGAGATTTCACATTCAGTTGTGATTCACCTGTCAGCTACAGTGACATCTCGACCGAGGTGATCCAGAGGAGCTGCTCGACCGAGGCGAACACCTTGGACGCGGCGAGAGATATTTTATTCTTGGCTGAGATCTTTTATTTTTGGAAAGAGGATCTTATATTTTTAGACTGGATACCTGGAAGGAAGAAGATAACTTAGCCCATATATTTTACCTATTTTTATGGGAAAAGATCTTTCTAAGATATCTTATCTTTGGGAGGTAATTTTCCTATAAAAACGGTTGGATTTACCACAAATCCAACGTGTTCTTACACCCCGCAACAACCGCTTATGCTTAGAGCATCCCACTACAGCTGGGAGATTTGAAGAACCTTTTTGAAGGTTGAAGAAAGATTGAAGGAAGAAAGTTGATAGCTTTTATAACTTTTGTGAAGGGTTTTTGTAAGACTTTCTTAGATTCCCTTCTTTGTTGATTGTCTTGTTGGATTGTGATCCAAGGAACGCTTGTTTGTTTGATAATTGATTCAGTTATTAAAGCCTTTCTCTTAAGGTTTTTGTGTTCCATAATTCACTTTCTTCCCATATATTTGATTATTGCTTTCATGATGATGATTGACTAATTTCTTTGTGTGATTCTAGGGTGATTGGTTGAAGGTTGTGGAAAAAACAATGATAGAATAATCTTAAGCACAGTAGGACCCTGGAAGTTCGATTCTTTATCCTTAACCCTAGAACATCTCGCTCAATCGATGAACATCTCGGCCGGGGTGGAATTCTTCTGACCGAGGTGACCCTTTTTTATCCATAACTGAGAGTTAAGTGTTAGAGTTTGCCAAATCCTATTCTTATTACACCTTTCTTGGTTCAATGCAAGCTTAGGATGAGACTTACCCGGTAATTCCTTTATTTGTTTACCAAAGATCATAAGTGTAGGTAATAACGGTTTATCCTTTATTGGGGTTTTAGTGTGCTTTCATTCCATCTTTGTGAGTTAGCCTGAGACTTACCCGGTAAAGGTTGATTCTATTCCCTTAGTTGGAGTGTTAGTTTGAGGTTATAGTTCTTTTCCTTAATTCCTTGAGACTTACCCGGTAATAGGAGTTACGGTTTGGGATTAGTGAGTAGTGAGACTTACCCGGTGATCTATTCCACTTTAGAAACACCTTCCCTTTGCAAAAATCTCAGCTTTGTCCGCTTATCTTTAGATCTTGAGTTGGAACCACAACTAGATGTTTTAATCCCTAGAATTGCATATTTCTTTAATTGACTTTTTATCATCTTTGATTGTTTTAATCGCTTTTGTGGTTAGTAGTTGCATTGACAACCTATACTTGCTTTGTTTCACTAAGTCCCTGTGATCGACCCTTGGAATTTCTTGCTTTTTACTACGATTGACCCGTACACTGCGGGTTCGCATCCTTGTTTTAAGCTTACGTCTAGGGTTATAAATTTAAAGCTTGCACACACCCTTTGGAGCGAACAGAAATCCTTACCGAGTTGATTGATGATACAGTTGAGTACTTCAAAGGGGACTCCACTTTCTTCGGAACTTCTTTTAAGAGAAATTTTAAAGTGCTCAAGAAAGCATTGAAACAATATGGCACAACACTCCTTGATAGAGTAGAGGTCATTGGGAAGATCAAACCTCACCCAATTGAGCAAATCAGGTCGAGCTAAAATATCTAAAAGAAGCATTGATAGGTAGGCAACCCTATACCATTTTGTGATTTTTATTTTTATTTATGTCTTATCTTTTACTTACATTAAGGACAATGCAAGTTTTAAGTATGTGGTGGTGAATAAAAAGGCTTTTAAACGTTCTTCAAATCTTCCATTCTTTTTCAAAAATATTTTTTTGATTTCGAAAACCTTTATCCTCTTCGTTATAGCCTCAGTCAACCGGGACATATCCAGGTCATCGATCAACCAAGCATTAAAAATTCTCAATATTCACGTTTTATTTTTCTATTTTCTTATCTATTTGTAAAAGGAGAAATATAGTGATCGAGAGCACCCTAGTTATAAGAGCCTTAGTTTCCTTAGGATTTTGCCTCGCCGGTATTGCTTGTCGCAGGTGCGGTGCCGCCCCCGTGGCTCTAGTGTCCCGCCCCCGCGGTTTCGGTGCCGAGCGCCGCTTTTGTTGACCGTTTTCTTTTTCTCTTTGCTTCTTCCTTAAGTATCTTTCCTCCTCCTCCTCGAGATGAGGGTTTCCATCTCTCTTTCCCAGCTTCATCTCCTTTTCCACGTTCATCTTCTTCTCTCTTCTTCCTTTCATTTTACTTGGATTTCCTTCAAGAGGTGAACATTGTGAAGCTTTGTTGTGTGGTGTTAGTTTGAGGTTATTCTGATGATGAGCATTGTGTTGTGTGTTGTGGCTTGAGGAAACAGACTTGTGAGAGTCGTTTCTGAATTATTGTGGTGAGTTCCTCATTTCTCTTCTTCCTTCATCTTTCCTTTCTTCTTCTTTAGCTTAGGAATCCCACAAGCTATGCTTGTGTTTGATCTTCCTCGACGTTGATGATGAGTATATGTATGTATATGTAATGTTGATTGAATCTGGGCAATGAAGAAGTGAAGTGATCGAGCGAGAGGAGTGAACAGAAGCAGAGAATCGACCTCTACACACTTGGCCTCCCCCTCTCCTTGACAGCATCGCCCCTGCGGCTGAGTCTCACCGCCCCAGCGGTGTGTCGCCGCCCCTGCGCCTTCTTACTTCTACAAGAGCATTGTCCAGGACTTACCAAGATTGGTATGTCCTGGACAACGCACATGTTGACACATATGTTGAGGTAAGGCCTTAGGCTTTTTTGAGTATGTTGAGATATCGAGGTTTAGATATGAGTTATGGTCGGGATATGATTAAGGGGTATAGAAGGTGGATCTCCTAACCTTGGATAGTGTTTGATATTGTGTGTGCCTTGCTGATGCAGGCGTTGATCGCTTCTTCGAGGGGAAACTGTGACGTGGTACATGTTTACGTTTGTATCATGTAAGACCATTGGACTTACTTAGCGAGTAGTTGTGGATTAGAGTGATGATGATAGTGCTGCTTGTGCATATGATTATTGCATTTATAACCTTAACCGGACTAAGATCACCATATATGTATATTAAAAGGCCAAAGTGTATTATAACGGGTCATGACCACTTGCTTGTAGCTCGCCGAGAGTGTGGAGGTGCTCTGCGACTAGTCCACCAAGGGAGAGGTAGATCCCCGTACCAAACCTGGGGTTAAACGGGACAGAGGCAAGGTTCGAGAGATCCTCGTGTTACAAAATAAGTTGATTTAGTAATGGTATAACATAATGAAGATAATAAACGGTTTTTGATGTGTGCATTACATATTGTGATGTGTTGATGTGTTTGTATGTGCTATTACTATTATTCTTATTCATGAATTGTTACATAACGGTTTTATACCGTGTTATAGATATTTTGCAGGATATGAAGACTATAGAGTGAGCCAGATGGGTGATCAGCCGAGGACTTCCGTGCACTAGGTTGCGGGAGGGTCTTGGGATGTTTTGTACATGTATTGATATGTTGTTTTTGTTTTGTACTCGGTTCTGTTTAGTAAACCTTGTGATCTATATTTATACAGTTTTATGTATTTCGTTTATATCTATATGTGCCTTATTGTAAGATCCAATGAACTTTTTGTCAGGTTAGGGTCAGGATCCACTGTGAGATCCTAGCCTAGTAGCGCCCCGTGTCCCGCGGATTTGGGGTTTTACAAAGTTGGTATTAGAGCCAGGTTGACAACAATGGTACTTGCAATATGCGATAAAGGTCGAATAGATAAATAAACAGAATCCGAAAGGGGTTTGACTTTATCCAAGGATTTTACTTATGAATGTATGTTGGATTTAAGTATATATATATATATATATATATATATATATATATATATATATATATATATATATATATATATACACGTATGACATATACATAGTCTTATAAGTCAAGTGTGCATACCCCGCAGATGGCTCGGAATAGTGCGACATCTGTAGTAGGACGTGGTAGGGGTAGACGCCGTCTTCCTCCAGTAGTGATAGGACAAGGACATGTTCTCATTGCTGACCCGTCTGCAGCGGAGGACGTACATGAGGAGGTTGCGCCACCTGTGAGCCACCCCTGCGCGACCCGGTGTCCGCCCCTACACCTCACAAGATCCGCCCCTGTGGTTTCCTACGGTTGCAACCATCTTTGTTGACTCTTGACCCGTGATTTACCTTGGCTTCCTTTATAAGCTTTCCGTTTCTTTTGATGAAAGGTTTCCTTCATTCTCCAAACTTTATTCCCTTCCTCACGTTCTTCTCTTCTCCTCTTTCTTCCTTTGATATTCTTCTTTGATCTTCCTTGATCTCCTTGAGAGTTTGGAGTGTTTTGATGTTGATGATGATGAGTTGTTGTTGTTGTGCTGTAGAGAAAGCCAGCTGAGAGTTTTGAGGATCCTTTCCCTCTGTTAGTGGTAGTAATGGTAAGCTCTTCCTTCTTCTTCATCATCTTCTTCTTCTTTCTTTCTTTCTTCCTTTCTTCTTTCCTTCTTCATTAGCTTAAGAATCAACAAGCTAAGCTTGTGTTGGATCTTCCTACATATGTGTTGATGTATATATGTATATATATGTATGTGTATGGTTTCTGGATGGTGAAGAAGTGAAGGATATCGAGTGAAGCATCGAAGAGAAGTCGAAGATCATCTTCTGCACATGTAGCCGCCCTTGCGCCACCTATGACCCGCCCCTGTGTTGAAGAGCCGCCGCCCCTGCGTCTCCTGGTGCTTTGCCCCTATGTCTTCTTGTCACGCAGGTGCGTCTTGTTCAGGACCTACCTAGAGTGGTATGGATCCATTCCTTTCCTAGTATTAGGGTAGTAGCATGCTAAGTATGAGTACGAGATTAGGATGATGATGATCATGGTATCAATATATACCAGTTATGGCTTTGAGGTTTCGTAGGCTGTGAGGCTTGTAGGTTGATTATGATCCTTATAGATCCCTTGAGTCTAGAAGTGACCCCTTTGGTTGATAGGAGATTTGATATCTCTTTATGCCTTGTTATTAGGCACTGTTATCCTCTGGATTGGATTTGATCGTGGCTGAGGTTAGGTATGTCCGTAGGAATTACTTAGTTGCATTCCTATATTTGGTATGTCAAGTATGTGTATGGACGTAAATGCCATACACCGTTATGCTCGGATGAGCCTAGAAGCGTTAGTGGTTTGGCACCTGATCAGATTCTAGATGATATTTCCTATGTAGCATTGATCAGAGAGAGGATGTTGCCTGCACAAAGTCACTAGGAGTCGTATGCAGACAAGAGGCGTCGGCCTCTAGAGTTCAGAGTTGGAGCTCATGTCTAGTTGAGCGTATCTATGATGCGAGGCGTCAGACGGTTTGCCATAAAGAAGAAGTTAAGTCGCTGATATGTCGGTCCTTTTGAGATATTTGACAGAGTTGGGAGAGCAGCATACATATTGGCTTTGAAACCGAGGTTAGAGGGT
The DNA here is from genome assembly GCA_033239045.1 of Fagopyrum esculentum. Classification (NCBI taxonomy): domain Eukaryota; kingdom Viridiplantae; phylum Streptophyta; class Magnoliopsida; order Caryophyllales; family Polygonaceae; genus Fagopyrum; species Fagopyrum esculentum. The sequence goes on along the minus strand of BSUD01000006.1, from coordinate 90,155,688 downwards.
GTTCACCTTGTGTTTCATGTGTCGCAACTTAGGGAGTACATAACAGATCCGAGACACATTGTGAATTATGATGATTTAGTGCTTGAGTCGGACCACACTTTTGTCGAGCATCCGATTGCAGTCCTAGATTGAAGTGTGAGACGCATGCGTTCGAAGGATATTCCTATTTGAGGATACAGTGGTCAAGACGAGGACCTGATGAGGCTACATGGGAGATTGAGGATAATATCCAAAGGAACTATCCAGAGTTTTATGCCAAGATTGATGCACCTGTAGGATCCATGAGTATATCTTAGTGCTAACTTGGTGAAAGTAATGATTATGTGCTTATGTGTTTGATGTGTTTATTATTGTGCTAGCAATGATATGATATAGGATCTTGTTAGATCTTGATGTGCTAGCGCGATGTATGATCATAGTTGGAGATGGTTCTTCTTCCATGCAATCATGAGTACAGTTTCGCTTGAGATGTTCTTCCTCCACACCCTTGGGTTATGAGTATCTTATGGCAAGAGATGTATTTCTTTTATGCCTTGTGATGTGTTTACAATCTTACTAGATATGGTTTTTCTCTACGGCATTGGATAGTATAGTGATCTTGTTGTTGGAGTTGTTGATTCCCCCATGCTTGTGTTTTGAGGTTATAGAGTGTTATAGGTTGATACCTTATGAGCGGAGATGTGATACCTCCGATAGCGAGAAGTATACATCGGCATATGGGTCTAAGAAGATATGTGATTGTGCAAGTTTCGGGATGAAACTTGTTTTTAGGGGAGTCTAGTGTAAGAGCCTTGGTCTTTTGTTGTTGAGCTGCCCTTGCGCCACCTGTGAGCTACCCCTGCGCAACCTGGTGTCCCCCCCTGCGCTTCACAGGATCCGCCCCTGCGGTTTCCTGCGGCTGCAGCCGTCTAGAGAAGGGTTTCCTTCATTCTCCAAACGTCATTCCCTTCCTCACGTTCTTCTCTACTCCTCCTTCACCTTTGATCTTCTTCTTGGATCTTCGTTGATCTTGTTGAGAGTTTGGAGTGTTTTGATGTTGATGATAATGAGTTGTTGTTGTGTTGTAGAAAAAGCCAGCTGAGTGTTTTGAGGATCCTTTCCCTCTGTTAGTGGCAACAGTGGTAAGTTCTTCCCTCTTCTTCTTCTTTCTTTCTTCCTTTCTTCTTCCCTTCTTCTTTAGCTTAGGAATCCATAAGATAGGCTTGTGTTTGATCTTCCTAGATATGTGTTGACGTATATATGTAAATCTATGTATGTGTATGGTTGCTAGATGGTGAAGAAGTCAAGGATATCTAGTGAAGGATCAAAGAGAAGTCGAAGATCATCTTCTGCACAAGTAGCCGCCCCTGCGTCACCTGTGAACCACCTCTACGCCACCTGTGAGCCGCCCTTGCATGGAAGAGTCGCAACCCTTGAGCCTGTTGGTGCTTCGCCCCTGCATCTTCTTGTCACGCAGGTGCGTCTTGTGTAGGACCTACCTAGAGTGGTATGAATCCATTCCTTTCCTAGTATTAGGGTAGTAGCATGCTAGGTATGCGTATGAGATTAGGATGATGATGATGATCATGGTATCGATATATTCCGGTTATGGCTTTGATGTTTATTAGGTTGTAAGGCTTGTAAGTTGATTATGATCCTTATGGATCTGTTGGGTCTAGGAGTGAACCCTTTGATTGATAGAAGATTTGATATCTATTTATGCCTTGTTATTAGACAATGCTATCCTCGGGATTGGAGTTGATCGTGGTTGAGGTTATTTTAAGGTTGAGGTAAGCCCGTAGGACTTACTTAGTTGCATTCCTATATTGGATGTATGCATGAGTAGTGTTTGATTATATGCTTGATAGCATGCGATGTTGATTATTACCGACCAATGTTTTATTAGATAGCCCCCTTGCAGTGGTAGTGATAAGCTTTCCCTTTCATCGTGTAAGGAGTCCTGGAGATTCTCAGTGTGAAGGCGAGTACTAGTATACGGGATGGCCATTTCACCACTCCCTTAGGGTACACGGGAAATGTGGCGATACTACTCCAGATGGATATGGTACCCAGAGGCGAGGATGATATATTCCTCGTGTCACATATTTTCATCTATATATATATATATATATACCTTGAGTGCATGACGTTATAAAGATAATTAAACGGGTAAATGTGTGATTGCATTATTATGTGTTTATGATTCCATGACCCATGTTTGTGCTTATGCATTATCTTATATATGAATGGTTAGCTAACGGTTTATACCGTGTTGTAGATGATCTGCAGGTTAGGAGGACTGTAGAGTGAGCCAGATGCAGATGGGTGATTCGCTGAGGGCTTCCGTACACTAGGATTGTGCGAGGGATTATGGGATCTTTTGTATATGTATGGATTGTTGTTTTGTACTCAGCGGTGCTTTGGTAAACCTTTGGTTGTTTATATTTATACAATTTTATGTTTTGGTTTTAATTTATTTGTGCCTTGTTGTAAGATCCAGTGCACTTGTTGTCAGGCTAGGGTCAGGATCCACTGTGAAATCCTAGCCCAGTGACGCCCTGAGTCTCAGGGATTGGGGGTGTTACAATGTCTCTATGATGGGACCAGAGTTCCGCGTATATTAGACGAGTCGAGGAGGTTTCCATGGCAGGTAAACGTGCCCCGGGTCTTCCAGATAGAAGGGATCTTCTGAGATGTTCCAGGGAGCTAATTAGGTGCCACTTATACCGGCATGTGCTATTGAGGTTGTTAGAGCCCCAGAGGAGTCGAGATGGCCTCAACCAGATTCCTGGTTGAAGGCATTCCACCAGATGGGAGTACCCCTTTTGTGGGAAGGTGAGGTTGGAGGTTGAGATTTAGATTGGGCATGTAGACTCAGCCATTGGTCTATTAGATGTCCAAAAGACATACGGATAGAGTTAGTATAGAATCTATTTCTTGACCTAGCCTAGGAGTTGTGGAGGACCATGCAGATTCGAGCCACCAACTATGATCAAATGCAGAGCATGATCAAAGAGCGTTTCTACCCTACCTCTTTGAGAAGGGAGAAACTGCAGGACTTTGTCGAGGCTGGCTTTGTGGACTTGCCGATAGCAGAGGCAATTAGTAGATTCCAGGAGGAGCTAGCACTACTGGTTCTAGCTAATCCTCTAGAGGATCAACACGTCTATTTTTCTCCCGCCGACTGAGGGAGAGTACCCGTTCCTACATCAGGTTTTCATTGCGAGTCTTTGACAAATTACAACGATAGAGCCTCTGACGAGCGTGAGCGGGCTGGCTAGAGAAGGACTTCTCAGACGGGAAGGTTTGAGAAGAGACAGCAAACTAGGCAGACAAGTGCAGGAGCATATGGGTACGGGCAAGGCCAGACCCAAGGCCGCTCGAGTTACCCAATGTTTGCATAGACTTTTGAGAGAGGGCGGTAGTGTCACAACTGTGGACTACTTGGGCATATCAGAGCTGATTACCTGAGAAAACCAGTGACTTGCTTCTATTGCAGGAATTTAGGACATCGGGTCACTTATTACCGTCAGGGCAAGGCGTTATCACAATAGAGTTCTTCCCTGCTAGTGTAATAGGATGTTGGCAGAGGCCACCTCAGCATCAAATGTTGGGACAGTAGAGTCCCGGACCATCCTTCTACTCAAGGTTCCGCTCCAGGATCGAGTAGAGGCAGAGGTCGAGATGGAGGTATCAATGATACGAAAGGAGCTAGAGGTAAAGTTTTTGAGTTGAGGAGCGTTGAGGAGCCGCAAGCAGCAGCTGCTAGAGGTACCATTCTGATTAATGGTTTACTTGTTAGAGTTTTGTTTGATACGGGTTCTACGCACTCTTTCATTTTTGATGCATGTGTCGATAGACTAACCTTAGATACGATAGAGGGGAGACCCTTCGATATGGGGTTACCCGATTGGGGTCAGGTGAGAGGTACCCGAGAGGTGCATGATTGTCCTACACATTTAGGAAACCGTGATTTGTTAGTAGACTTCTTTGTCATGCCGTTGGTCCATGAGGAAGTCATTTTGGGTATTGATTGGATGAATAGTCATCATGTTGTGTTAGATGTAGGTAGGAGGACCATGACGGTCTGTACCGAGTCGGGTCAGATTGAGATTTTCCGAGGTTGGGACCTTGGAAAGACGGACATGGTTATTAGCGCCAAACGAGCAACAAGATTGATTGCACAGTGTTGTAAGGCCTTCTGGTGTTATGCCATGAGGAGGGCGAGAGTCTCGCGTTAGAGGATATGGCCGTGGTTTGCGAGTTTCTGGACGTGTTTGCCGAGCCATCCAGTTTGCCGCCTCAGAGGAGCGTAGACTTCGACATAGAATTGTAGCCATGGACGAGACTGATCTCGAAGGTCCCATACTGTATGGCACCTCTCGAGTTTGTAGAGTTGAAGAAGGAACTCGAGGAGTTGGCTGGGAAGGGATTCATTCGCCCTAGCGTTTCCCCGTGTGGTGCACCTATCCTTGTCGTGCGGAAGAAGGACGGATCATTGAGACTGTATATCGACTACAAAGAACTGAACAAGGTGACCATCTGGAACAAGTATCCTTTGCACTACATTGATGACTTGTTGGATCAGTTTCAAGGAGCAATTTTGTTCTCTAGGATCGACTTGCGTTGGGGATATCACCAGCTGAAGGTGAGAGAGTTAGATGTGCATAAGACGGCATTTTAGACTCGGTATTGCTACGACGAGTTTGTAGTGATGCTATTCGGGCTGACGAATGTGCCCACCGTCTTTATGTAGTTGATAAAATGGCATATTCATCGAGTTTCTAGATCAGTTCGTGGTGGTCTTCACAGACGATATCCTAGTGTACTCTCGTAGGAGAGAGGAGCTTGCAAGACATCTGAGGACTGTGTTGTGAGTTTTGTAGGGTAGAGAGTTGTATGTCAAGTTCTCTAAGTGCGAGTTCTAGATGCCAAAGGTAGCATATTTGGGTCATGTTGTCTCTGCCGAAGGGATCAAGGTTGATCCGGCGAAGATCGAGTCGGTAGCAACATGGACGACACCGACGAACGTCAAGGAAGTACGCAGCTTTCTTGGCTTATCCGGTTATTGCCGTCGGTTTGTGGAGGGATTTTCTGTGATTGCCCGCCCACTTATCATCCTGTTGAGGAAGACTATCCGGTTTGTATGGTCCGATCCATGTACTCAGAGTTTTGAGGAGCTCAAAAGACATCTGACCTCCACTCTCATCTTAGCATAGCCGGAGAGCACAGAGGACTATGTGGTCTATAGTGATGCGTCCAAGCTAGGCTTGGGATGTGTGTTGATGTAGCGTGGCAGAGTGATAGCTTATGCGTCTAGACAACTGAAGACATATGAGGAGAACTACCCGACTCATGATCTGGAGTTGGTAGCGGTACTTCATTTATAGATCTTGATACATTACTTGTACGGCGCTACATTTCAGATCATCACGGACCATAAGAGTGTGAAATATATTTTCACACAGCTGGAATTGAATAACCGCCAAGGACTTTGATCTTGGGATTCTGTACCATCTAGGGAAGGCGAGCGTTGTTGCCGACGCCCTGAGCAGGAAGACGCCTCAAAAAATGCGATTGCACGATTGACGGTTTAGCCTTATTGACAAATGAAAACTCCACCTTGTTTATAATATTTTACAGGTGTTGATGATGGAAGATTTAACACAAATGAAGTAGTTTGATACTTTAAATGTATTGATTATATTCTCTAGATGCTTGGTTGGTTAGAATTCAGTGCAGGAACTATGGAATGATTAAAAGGCCTTGATGTTAAGGGCCTTGAAGTATAACTCAAGGACACAAGGAAGATAGTGCTACAAAGGGACGATCTCAAAAGCCTTGGAGTTATATAGTTGCACGAAACAAGGATTCAAATGCAAAGAAGATTTTCCAGGAACGATTTGCTTAATAGAAAGATTTCAGAGAAGATCTTTTTCAACCGAAGATTTCAACCGAAGATTAGAGAATCTTTTCAGAAGATTTTCTACAAACAAAAAGCGTCAAGATTTCTTCTCGTTCGGTTCAACAGAAAATGAGAAGATTAAGGAGCTAGGGTTTCGACGTGTTCTCAGGAGTAGAAAATCTGCAACGTCTACCTTATCTCAAAACAGGAAGCTATCTTCATGGAGAAGAAGATTCATCTTCAAACGGTCAACTCTACAACGGCTAAAAGACCTCTACATAGAAGAGTATAAATGAAGATGATGGTCGAAGAAGAAAAGACACACATGCATACACGGAAAACATCTTTACGTCTTCAAGCAACCGAAACATATTTATTCGTTGTTTTTATTTCTCTAATTTACGCAAAAGCTTTATCCCCTTAAAGAGAGAAAACACAAGAGCTCCATTGGAAGATCTAAATAGTGTTATACTAGAGTGTGTGTTACTTTGCAAAGTAACTAGGCTATTATAGCTAGGTTAAGAGTTGGAGCTAGATCGTAGCGTTGGCTATAGTGATAGAAGAAGGAGATTTCTTCTAGGTTGTATCTAGGACTCTTTAAAGCTGATAATAGATAGTTAGATACTAAGGCTATACCCTGGGACGGAGAGTAGGCTATTTAGAGCCGAACTTCGTAAACATATCCTCGTGTCAATCTTTTACATTCCACACTATATTTCTCTTTTGTGACTAACTTTGTTTTATAGGAGAACGAAGTCAAGGTCCTTGAAATGTTTTCAAAGCCCTTGAAATCAAAGTTTCACAAAGAGCACAGATCGACATCAAGGCCCTTGAAAGGAGTTTCAAGGCTTTGAGATTTGGTTTGCGAAAAGTTCTCATAGTCTATTCAACCCCCCCCTTCTAGAGTATCTTTTAACTAGTTTATTTCACCTACCGATTCTTCAATTGGTATTAGAGCTAGACTCATGTATATTGATTTAACCATCAGTGAGACTAATCATGAATCTTGTAGGTGATGGTGCATTTGCTCAAGGAAGATCCCCATCTCGACCACCACTCTTCTGTGGCAACAACTTTGCTCATTGGAGAGCACTCATGCGTATGTTCATTATTGACCAGGACATGGAGCTTTGGAGCATCATTCAAAATGGACCTAAGGTTCCAATGACAACGGTTGAAGATGTGCAAGTCCCAAAGAAGGAAGCTGACTTCACACAGGCTAACCTGGACAGTGTGTCAAAGAATTACAAAGCAATGAACCTACTATACTGCGGATTAGATGCAAATGAATTCAACCGCATCACATCATGCAAGAGTGCAAAATAAATATGGGACAAGCTTGTGGTCACATACGAAGGAACAAGTCAAGTCAAGGAAACAAAGATTAGCATCTTCCTCAAACAATACGAGCTATTCAAGATGAATCCAAAATAAATAGTCAAAGAAATGTTCACTAGATTCACTGAGATCGTGAACAACTTGGAGTCACTAGGAAAGATCTTCACAAACGAAGAGAAAGTTAGGAAGGTTCTAAGGAGCCTACCTAAAGCTAAGTGGGGACCAAATATGACTACTATTGATAAAGCTCAAAATCTCACAGCTCTTCCTCTTGATGACCTCCTTGTAAAACTCATCACACATGAAATGGTTCTTGGTGAAGAAGATGGAGAGCTCCCATCCAACTCCAAGAATTTGGCATTAAAATCAAGAAGAGATGAATTACCTTCTGACAAAGAGGATAGTGATGACGATGATGAAGACGATGCTATTGCCATGATCTCTAAGGGTCTCGCAAGAATTCTCAAGATAAAGAAATAATATGCTAATAGAGAATATCCACGAGCATCAAAACCCCGAGGTAAGTTTTCTAACTCTAATGAGAAAACGAGAGTACTGACTTGTGTCTAATGGCCGATCATGAAGAAGATTCAAATTGTATGTTGGCAATGTGGTAAGTACAATCTTAACACAGAAAAGGTAGACCTTGATGACAATATCAAGGCCTTGGAATCAGAGAACCTGATTCCCAAGGAAAACCTCTCTCTCTTCATCGAAACTATATTGATCAAGAGAAAGAGAAAGTTGATCTAACTTTGATGTGTCAAGATCAGAAGGTTGCACTTGTTAAGTTTACTCGTTCAAAAGCTAATCTTGAGAGAATGATGGGTGAACAACAGTCCTCCCTTAACAAAAATGGTATAGGTTATCATAGGAGCTTTCCTAGAAAACCTACCATCACTTTTGTCAATGCCAAAGGAAGTATTCATATGCCTACTTGCTTCAACTGTTGTAAAAAGGGTCATATTAAATCTACATGTCCTTATAGAAGAAATGATCCTTATATCATAAGAAATACCTATCCTTTATGTTTAAAGAAACAGGTCAAACAAATCTGGGTTCCTAAAGGTATTAGACAACCAAACATGATCGAACCTGCATATGGACCAAAATATGCCATTTGGTCGACCCGGAAAGGTTGATGTTTGCTATTTTGCAGGATATCACAAAGGTAAAGGAGAACAAATGGATATTAGATAGTGGTTGCTCAAGACACATAAGTGGAAAAAGCTTTTTACCCTCAGATTTAAAGAAACAATCATCTGAAACCATTACTCTTGGTGATAAAGGAAAGTGTGACATTATTGGCATTGGTAAAATTTGCTATAGTTCATCTAACTTTATTGATGATGTTTATCTGGTTGATGGTTTAAAATATAATCTGCTAAGTATTTCTCAAATACGTGATAAAGGCAATAAAGTCATGTTTGATTCAGATAAATGTGAGGTTCAAGACAAAAATACGGGTGAAGTGGTGCTTACGGCTCCTAGATGTAATAATGTTTATTCCATGAGTACTAACCAAGTTTCAGGAACTAAGCTAAAATGTCTAAAGGCCTTGACTGATGATCCAAGGCTTTGGCATAGAAGACTTGGTCACATAAGCATGCACACCATGCAGAAGCTTCTTACAAAAGATTTGGTACGTGGTTTGCCAAACCTAAATTTCAAGGTTAATGATCTATGTAAGGCTTGCACACAAGGTAAACAAACAAGAGGTTCATTCAAACCTAAGAAAACTGTAAGTTCTTCTCGACCCATTGAACTCTTACACATGGATCTTTGTGGACCTATGCGTGTCAAATCTCCCAGAGGCAAGCAGTACATCCTTGTTATAGTGGATGATTTCTCTCGTTTCACATGGATTTCTTTTCTATGAGAAAAATCTGAAGTTTTATTTGAGTTTTTCAAAATTGTGTAAGGAGTTAGAAACCTTGAAAAACCTACCAATTGTTTCTATAAGAAGTGATAATGGTAGAGAATTTGATCAACTAAAGTTTGATTTGTTTTGTGCAAAATATGGCATTTCACATAATTTTTCAGCTCCTAGAACTCCTCAACAAAACGGAGTTGTGGAACGCAAGAACCGCACTCTTGAGGATATGTCTAGGACAATGCTTTTAGAAAACAATTTGCCAAAAATTTTTTGGGCTGAAGCAGTAAACACTGCAAATTATATTTTGAATAGATGTTTAATTTGCTCTATCTTGAAAAGACTCCTTATGAACTTTTTAAAGGAAGGAAACCAAACATTTCATATTTCAAACCCTTTGGATCTACTTGTTTTGTTCATAACAATGGAAAAGATAATCTTGGGAAATTTGATGCACGTAGTGATGAAGAAATATTCATTGGATATGCTTCAAATAGCAAAGTTTATAGAGTATATAACAAACGTACCAAAATTGTTGAAGAAAGCATTCATATTATTTTTTATGAAAGCAATGATGGTACTTTGAGTGAAAGTTTTGCATATCTAAATCTGAATCAACGAGAAGATCATAATTCGGATGAAGAGGAAGATCCTAAAGATCGAGAAAAGAATATGCAAGAAAAGATTCAAGATACCGAAGAAAATCCTCAAGACCTTGAAACACACCTTCAAGACCTTGAAACAGAAAATTGTGATAACAGAATCCGACTTCAAGGGCTTGAAACCCAACTTCAAGGCCTTGAGATTGGATCAACAAGTAATATACCAACGGTACCTGAATCTAGACAAACATATGAAGCTTAACCTTCTGGATCTTCCCCATCTGTCAAAATAAGAAAAGTTCAACACTCCTCATATCATCCACAAGAGAATGTGATCTCAGATCCAAATGCTCGAGTTCGAACTAGATCTAAAGTGAACAATCTTTGTGCCTTCTCCGCATTTGTATCTCTTGTCGAGCCAAAGAACTACGTTCAAGCTCTTCAAGAACCTGATTGGATCATTGCTATGCAAAATGAATTAAATGAATTTAAGAGAAACAAGGTATGAACTCTCACTTCAAGACCAAAACATCAATCAGTCATTGGCACGAAATGGGTTTTTCGAAACAAATTAGATGAAGGTGGCAAAGTCATACGAAATAAAGAATGACTTGTAGCACAAGGCTATAACCAAGAAGAAGGTATTGATTATGAGGAAAATTTTGCTCTAGTTGCCAAGTTAGAAGCCATACGTATGCTACTTGCATTTGCATCTTTTATGAGTATAAAACTTTTTCAAATGGATGCAAAATGTGCTTTTCTAAACGGCTTCTTAGAAGAAGAAGTCTACGTTGCTCAACCTCCTGGTTTTGAAAATGATGAATATACAAATCATGTTTTTAAACTAGACAAAACTCTTTATGGTCTTAAGCAAGCTCCTCGAGCTTGGTATGAGAGATTGTCAAAATATCTTCTTGAAAACAAATTCAAAAGAGGTTTGATTGATAGAACTTTATTTATCGAAACCAGAGGCAACGGCATTCTAGTAGTATAAATCTATGTTGATGATATATTATTCGGTGCTACTAATGATTCCCTTTGCAAGGAATTTTCAGATATCATGTGCAGGGAATTTGAAATGAGCTTAATGGGAGAGTTAAATTTCTTTCTTGGACTGCAAGTTACACAAGAAAAGAAAGGAATTTTTCTCAATCAAAGCAATTGTACTAAAGACTTGCTTAAGAAGTACAAAATGGATCAATCTAAGGTTGCAAAGACTCCTATGAGTTCAACACTTTCGCTAGATCATGACAAGAATGGCAAAAGTATAGTTCAAAAGGATTATCGAGGTATGATCGGTTCATTGTTGTATCTAACTGCTAGTCGTCCTGACATTATGTTTAGCGTGTGCACGTGTGCAAGATTTCAAGCTGATCCTAAAGAGTCACACTTGATAGTTGTGAAATACTCTCCCGACAACCCATCCGTATTTTGGACATAACTAAGGTTGCGTTTGTCCAATGAAGTTACATAAATACTTTTTGAAAAACTGATTTAAAAGGCTATAATATTCATGAAGACTACAAGAGCATATTCGTCCAAGATATGGGTCGTAAATGTAGTTCTTCGATCAGTCAGATTTATAAGCTTTGGATATCGAATGCTGGAATTTTAGCTAAGGGTAGACATTAGGTTTGTAAACGAATTTTTTCTTCATATTTTTATTTTTGTTTGGCTATTTAGTTCGATAAAAGATTAGTGGTCCACCCAAAATCTAGTTGACAAGTAGTTATCAAATGTCATAGAAAATGTCAATTTTTTAGCCTTTGAAAATTTACAGATTATCAAATGTTAAATAAAAATCGGTTAAAACAAAATGGTGAAGATCATCTTTGTTTAACAATGATTGTCGGCTAAAACTAAATAGTATAAATATTTTACTACATAAAAATTAGCTATTAAGTATATTATTTATTCATCAAAGTCATCGTCGCAAAACAATTCATATTTTTTACTCACATAACAATATTAGTAGGGATTTGTAAAATATTGTAAAGTAATTTTTTAAAAATTTAATGGAGAGGCTGTTTTTTGATAATTAGCTAATAAGTTACTTTTAATCATTTTAATTATCACACAAAATAAGAAAAAAAAAAAGAGTTTTAATTTGTGAAATCTAAAAGATAGTTAAAAACAATTAATTAAAACAAAGTTAAGCTAAGGAGATTTGAACCAGAGACCAAGTGGACTTATCTTTCTTCCTGACGAACCTTGAAATCACTCTACCAATAAAATTTCATGTATCAAATATCATTTAATTTTTTATTAAAACATGTCAAAACCTCATCCTTGGTGAGATGCCGGTGAGTTGCCTTTGGGAGATGCGAGGACACAGACATTAGATCTGAAAAGTGAGATTCTTATGAGAGTTGATGCGAGTATTGTAGAGTGAATGATGAGATGCTTGAAACTCTAGTTGTACATATCTTGTACTTTATTTTGCATTATCAAAAATCCAATACAACACATGTGTATGTTTGTTTTAGGCTTTTGTTTTGTCTTGCGTCGTTGGTTCCTTAGGCTGAGGCGTATCAATCAGTGCTCTAAATAAATGGCCTACACGGTAGACGGTCACTGACCGTCCCGTCTTTGTGCTCGACGGACCGTCATGGACGGGTACGGATGCTGGATGATAGCATGAATTATTGTCTATATTTCGGGGTTTGTTTAAACGTTTTATCTTCAATAATCTGCATGTTTGAATGTATATTATGTGATTATATTGTCGTTTTATCTACCTTTGCGAGAATCGAGGTCTACACCAAGTTTCGTTCTAATCGTAGGTAAAATGGCACGTTTTGCATCAAAATGGAGCAAAAGGAGCTAAGGAGTCATTGAAGCTACATTCAGGAGCTTAAGGAAGAATCCAGGAATCATGAAAATGGATTGAAGATTCACTTTGGACCAGATTTGAGAGATTTCACATTCAGTTGTGATTCACCTATCAGCTACAGTGACATCTCGACCGAGGTGATCCAGAGGAGCTGCTCGACCGAGGCGAACACCTTGGACGCGGCGAGAGATATTTTATTCTTGGCTGAGATCTTTTATTTTTGGAAAGAGGATCTTATATTTTTAGACTGGATACCTGGAAGGAAGAAGATAACTTAGCCCATATATTTTACCTATTTTTATGGGAAAAGATCTTTCTAAGATATCTTATCTTTGGGAGGTAATTTTCCTATAAAAAGGGTTGGATTTTCCACAAATCCAACGTGTTCTTACACCCCGCAACAACCGCTTATGCTTAGAGCATCCCACTACAGCTGGGAGATTTGAAGAACCTTTTTGAAGGTCGAAGGAAGATTGAAGGAAGAAAGTTGATAGCTTTTATAACTTTTGTGAAGGGTTTTTGTAAGACTTTCTTAGATTCCCTTCTTTGTTGATTGTCTTGTTGGATTGTGATCCAAGGAACGCTTGTTTGTTTGATAATTGATTCAGTTATTAAAGCCTTTCTCTTAAGGTTTTTGTGTTCCATAATTCACTTTCTTCCCATATATTTGATTATTGCTTTCATGATGATGATTGACTAATTTCTTTGTGTGATTCTAGGGTGATTGGTTGAAGGTTGTGGAAAAAACAATGATAGAATAATCTTAAGCACAGTAGGACCCTAGAAGTTCGATTCTTTATCCTTAACCCTAGAACATCTCGCTCAATCGATGAACATCTCGGCCGGGGTGGAATTCTTCTGACCGAGGTGACCCTTTTTTATCCATAACTGAGAGTTAAGTGTTAGAGTTTGCCAAATCCTATTCTTATTACACCTTTCTTGGTTCAATGCAAGCTTAGGATGAGACTTACCCGGTAATTCCTTTGTTTGTTTACCAAAGATCATAAGTGTAGGTAATAACGGTTTATCCTTTATTGGGGTTTTAGTGTGCTTTCATTCCATCTTTGTGAGTTAGCCTGAGACTTACCCGGTAAAGGTTGATTCTATTCCCTTAGTTGGAGTGTTAGTTTGAGGTTATAGTTCTTTTCCTTAATTCCTTGAGACTTACCCGGTAATAGGAGTTACGGTTTGGGATTAGTGAGTAGTGAGACTTACCCGGTGATCTATTCCACTTTAGAAACACCTTCCCTTTGCAAAAATCTCAGCTTTGTCCGCTTATCTTTAGATCTTGAGTTGGAACCACAACTAGATGTTTTAATCCCTAGAATTGCATATTTCTTTAATTGACTTTTTATCATCTTTGATTGTTTTAATCGCTTTTGTGGTTAGTAGTTGCATTGACAACCTATACTTGCTTTGTTTCACTAAGTCCCTGTGATCGACCCTTGGAATTTCTTGCTTTTTACTACGATTGACCCGTACACTGCGGGTTCGCATCCTTGTTTTAAGCTTACGTCTAGGGTTATAAATTTAAAGCTTGCACACACCCTTTGGAGCGAACAGAAATCCTTACCGAGTTGATTGATGATACAGTTGAGTACTTCAAAGGGGACTCCACTTTCTTCGGAACTTCTTTTAAGAGAAATTTTAAAGTGCTCAAGAAAGCATTGAAACAATATGGCACAACACTCCTTGATAGAGTAGAGGTCATTGGGAAGATCAAACCTCACCCAATTGAGCAAATCAGGTCGAGCTAAAATATCTAAAAGAAGCATTGATAGGTAGGCAACCCTATACCATTTTGTGATTTTTATTTTTATTTATGTCTTATCTTTTACTTACATTAAGGACAATGCAAGTTTTAAGTATGTGGTGGTGAATAAAAAGGCTTTTAAACGTTCTTCAAATCTTCCATTCTTTTTCAAAAATATTTTTTTGATTTCGAAAACCTTTATCCTCTTCGTTATAGCCTCAGTCAACCGGGACATATCCAGGTCATCGATCAACCAAGCATTAAAAATTCTCAATATTCACGTTTTATTTTTCTATTTTCTTATCTATTTGTAAAAGGAGAAATATAGTGATCGAGAGCACCCTAGTTATAAGAGCCTTAGTTTCCTTAGGATTTTGCCTCGCCGGTATTGCTTGTCGCAGGTGCGGTGCCGCCCCCGTGGCTCTAGTGTCCCGCCCCCGCGGTTTCGGTGCCGAGCGCCGCTTTTGTTGACCGTTTTCTTTTTCTCTTTGCTTCTTCCTTAAGTATCTTTCCTCCTCCTCCTCGAGATGAGGGTTTCCATCTCTCTTTCCCAGCTTCATCTCCTCTTCCACGTTCATCTTCTTCTCTCTTCTTCCTTTCATTTTACTTGGATTTCCTTCAAGAGGTGAACATTGTGAAGCTTTGTTGTGTGGTGTTAGTTTGAGGTTATTCTGATGATGAGCATTGTGTTGTGTGTTGTGGCTTGAGGAAACAGACTTGTGAGAGTCGTTTCTGAATTATTGTGGTGAGTTCCTCATTTCTCTTCTTCCTTCATCTTTCCTTTCTTCTTCTTTAGCTTAGGAATCCCACAAGCTATGCTTGTGTTTGATCTTCCTCGACGTTGATGATGAGTATATGTATGTATATGTAATGTTGATTGAATCTGGGCAATGAAGAAGTGAAGTGATCGAGCGAGAGGAGTGAACAGAAGCAGAGAATCGACCTCTACACACTTGGCCTCCCCCTCTCCTTGACAGCATCGCCCCTGCGGCTGAGTCTCACCGCCCCAGCGGTGTGTCGCCGCCCCTGCGCCTTCTTACTTCTACAAGAGCATTGTCCAGGACTTACCAAGATTGGTATGTCCTGGACAACGCACATGTTGACACATATGTTGAGGTAAGGCCTTAGGCTTTTTTGAGTATGTTGAGATATCGAGGTTTAGATATGAGTTATGGTCGGGATATGATTAAGGGGTATAGAAGGTGGATCTCCTAACCTTGGATAGTGTTTGATATTGTGTGTGCCTTGCTGATGCAGGCGTTGATCGCTTCTTCGAGGGGAAACTGTGACGTGGTACATGTTTACGTTTGTATCATGTAAGACCATTGGACTTACTTAGCGAGTAGTTGTGGATTAGAGTGATGATGATAGTGCTGCTTGTGCATATGATTATTGCATTTATAACCTTAACCGGACTAAGATCACCATATATGTATATTAAAAGGCCAAAGTGTATTATAACGGGTCATGACCACTTGCTTGTAGCTCGCCGAGAGTGTGGAGGTGCTCTGCGACTAGTCCACCAAGGGAGAGGTAGATCCCCGTACCAAACCTGGGGTTAAACGGGACAGAGGCAAGGTTCGAGAGATCCTCGTGTTACAAAATAAGTTGATTTAGTAATGGTATAACATAATGAAGATAATAAACGGTTTTTGATGTGTGCATTACATATTGTGATGTGTTGATGTGTTTGTATGTGCTATTACTATTATTCTTATTCATGAATTGTTACATAACGGTTTTATACCGTGTTATAGATATTTTGCAGGATATGAAGACTATAGAGTGAGCCAGATGGGTGATCAGCCGAGGACTTCCGTGCACTAGGTTGCGGGAGGGTCTTGGGATGTTTTGTACATGTATTGATATGTTGTTTTTGTTTTGTACTCGGTTCTGTTTAGTAAACCTTGTGATCTATATTTATACAGTTTTATGTATTTCGTTTATATCTATATGTGCCTTATTGTAAGATCCAATGAACTTTTTGTCAGGTTAGGGTCAGGATCCACTGTGAGATCCTAGCCTAGTAGCGCCCCGTGTCCCGCGGATTTGGGGTTTTACAAAGTTGGTATTAGAGCCAGGTTGACAACAATGGTACTTGCAATATGCGATAAAGGTCGAATAGATAAATAAACAGAATCCGAAAGGGGTTTGACTTTATCCAAGGATTTTACTTATGAATGTATGTTGGATTTAAGTATATATATATATATATATATATATATATATATATATATATATACACGTATGACATATACATAGTCTTATAAGTCAAGTGTGCATACCCCGCAGATGGCTCGGAATAGTGCGACATCTGTAGTAGGACGTGGTAGGGGTAGACGCCGTCTTCCTCCAGTAGTGATAGGACAAGGACATGTTCTCATTGCTGACCCGTCTGCAGCGGAGGACGTACATGAGGAGGTTGCGCCACCTGTGAGCCACCCCTGCGCGACCCGGTGTCCGCCCCTACACCTCACAAGATCCGCCCCTGTGGTTTCCTACGGTTGCAACCATCTTTGTTGACTCTTGACCCGTGATTTACCTTGGCTTCCTTTATAAGCTTTCCGTTTCTTTTGATGAAAGGTTTCCTTCATTCTCCAAACTTTATTCCCTTCCTCACGTTCTTCTCTTCTCCTCTTTCTTCCTTTGATATTCTTCTTTGATCTTCCTTGATCTCCTTGAGAGTTTGGAGTGTTTTGATGTTGATGATGATGAGTTGTTGTTGTTGTGCTGTAGAGAAAGCCAGCTGAGAGTTTTGAGGATCCTTTCCCTCTGTTAGTGGTAGTAATGGTAAGCTCTTCCTTCTTCTTCATCATCTTCTTCTTCTTTCTTTCTTTCTTCCTTTCTTCTTTCCTTCTTCATTAGCTTAAGAATCAACAAGCTAAGCTTGTGTTGGATCTTCCTACATATGTGTTGATGTATATATGTATATATATGTATGTGTATGGTTTCTGGATGGTGAAGAAGTGAAGGATATCGAGTGAAGCATCGAAGAGAAGTCGAAGATCATCTTCTGCACATGTAGCCGCCCTTGCGCCACCTATGACCCGCCCCTGTGTTGAAGAGCCGCCGCCCCTGCGTCTCCTGGTGCTTTGCCCCTATGTCTTCTTGTCACGCAGGTGCGTCTTGTTCAGGACCTACCTAGAGTGGTATGGATCCATTCCTTTCCTAGTATTAGGGTAGTAGCATGCTAGGTATGAGTACGAGATTAGGATGATGATGATCATGGTATCAATATATACCGGTTATGGCTTTGAGGTTTCGTAGGCTGTGAGGCTTGTAGGTTGATTATGATCCTTATAGATCCCTTGAGTCTAGAAGTGACCCCTTTGGTTGATAGGAGATTTGATATCTCTTTATGCCTTGTTATTAGGCACTGTTATCCTCTGGATTGGATTTGATCGTGGCTGAGGTTAGGTATGTCCGTAGGAATTACTTAGTTGCATTCCTATATTTGGTATGTCAAGTATGTGTATGGACGTAAATGCCATACACCGTTATGCTCGGATGAGCCTAGAAGCGTTAGTGGTTTGGCACCTGATCAGATTCTAGATGATATTTCCTATGTAGCATTGATCAGAGAGAGGATGTTGCCTGCACAAAGTCACTAGGAGTCGTATGCAGACAAGAGGCGTCGGCCTCTAGAGTTCAGAGTTGGAGCTCATGTCTAGTTGAGCGTATCTATGATGTGAGGCGTCAGACGGTTTGCCATAAAGAAGAAGTTAAGTCGCTGATATGTCGGTCCTTTTGAGATATTAGACAGAGTTGGGAGAGCAGCATACATATTGGCTTTGAAACCGAGGTTAGAGGGTGTTCACCTTGTGTTTCATGTGTCGCAACTTAGGGAGTACATAACAGATCCGAGACACATTGTGAATTATGATGATTTAGTGCTTGAGTCGGACCACACTTTTGTCGAGCATCCGATTGCAGTCCTAGATTGAAGTGTGAGACGCATGCGTTCGAAGGATATTCCTATTTGAGGATACAGTGGTCAAGACGAGGACCTGATGAGGCTACATGGGAGATTGAGGATAATATCCAAAGGAACTATCCAGAGTTTTATGCCAAGATTGATGCACCTGTAGGATCCATGAGTATATCTTAGTGCTAACTTGGTGAAAGTAATGATTATGTGCTTATGTGTTTGATGTGTTTATTATTGTGCTAGCAATGATATGATATAGGATCTTGTTAGATCTTGATGTGCTAGCGCGATGTATGATCATAGTTGGAGATGGTTCTTCTTCCATGCAATCATGAGTACAGTTTCGCTTGAGATGTTCTTCCTCCACACCCTTGGGTTATGAGTATCTTATGGCAAGAGATGTATTTCTTTTATGCCTTGTGATGTGTTTACAATCTTACTAGATATGGTTTTTCTCTACGGCATTGGATAGTATAGTGATCTTGTTGTTGGAGTTGTTGATTCCCCCATGCTTGTGTTTTGAGGTTATAGAGTGTTATAGGTTGATACCTTATGAGCGGAGATGTGATACCTCCGATAGCGAGAAGTATACATCGGCATATGGGTCTAAGAAGATATGTGATTGTGCAAGTTTCGGGATGAAACTTGTTTTTAGGGGAGTCTAGTGTAAGAGCCTTGGTCTTTTGTTGTTGAGCTGCCCTTGCGCCACCTGTGAGCTGCCCCTGCGCAACCTGGTGTCCCCCCCTGCGCTTCACAGGATCCGCCCCTGCGGTTTCCTGCGGCTGCAGCCGTCTAGAGAAGGGTTTCCTTCATTCTCCAAACGTCATTCCCTTCCTCACGTTCTTCTCTACTCCTCCTTCACCTTTGATCTTCTTCTTGGATCTTCGTTGATCTTGTTGAGAGTTTGGAGTGTTTTGATGTTGATGATAATGAGTTGTTGTTGTGTTGTAGAAAAAGCCAGCTGAGTGTTTTGAGGATCCTTTCCCTCTGTTAGTGGCAACAGTGGTAAGTTCTTCCCTCTTCTTCTTCTTTCTTTCTTCCTTTCTTCTTCCCTTCTTCTTTAGCTTAGGAATCCATAAGATAGGCTTGTGTTTGATCTTCCTAGATATGTGTTGACGTATATATGTAAATCTATGTATGTGTATGGTTGCTAGATGGTGAAGAAGTCAAGGATATCTAGTGAAGGATCAAAGAGAAGTCGAAGATCATCTTCTGCACAAGTAGCCGCCCCTGCGTCACCTGTGAACCACCTCTACGCCACCTGTGAGCCGCCCTTGCATGGAAGAGTCGCAACCCTTGAGCCTGTTGGTGCTTCGCCCCTGCATCTTCTTGTCACGCAGGTGCGTCTTGTGTAGGACCTACCTAGAGTGGTATGAATCCATTCCTTTCCTAGTATTAGGGTAGTAGCATGCTAGGTATGCGTATGAGATTAGGATGATGATGATGATCATGGTATCGATATATTCCGGTTATGGCTTTGATGTTTATTAGGTTGTAAGGCTTGTAAGTTGATTATGATCCTTATGGATCTGTTGGGTCTAGGAGTGAACCCTTTGATTGATAGAAGATTTGATATCTATTTATGCCTTGTTATTAGACAATGCTATCCTCGGGATTGGAGTTGATCGTGGTTGAGGTTATTTTAAGGTTGAGGTAAGCCCGTAGGACTTACTTAGTTGCATTCCTATATTGGATGTATGCATGAGTAGTGTTTGATTATATGCTTGATAGCATGCGATGTTGATTATTACCGACCAATGTTTTATTAGATAGCCCCCTTGCAGTGGTAGTGATAAGCTTTCCCTTTCATCGTGTAAGGAGTCCTGGAGATTCTCAGTGTGAAGGCGAGTACTAGTATACGGGATGGCCATTTCACCACTCCCTTAGGGTACACGGGAAATGTGGCGATACTACTCCAGATGGATATGGTACCCAGAGGCGAGGATGATATATTCCTCGTGTCACATATTTTCATCTATATATATATATATATATACCTTGAGTGCATGACGTTATAAAGATAATTAAACGGGTAAATGTGTGATTGCATTATTATGTGTTTATGATTCCATGACCCATGTTTGTGCTTATGCATTATCTTATATATGAATGGTTAGCTAACGGTTTATACCGTGTTGTAGATGATCTGCAGGTTAGGAGGACTGTAGAGTGAGCCAGATGCAGATGGGTGATTCGCTGAGGGCTTCCGTACACTAGGATTGTGCGAGGGATTATGGGATCTTTTGTATATGTATGGATTGTTGTTTTGTACTCAGCGGTGCTTTGGTAAACCTTTGGTTGTTTATATTTATACAATTTTATGTTTTGGTTTTAATTTATTTGTGCCTTGTTGTAAGATCCAGTGCACTTGTTGTCAGGCTAGGGTCAGGATCCACTGTGAAATCCTAGCCCAGTGACGCCCTGAGTCTCAGGGATTGGGGGTGTTACAATGTCTCTATGATGGGACCAGAGTTCCGCGTATATTAGACGAGTCGAGGAGGTTTCCATGGCAGGTAAACGTGCCCCGGGTCTTCCAGATAGAAGGGATCTTCTGAGATGTTCCAGGGAGCTAATTAGGTGCCACTTATACCGGCATGTGCTATTGAGGTTGTTAGAGCCCCAGAGGAGTCGAGATGGCCTCAACCAGATTCCTGGTTGAAGGCATTCCACCAGATGGGAGTACCCCTTTTGTGGGAAGGTGAGGTTGGAGGTTGAGATTTAGATTGGGCATGTAGACTCAGCCATTGGTCTATTAGATGTCCAAAAGACATACGGATAGAGTTAGTATAGAATCTATTTCTTGACCTAGCCTAGGAGTTGTGGAGGACCATGCAGATTCGAGCCACCAACTATGATCAAATGCAGAGCATGATCAAAGAGCGTTTCTACCCTACCTCTTTGAGAAGGGAGAAACTGCAGGACTTTGTCGAGGCTGGCTTTGTGGACTTGCCGATAGCAGAGGCAATTAGTAGATTCCAGGAGGAGCTAGCACTACTGGTTCTAGCTAATCCTCTAGAGGATCAACACGTCTATTTTTCTCCCGCCGACTGAGGGAGAGTACCCGTTCCTACATCAGGTTTTCATTGCGAGTCTTTGACAAATTACAACGATAGAGCCTCTGACGAGCGTGAGCGGGCTGGCTAGAGAAGGACTTCTCAGACGGGAAGGTTTGAGAAGAGACAGCAAACTAGGCAGACAAGTGCAGGAGCATATGGGTACGGGCAAGGCCAGACCCAAGGCCGCTCGAGTTACCCAATGTTTGCATAGACTTTTGAGAGAGGGCGGTAGTGTCACAACTGTGGACTACTTGGGCATATCAGAGCTGATTACCTGAGAAAACCAGTGACTTGCTTCTATTGCAGGAATTTAGGACATCGGGTCACTTATTACCGTCAGGGCAAGGCGTTATCACAATAGAGTTCTTCCCTGCTAGTGTAATAGGATGTTGGCAGAGGCCACCTCAGCATCAAATGTTGGGACAGTAGAGTCCCGGACCATCCTTCTACTCAAGGTTCCGCTCCAGGATCGAGTAGAGGCAGAGGTCGAGATGGAGGTATCAATGATACGAAAGGAGCTAGAGGTAAAGTTTTTGAGTTGAGGAGCGTTGAGGAGCCGCAAGCAGCAGCTGCTAGAGGTACCATTCTGATTAATGGTTTACTTGTTAGAGTTTTGTTTGATACGGGTTCTACGCACTCTTTCATTTTTGATGCATGTGTCGATAGACTAACCTTAGATACGATAGAGGGGAGACCCTTCGATATGGGGTTACCCGATTGGGGTCAGGTGAGAGGTACCCGAGAGGTGCATGATTGTCCTACACATTTAGGAAACCGTGATTTGTTAGTAGACTTCTTTGTCATGCCGTTGGTACATGAGGAAGTCATTTTGGGTATTGATTGGATGAATAGTCATCATGTTGTGTTAGATGTAGGTAGGAGGACCATGACGGTCTGTACCGAGTCGGGTCAGATTGAGATTTTTCGAGGTTGGGACCTTGGAAAGACGGACATGGTTATTAGCGCCAAACGAGCAACAAGATTGATTGCACAGTGTTGTAAGGCCTTCTGGTGTTATGCCATGAGGAGGGCGAGAGTCTCGCGTTAGAGGATATGGCCGTGGTTTGCGAGTTTCTGGACGTGTTTGCCGAGCCATCCAGTTTGCCGCCTCAGAGGAGCGTAGACTTCGACATAGAATTGTAGCCAGGGACGAGACTGATCTCGAAGGTCCCATACTGTATGGCACCTCTCGAGTTTGTAGAGTTGAAGAAGGAACTCGAGGAGTTGGCTGGGAAGGGATTCATTCGCCCTAGCGTTTCCCCGTGTGGTGCACCTATCCTTGTCGTGCGGAAGAAGGACGGATCATTGAGACTGTATATCGACTACAAAGAACTGAACAAGGTGACCATCTGGAACAAGTATCCTTTGCACTACATTGATGACTTGTTGGATCAGTTTCAAGGAGCAATTTTGTTCTCTAGGATCGACTTGCGTTGGGGATATCACCAGCTGAAGGTGAGAGAGTTAGATGTGCATAAGACGGCATTTTAGACTCGGTATTGCTACGACGAGTTTGTAGTGATGCTATTCGGGCTGACGAATGTGCCCACCGTCTTTATGTAGTTGATAAAATGGCATATTCATCGAGTTTCTAGATCAGTTCGTGGTGGTCTTCACAGACGATATCCTAGTGTACTCTCGTAGGAGAGAGGAGCTTGCAAGACATCTGAGGACTGTGTTGTGAGTTTTGTAGGGTAGAGAGCTGTATGTCAAGTTCTCTAAGTGCGAGTTCTAGATGCCAAAGGTAGCATATTTGGGTCATGTTGTCTCTGCCGAAGGGATCAAGGTTGATCCGGCGAAGATCGAGTCGGTAGCAACATGGACGACACCGACGAACGTCAAGGAAGTACGCAGCTTTCTTGGCTTATCCGGTTATTGCCGTCGGTTTGTGGAGGGATTTTCTGTGATTGCCCGCCCACTTATCATCCTGTTGAGGAAGACTATCCGGTTTGTATGGTCCGATCCATGTACTCAGAGTTTTGTGGAGCTCAAAAGACATCTGACCTCCACTCTCATCTTAGCATAGCCGGAGAGCACAAAGGACTATGTGGTCTATAGTGATGCGTCCAAGCTAGGCTTGGGATGTGTGTTGATGTAGCGTGGCAGAGTGATAGCTTATGCGTCTAGACAACTGAAGACATATGAGGAGAACTACCCGACTCATGATCTGGAGTTGGTAGCGGTACTTTATTTATAGATCTTGATACATTACTTGTACGGCGCTACATTTCAGATCATCACGGACCATAAGAGTGTGAAATATATTTTCACACAGCTGGAATTGAATAACCGCCAAGGACTTTGATCTTGGGATTCTGTACCATCTAGGGAAGGCGAGCGTTGTTGCCGACGCCCTGAGCAGGAAGACGCCTCAAAAAATGCGATTGCACGATTGACGGTTTAGCCTTATTGACAAATGAAAACTCCACCTTGTTTATAATATTTTACAGGTGTTGATGATGGAAGATTTAACACAAATGAAGTAGTTTGATACTTTAAATGTATTGATTATATTCTCTAGATGCTTGGTTGGTTAGAATTCAGTGCAGGAACTATGGAATGATTAAAAGGCCTTGATGTTAAGGGCCTTGAAGTATAACTCAAGGACACAAGGAAGATAGTGCTACAAAGGGACGATCTCAAAAGCCTTGGAGTTATATAGTTGCACGAAACAAGGATTCAAATGCAAAGAAGATTTTCCAGGAACGATTTGCTTAATAGAAAAATTTCAGAGAAGATCTTTTTCAACCGAAGATTAGAGAATCTTTTCAGAAGATTTTCTACAAACAAAAAGCGTCAAGATTTCTTCTCGTTCGGTTCAACAGAAAATGAGAAGATTAAGGAGCTAGGGTTTCGACGTGTTCTCAGGAGTAGAAAATCTGCAACGTCTACCTTATCTCAAAACAGGAAGCTATCTTCATGGAGAAGAAGATTCATCTTCAAACGGTCAACTCTACAACGGCTAAAAGACCTCTACATAGAAGAGTATAAATGAAGATGATGGTCGAAGAAGAAAAGACACACATGCATACACGGAAAACATCTTTACGTCTTCAAGCAACCGAAACATATTTATTCGTTGTTTTTATTTCTCTAATTTACGCAAAAGCTTTATCCCCTTAAAGAGAGAAAACACAAGAGCTCCATTGGAAGATCTAAATAGTGTTATACTAGAGTGTGTGTTACTTTGCAAAGTAACTAGGCTATTATAGCTAGGTTAAGAGTTGGAGCTAGATCGTAGCGTTGGCTATAGTGATAGAAGAAGGAGATTTCTTCTAGGTTGTATCTAGGACTCTTTAAAGCTGATAATAGATAGTTAGATACTAAGGCTATACCCTGGGACGGAGAGTAGGCTATTTAGAGCCGAACTTCGTAAACATATCCTCGTGTCAATCTTTTACATTCCACACTATATTTCTCTTTTGTGACTAACTTTGTTTTATAGGAGAACGAAGTCAAGGTCCTTGAAATGTTTTCAAAGCCCTTGAAATCAAAGTTTCACAAAGAGCACAGATCGACATCAAGGCCCTTGAAAGGAGTTTCAAGGCTTTGAGATTTGGTTTGCGAAAAGTTCTCATAGTCTATTCAACCCCCCCCTTCTAGAGTATCTTTTAACTAGTTTATTTCACCTACCGATTCTTCAATTGGTATTAGAGCTAGACTCATGTATATTGATTTAACCATCAGTGAGACTAATCATGAATCTTGTAGGTGATGGTGCATTTGCTCAAGGAAGATCCCCATCTCGACCACCACTCTTCTGTGGCAACAACTTTGCTCATTGGAGAGCACTCATGCGTATGTTCATTATTGACCAGGACATGGAGCTTTGGAGCATCATTCAAAATGGACCTAAGGTTCCAATGACAACGGTTGAAGATGTGCAAGTCCCAAAGAAGGAAGCTGACTTCACACAAGCTAACCTGGACAGTGTGTCAAAGAATTACAAAGCAATGAACCTACTATACTGCGGATTAGATGCAAATGAATTCAACCGCATCTCATCATGCAAGAGTGCAAAATAAATATGGGACAAGCTTGTGGTCACATACGAAGGAACAAGTCAAGTCAAGGAAACAATGATTAGCATCTTCCTCAAACAATACGAGCTATTCAAGATGAATCCAAAATAAATAGTCAAAGAAATGTTCACTAGATTCACTGAGATCGTGAACAACTTGGAGTCACTAGGAAAGATCTTCACAAACGAAGAGAAAGTTAGGAAGGTTCTAAGGAGCCTACCTAAAGCTAAGTGGGGACCAAATATGACTACTATTGATAAAGCTCAAAATCTCACAGCTCTTCCTCTTGATGACCTCCTTGTAAAACTCATCACACATGAAATGGTTCTTGGTGAAGAAGATGGAGAGCTCCCATCCAACTCCAAGAATTTGGCATTAAAATCAAGAAGAGATGAATTACCTTCTGACAAAGAGGATAGTGATGACGATGATGAAGACGATGCTATTGCCATGATCTCTAAGGGTCTCGCAAGAATTCTCAAGATAAAGAAATAATATGCTAATAGAGAATATCCACGAGCATCAAAACCCCGAGGTAAGTTTTCTAACTCTAATGAGAAAACGAGAGTACTGACTTGTGTCTAATGGCCGATCATGAAGAAGATTCAAATTGTATGTTGGCAATGTGGTAAGTACAATCTTAACACAGAAAAGGTAGACCTTGATGACAATATCAAGGCCTTGGAATCAGAGAACCTGATTCCCAAGGACAACCTCTCTCTCTTCATCGAAACTATATTGATCAAGAGAAAGATAAAGTTGATCTAACTTTGATGTGTCAAGATCAGAAGGTTGCACTTGTTAAGTTTACTCGTTCAAAAGCTAATCTTGAGAGAATGATGGGTGAACAACAGTCCTCCCTTAACAAAAATGGTATAGGTTATCATAGGAGCTTTCCTAGAAAACCTACCATCACTTTTGTCAAGGCCAAAGGAAGTATTCATATGCCTACTTGCTTCAACTGTTGTAAAAAGGGTCATATTAAATCTACATGTCCTTATAGAAGAAATGATCCTTATATCATAAGAAATACCTATCCTTTATGTTTAAAGAAACAGGTCAAACAAATCTGGGTTCCTAAAGGTATTAGACAACCAAACATGATCGAACCTGCATATGGACCAAAATATGCCATTTGGTCGACCCGGAAAGGTTGATGTTTGCTATTTTGCAGGATATCACAAAGGTAAAGGAGAACAAATGGATATTAGATAGTGGTTGCTCAAGACACATAAGTGGAAAAAGCTTTTTACCCTCAGATTTAAAGAAACAATCATCTGAAACCATTACTCTTGGTGATAAAGGAAAGTGTGACATTATTGGCATTGGTAAAATTTGCTATAATTCATCTAACTTTATTGATGATGTTTATCTGGTTGATGGTTTAAAATATAATCTGCTAAGTATTTCTCAAATACGTGATAAAGGCAATAAAGTCATGTTTGATTCAGATAAATGTGAGGTTCAAGACAAAAAGACGGGTGAAGTGGTGCTTACGGCTCCTAGATGTAATAATGTTTATTCCATGAGTACTAACCAAGTTTCAGGAACTAAGCTAAAATGTCTAAAGGCCTTGACTGATGATCCAAGGCTTTGGCATAGAAGACTTGGTCACATAAGCATGCACACCATGCAGAAGCTTCTTACAAAAGATTTGGTACGTGGTTTGCCAAACCTAAATTTCAAGGTTAATGATCTATGTAAGGCTTGCACACAAGGTAAACAAACAAGAGGTTCATTCAAACCTAAGAAAACTGTAAGTTCTTCTCGACCCATTGAACTCTTACACATGGATCTTTGTGGACCTATGCGTGTCAAATCTCCCAGAGGCAAGCAGTACATCCTTGTTATAGTGGATGATTTCTCTCGTTTCACATGGATTTCTTTTCTATGAGAAAAATCTGAAGTTTTATTTGAGTTTTTCAAAATTGTGTAAGGAGTTAGAAACCTTGAAAAACCTACCAATTGTTTCTATAAGAAGTGATAATGGTAGAGAATTTGATCAACTAAAGTTTGATTTGTTTTGTGCAAAATATGGCATTTCACATAATTTTTCAGCTCCTAGAACTCCTCAACAAAACGGAGTTGTGGAACGCAAGAACCGCACTCTTGAGGATATGTCTAGGACAATGCTTTTAGAAAACAATTTGCCAAAAATTTTTTGGGCTGAAGCAGTAAACACTGCAAATTATATTTTGAATAGATGTTTAATTTGCTCTATCTTGAAAAGACTCCTTATGAACTTTTTAAAGGAAGGAAACCAAACATTTCATATTTCAAACCCTTTGGATCTACTTGTTTTGTTCATAACAATGGAAAAGATAATCTTGGGAAATTTGATGCACGTAGTGATGAAGAAATATTCATTGGATATGCTTCAAATAGCAAAGTTTATAGAGTATATAACAAACGTACCAAAATTGTTGAAGAAAGCATTCATATTATTTTTTATGAAAGCAATGATGGTACTTTGAGTGAAAGTTTTGCATATCTAAATCTGAATCAACGAGAAGATCATAATTCGGATGAAGAGGAAGATCCTAAAGATCGAGAAAAGAATATGCAAAAAAAGATTCAAGATACCGAAGAAAATCCTCAAGACCTTGAAACACACCTTCAAGACCTTGAAACAGAAAACTGTGATAACAGAATCCGACTTCAAGGGCTTGAAACCCAACTTCAAGGCCTTGAGATTGGATCAACAAGTAATATACCAACGGTACCTGAATCTAGACAAACATATGAAGCTTAACCTTCTGGATCTTCCCCATCTGTCAAAATAAGAAAAGTTCAACACTCCTCATATCATCCACAAGAGAATGTGATCTCAGATCCAAATGCTCGAGTTCGAACTAGATCTAAAGTGAACAATCTTTGTGCCTTCTCCGCATTTGTATCTCTTGTCGAGCCAAAGAACTACGTTCAAGCTCTTCAAGAACCTGATTGGATCATTGCTATGCAAAATGAATTAAATGAATTTAAGAGAAACAAGGTATGAACTCTCACTTCAAGACCAAAACATCAATCAGTCATTGGCACGAAATGGGTTTTTCAAAACAAATTAGATGAAGGTGGCAAAGTCATACGAAATAAAGAATGACTTGTAGCACAAGGCTATAACCAAGAAGAAGGTATTGATTATGAGGAAAATTTTGCTCTAGTTGCCAAGTTAGAAGCCATACGTATGCTACTTGCATTTGCATCTTTTATGAGTATAAAACTTTTTCAAATGGATGCAAAATGTGCTTTTCTAAACGGCTTCTTAGAAGAAGAAGTCTACGTTGCTCAACCTCCTGGTTTTGAAAATGATGAATATACAAATCATGTTTTTAAACTAGACAAAACTCTTTATGGTCTTAAGCAAGCTCCTCGAGCTTGGTATGAGAGATTGTCAAAATATCTTCTTGAAAACAAATTCAAAAGAGGTTTGATTGATAAAACTTTATTTATCGAAACCAGAGGCAACGGCATTCTAGTAGTATAAATCTATGTTGATGATATATTATTCGGTGCTACTAATGATTCCCTTTGCAAGGAATTTTCAGATATCATGTGCAGGGAATTTGAAATGAGCTTAATGGGAGAGTTAAATTTCTTTCTTGGACTGCAAGTTACACAAGAAAAGAAAGGAATTTTTCTCAATCAAAGCAATTGTACTAAAGACTTGCTTAAGAAGTACAAAATGGATCAATCTAAGGTTGCAAAGACTCCTATGAGTTCAACACTTTCGCTAGATCATGACAAGAATGGCAAAAGTATAGTTCAAAAGGATTATCGAGGTATGATCGGTTCATTGTTGTATCTAACTGCTAGTCGTCCTGACATTATGTTTAGCGTGTGCACGTGTGCAAGATTTCAAGCTGATCCTAAAGAGTCACACTTGATAGTTGTGAAAAGAATTTTTTCTTGTTAGCTATTTAGATGCAGACTTTGCAGGTTATAAGGTCGACAATAAAAGTACTTCTGGATGTTGCCACTTAGGATCATCCCTAATTAGTTGGCACTCCAAGAAGCAAATCTCTGTTGCCCTATCAACAGCTGAAGCTGAATATATAGCTGTAGGAGCCTGTTGTGTACAAATTCTTTGGATTGCTCAACAACTTCATGATCTTGACTTTGACTTGAAAGGTATTCCTATAAAATGTGATAATACTAGTTCTATTTCTATTACCAAAAATCTTGTGCAGTATTCAAGGACAAAGCATATTGATGTAAGGCATCACTTCATACGTGATCATGTTGAGAAAGGTGATGTTTCGATCTCTTTTATATCAACTAACTTGCAGCTTGCGGATATCTTTACCAAGCCTCTTCCTGAAGAACAATTTAATTTTATTAGATTTGAGCTTGGTATGTTGAACAAGAAAGCATTAACGCAGGGGAGTAAACAAGTTTTATTGTTCCTACGCATGCAGCCCAATTAATGTTTTCAAGGGCCTTGAAATGAAATTCTGTAATAGCTAGGATTTTCAAATTCTAATTAACGTTGATTAACTTAATCAGTGATAGTAATTGACATATAACTCGCGAAGATTGCGTAAGTGTTGAGTATAAGTCCCACCATTATGTTCCTGGTGTAATTTTGGGCTTATGGTAAAATTTTCACTTTTTCCCCCGGGTAATTATTTTTACCCTCCGGTATTATTTGGAGCATTTGGGAGCTCCAATTAATAAAAATGCAGTTGAGAGAAATGATCAGGACATCGGACATGTCCTAGATATGAAATAACATGGAAAGGCAAAACGGCCAAAAGAGTTGCTATTTCGTTTCTTAACGGATAAGAAAGATGGCTTAGGAATACACGTTTTCCGAGGCAATTGTGGGATAATTATCCCTACAATATTCAATATTTATTGTTCCAATTTCGAGAAGTTTGGAGAAGGGGGTTCAACCCGCCATTGGATCGGTTAAAGAATAATTATCGACTTCGCTAAAGGATAATTATCGACTTCACTATAAATAGCGGAAAATCGTTTATTAATTCATTTCCTTTCACGTTCCCTCATAAAAGCTCTGATTTCTCTCAAACTTCAAACTCAGATCTACTCTTCGTTTCTAATCCGATTTCAATTCCGTTTGAGATTCTGGATTCCTCTCTTCATCCTCTTCATATCGGTACCAAGCTTCTGCATTTCCGAGCAGATGAAGACCTGGTCGAGCACATATGTCACCAGGACAGTTCCATCGCTCAAATTCCAGTGAATTTGATGTTGTACATGCGTAGCCTGCGTCGTTGTGATTCCGAATCTTCTTTCAGATCGTCAATCGGGTTAGTAACGAATAAGATATGAATTTATTCGTTTTCTGTACTGCGATTTGGCCTAAATTGACCTTAGGCTTTTCAAAATGGATAATTAGAAATTCCATTATGATCATTATATTATTCTGGTATTTATGGTTTGTTTGTTTGATGAAATCTAATGACAGGTGGGTTTAGAAATGGCCTGTGGGCAAAATGTTGTTCTAGTGAAATTTAATTAATTAATTAAAGGTTAATTAATTAAATTAGGATTAAATTTGAGATTGAGGAATACTGATTAGATGCATGCTAGGTGTTAGAATGAGTTGAGGATGATGATGATGTTATGGATATCGGTTATGGCTTTAAGGTTTAGTATATGTACGAGTATGATGAGATATTATGTTGAGGATATGCCTTAGGCATTTATGAATGTGTTGAGGAGCTGAGGTTTAGATTTGAGATATAGGTTGGTTGTGGTTAGTGAGACGAGGATCCTAACCTTTTTAGTATGTGATTGTGTGTGCCTTGCTATTGCAGGCGTTGATTACTTCCCCAAGGGGAAGCTGTGACGTGATACAGGTTACGAGTATATCAGGTAAGTTCATAGGACTTACTTAGCGTGAAGTTGTGGATTGTATGATTGTGATGGTTTTGTGTGTTCATATGATTGTGCATTTATAACCTAAACCGGACTAGGATGACCATTTATTACATTTATTTGGCCCAAGTGTATTATAACGGGCGGTAACCACCGGTCTCCGCCTGCTGGTTAGGAGGAGGTGCCTGGAAGCCAGTAACACAAGGGGGACGAGTGACGATCACCCCCAATGCAAACCCCTGTGTTAACGGGGAAAGGGACGAGGTTCTTTATGTTCCTCGTGTTACAAAAGAAGTTGAATTAGTAATGGAATAACTTAATGAAAGATAATAAACAAATGTGTGTGGCATTGCATGTATGAGATGTTGATGTGTGGTTGTGCTATTACCTTCATGCTTTTCATTGTCGTAGCTAACGGTTTCATACCGTTTTGTAGATGATCTGCATGTTAGGAAGACTGCAGGGTGAGACAGATGGTGTGGCCAGCCGAGGACTTCTGTACATTAGGATGTGCGGGATATGGGATCTTTTGTATCAGATTTTGTGGTTTGATGTTTTGTACTCGGCTTTGAGTTTGTAAACTCTTTTGATGTATCATATACAGCTTTTATGTATTTGGTTTTAATCTACCTGTGCCTTGTTGTAAGATCCAGTGAACTTGTTGTCAAGCTAGGGTTAGGATCCATTGTGAGATCCTAGCCCAATATGACACTCCAAGTCCCGTGGATTTGGGGTGTTACAAATTCAAGGACCTTGAAACATGTTTTAAATAGTATATTAATAAAACTAATCAATTAGAAATTCATATCCTTTAGATATGGAACTATTGACCAAAGGTATTTCTATGGTCGTCTATACCCAATCAAAAGTAAATCCCGACTTAGCACTAAGAACAAGTATAGTGATTAAGTAAGGGTCGAACCCAAGAGAGTTAAGGTGTTTTCGATGCGATTATCGATTATAGTGACAAGTAACAAAGGGGGGGGGGTTGGTTGAATTGATGCACACAAAAACTTATGAAAACGATTAATGCGACAAGTAAGACAATGATGGATGAATCTACACTAGGTTGATTCTAAGCATGGAATTGCTACTTTGGTGAGTTCCTTTTACAAGTTTTCAAGTAATCTCCCGTCTCGATCATATATATGTGTTGAGCCAACCAGCATCAACACAACTTAACATATTAGTGTTCCGTAAACCTACAAGAACAAATAACAAGTTAGCTTTCAAACAAAGACTTAGGGATATAAAGAGAAGATTAAAACCGTTAAACTTATCTTTATATTTGTGTTCCTTTTCTTTAAGTAATCACAACCCGTTATTACTTAAAGTTGCTACTAGATTAAAGACCCAAATCCGGAACCTATTAATCCTAGTTGTTTGCATGCACTTTAGAACCTAAGGTGATCAATCTCAAGCAATAGTAAACATGCAATTAGACAATGGAGATCAAGGAAACACAAAGTATTACTGAATAAAAACTTATATTATAAAGAACTTACAACCAAAGTAACAAAGCAGCTTCAAACCAACTCAATGTAGCAAGGGAGATAGCAACTCATTACAAAGGTAGCAAGACAATATAGTGGATAATTTGTTGGCTAACAAGATGATAAGATGGATCATTCTAGCAATCAACCAAAGACTATTTATACTTCAAAAGACACTAAATAGGAGTAAATGGCCGGCCCAAAACAACCACCTTTAATGCCATAAAGGTGGTGTAAACAGCCGGAGTAAAGCTTCTAACGTTAAGCCGCAGGGGCGGCCTTCAGCTCCGCAGGGGCGGTGAAGGCAAAAACGCTTGACCTTCTTCATGGCCGCAGGGGAGGCTAGGCAATTCTGTTGGGGCAGATCTTCAATGCTCTTCAAACGTCTGACCCTTCAACTTCCTGACGTTTCTGATGCCAAGCCTCCGGGGCGTCCCTATGTCAACGCAGGGGCGGTGACACAACCTCTTCATCTTCCAGCTCCCAGGTTGAGGCACAGGCAGGGGCGTAGTGGAAGGCGTAGGGGAGCTGGTCTTCGTCTCTTCAGGGCAGGTCACCGCAAGGGCGCCAAGGATTGGCGCAGGGGCGGTGACACACTTCATGGCTGGCGTTGGTGAAGGCGCTGGAGCGCTCCGGTGTAAGGCTTCACCCGCAGGGGCGGTGAGGCAACAGAAGCTTTGCTTCCTGAACGATCTTCACTCCTAAGTGCTTATAACTCCTTCCTTAGCTTCTTTTAGTCTTCTTCTTCTAGACCAAGGAGTTTGTAGCATAAACCGACACAAATGCAATAAAAAGACTCTAAAAACTATCCTAAATGATTGTGATTCCATCACCTATCAAACTCCCCCATACTTAGACCTTTTACTCATCCCGAGTAAAACAAATGACCGCAAATAGACTCAAAGGCCTCAGGAAACATGGGTAAGCAAGAAAAGACAATGAAAACAAGAGAAAAGCCAAGAAAGAAAGAATGAAAAGAGAGGAAATGTGAGAAAAAGACAGAAACTACCATCCTTATTGCTCCAAGAGTGGCCTACCCGGACAACCTCCTTATGATTCCCCTTCTTATGTCGCCAAACGCCGGAAGGGAAACCTACACTCGGTGTCGCTCATTTCGCCAAGGCGCCCTTTCGGGTTTTCACCTTGCCACTCTTTTTGTTTTCTCACTTGAACTCACATTCCCCAAGTCCAATTTTGCACCAACCTAAGGTTGGTCGGACTATCTTCTTTTTGCCTAAACCGCCCTTTTGGGTTTTCGGTTTATTCAAGGATTTTCATGCCTTTTTTCATTTTCTTTGGCTTTTTTTTTGTGAATTTCAATCTGAACTCAAAAGATGCAAAACAAACTCAAAACAACTCAATGAACTGTACAAGCAATGGTATATCCCTCCCCCATACTTGAAGTACACTTTGTCCTCAAAGTGGAAAATGAGGCAAAGATAAATGTGGGAGAAGGGAAAAGAAATGTACCCCTCAGTGGGGTGGTCCGGATGGACCACCAAGACCCTCCTCTGGTGGGTAAGGAAAATGGCGGAAGAAGTGATCCTGCCGGCGGTGGAGCGTGTCGATACGGCCCTCCTGAGCTTCCATCCTCTCTCTAAATGAAGTCTCATAGCTAGCTTGCCATGCTAGCTGCTGAGTCTTCAACTGCTGCTAATGAGCCGCCTGCCAAGCATCCTGATGGCGGTCAAAGTGAGTGGTCATGGAGGAGGCGAAATTGGACTGCCATGCCTGCTGCTGTTCAAGCATGGACCGCTGGTACTCGGTCTGCCATGCCTGATGCTGTGTAGTCAAGGCCGCCATCTGAGCCTGCAGACTCTCCATGGCCTGACTGTCGTGTGCTGCCGTCGACATCTCCTCATCAGTGGTGGGGGCTCGGCTGGAGCCGGCTGCGTATCTCCCAACAATATCCACCTGAGGCCATCTCGGAGGGACTGGGTCAGCTGGTACATACAGATCGGAGAGCTCGTCTCCCAATGGAAGTCGTCGGGGGAGGTATGTGATGTGACTCCCATTTGCTAAAGAGATCCAAAAATGATGCTCCCCGTCTCTCTTGAGGAGCCTGCACCTCCTCAACATACCCTCCGTATAAAGTGGGGCTTCTAATCTGTCCTCTAAAGTAGAGAGATCCATCACCTGTGCAGCCAACAAGGTAATGATCCCTCCTCCCACAATATCACGTGGCTCATTCTTCCTAATCCGCTTCAGAGCAGTAAGGAAGAGGTATGACCAATCCGGAACCTAGTCATTCATGGAGAGGCAGGCGTATAGCAGTGGAAGGTCCTTAAGAGCAACCTTATTCTCCTCCTTGTGTCCACAGAAGACACTCATGAATACCTTCGAGATGAGCCTCAAACAGTGGTGAGTGAATTTGTTGGAGTACTCACCCCCTGCATAAAACTCAGACCTGGTGGCGGCCTGCCAAAAATCCATCAAATCAGGTGTCGGGATAGGTTCCCACCAGTCGTGGGAAGTAGCTATAGTCACCCCTAATGCCTCCTGCAGCTGGGTGTAGTCCAATGTGTACTTTCTTTTGTTGAACTTGAATGTAAGACCAACACACCCATTGATGCCCCCTTGGATGCCCCTTTTGCGTTGACCCTAGACGAAGAGGACGAGGCTCTTAGAGTTCGCTCAGATGGACCGATCACCCGATCCCGAGCTAAGGCCATTGCTCGAGCCACCGGCTCCATCATCACCCGCATTACTTCTTCACTTGGTCCCATTACTGGCATGCCTTGTCTCTACACCACCATGGCATAGGCTACCGGTTCCGTTAGCGGCATGTCCCGTCTCTCCGACTCCATGGCATGAAGCTAGCTTATTTTCGGACTATATTTTCATGTTTTCCTTTTTATGTAATAAAGGGATATTCCGTATAGGAATATTCCCTTTTTGACCTTATCCGTTTAGGGTTTGCTTTTATCCTTTTAGGTTTTTCCCTTTTGGGCTTTTTCTTCATGTAATTTTGTTTGGCCCGTTGGCCCATAGGTAGGCAAGTTTCTCTATATAAGAGATATCTTGCCTCACTTATTTTCCATGTTCAATATTACTAAGTTTTGAGAAGAATTTCCTCCACTTAGCTTGGGCATCAAAACCTCTCTTCTAACCCTCAAACTTCTTCCTTGGATCTCGTCTTTGATTCAAGAAATCCATATTCGAGGATTCTTTTTAAGAATCAACCTTCGCTCCACACAAAAAGGTTCCTTCGATCTCTCTAGATCGAAGTAACCCTAGTTTCTTCATCGCTTCCGCCCCTTTGGATCCGAAACGATACAACGTTGCACAAAGAATCAAGGAGTAGCTGGAGTTTTGCTTGATCTAGATCCGGAGTTATCCTTGGTTACCTCCAAGGACGCATCAAATTGGTATCAGAGCAAGGGATCAAAGCTAAGTTCTCTTTACTCTTGTTTTTGTGCGTTATTATCTTAAACCTATTTAGCCTTTGTTTGTTCATGATGTTCTTCGTTTGCTCATGATGTTCTTCATTTGTTCTTCATGATCTTCATGTTGTTCATCATGTTCTTCATCATGTTCATCCATTTTTCCTGAATTTTTTTTTTCTTTTCCGTGTTTAACTGAAAACAAAAAGAACAAAAATAGGAGATATTTGGTTTACCTTCAAACCATTTATCAAACCCGTCTTTTTCTTAAACCGACCTAATCCGACAATTTTGTTAATTAATTTCACCAAATCTCTTGGGATATTTTTGTTAACGAAAAGTTCGGATATCTCGCATTTGATATTCCAAGAAAAGCAAAACAACTCTTCATCAATACGGATTTGTGTTCAAAAAAAAAACAAAAGAAAGTGTTGCTCAAAACGTTTCAAAGAAACGAAACACACAAAGTGAAAAGACGTCCGGCAAACCGGTCCATCCGAAAAATCGGATTTTACAAAACGGTCAAAGACCGAAAGCAAGCAAAGCTTGCCGAGTGAACAATCCGTCCATCTTCTATCCCTCCATTTTCTCACATACGTTTGCAAAATATCACTTGTTTTTTGTGTGTAATTGGTTCAATTTTGTTGGATTTGCCTTCCTTGCCTAACCGTCAAACGGCCTTCCCCAAAGTAGAACCCGATAACGCACTTGAACTTGGGTAAAGTTGACCTAACTTGTCACCTTGCTCACTTGATTGCTTGAACTTGTGTGGTGATTTGGAGCAATGACTAACGTTGAAATGGAAACTTCTCAGGATTCTGGTCCGCAAGAGTTCAGTGAACCCTTGGCTCAAGAAATTGCTTCGTTGTCCCTCGAAAATGACTCCATAAGGCGAGAATTGGAAGCCTTGAAGGCACAATAAAAGTTTGATGCCTTGACCCGAGAAAACATTGCCTTGAAAAAAGAGCTAGAAGCTCTTAAGTCCCTTCAGAATGCTCGCCGTCCCACCCCAACTTATCCGAATGAGAACGTGGTCAATGCTTCCACTTCCGATGCACAACGGAAAGGCAAGGGACGTTTGGGAGCCGGCCCATCAAACGTTACCCCGCTTGCGTCTGTCATTGAACGCACCCATCCTTTACCTCTTGACGGAAATGAGTCCCATGAAGAAGAGGAGGAATTCACCGACCCGCGTCAAGATAACTTGCCCATAGTCAATACGGAACATCGGCACCAATATTATGAGCATCAACATCAACGGTATGTTCCTTCTCCACCTCCACCTAGTGTGCCCCGCACCGACCAACAAACCCGGGAAGAGCCCCGGTACCGTCCCAACTCAACCACCAATCATGGTCGTGAACATGATCGGTCCGAACACCGTCACCAACGGTCAATCCGGCAACCGAGGGCCCTTGACTTTGATGAATACGATGAGCAACACAACTTCAATGAGTTCTCCGGTGATGAATCCGATTTAGAACGGGTAGTACATAACCGTCCGTGGCACCCACCCGTCATAGACCCCTATGAGAACCAAGACCGGGGTGAAGAATGGTTGCCTCCCCCAAATCCACCTAGGCCGGCCCCACCCGTTCATGGGCGCCAACGTCATCATGGAGGCCACCGGCGAGCCCGTGCCGATGATGCCTACATTCCACCGCCCCGCCCGGACCCCTACCGAGCTCGTAGGGAAGGTAAGGTTAAGTTCCCTACCTTTCATGGTGAATATGATCCGTGTGTTTTTCTTGATTGGGCGCAGGATATGAAACGAGCATTAAAACATTGTCATTATGAGGAGGAATCCAAGAAAATCGAGGCGGCAACTCTATACTTTGAAGGAGATGCGAAGTCTTGGTGGAACCGGTATGAGTTCACCCGAGAGAGGCGAGGATGGGCACCAATTGAGACGTTTGAGCAATTGCTCTATTGCATGACCAAGAAGTACGTACACGAGGACTTTAAGAATGATATGCGGTTGCAAATTGCCGAGTTCAAGCAAGGCAACCTCACTCCGGTGGCTTACTTGGCTAAACTTGAGGACATGCACATTAAGGCCGGCGTCTCGGCCTCCCCCTCCGCCCTCCGCACCAAGTTCATGAGTGGGCTTAATGCTTCCATCCGGCGGCCGCTCGAGATTGTCCCATTCAAGGATTTGGGAGCATTATGTCATGCCGCCATGAAGTTATATAAGCAACAACTCAAAACACCGCGGTATTCTAGGTATCCCTCTTCCTCGAGTCCATATCTTTATCCATCTAACACACGTTCTCGAGATGCGCCTAGTCCTACAGATACCGACGCCTCCAAAGGGACCCAACGGACGGGTCCTTCTAATAGGCAAACAGGTACCGAGAAGGCACCAAACCGTGGCCCGGCACCGGCGCCTCCCTCTCGAGGTCAACAAGGACCCTCACCGGCGGCTCGCCCAAAGGAGCCCGTGTGTTACAAGTGTAGCGGTTTTGGCCACGTACAACGTGATTGCCCAAACACCAAACGGGTCTTGTTTGCCGACCCAACATATTTCGAGGACGACGATGGTCAATATGAAGGTGATATCATTATTGAGGATGACCATGACACCGACCCACTTGTTGGCATGGAACCCTGTGATGACGAGATTGCTTGCGGCCCAGCACAACCCGGTAAATTCGCTCTTGTTTCTCGTCGTATTTTGGCTGTTAAAGAGCATATTCCTATTGATCAACGCGAGAATCTCTTCCACTCTCGTTGTTTGGTTAATAATACGAGTCTTTCTCTCATCGTTGACGGGGGTTCTTGTTGCAATATTGTCAACGAACGGGTGGTAAAACACTTCAAGTTGCCTACGACCCCCCACCCAACGCCTTACGGACTCCAATGGATTTCCGATACGGCATGTGACACCGTCACACAACAAGCTTGGGTGCCGTTTTCTATTGGCGCCTATGTTGATAAGGTCCTTTGTGACGTTATCAAGATGGACGCCACACATGTCCTATTAGGACGACCATGGCAATTCGATCGCCGCACATATCATGATGGTTATCTTAATCGGTACATGTTCCAATATAATGGAAAACGGGTCACACTTTTGCCTATGACTCCGCACGAAATTTTGGTTGACTATGCGGAACGGAAGAGGCAACAAACTATTGATGAGTCCGCTAAAGCACCGGCAAAATCGGACCCCCGGAGTCCCGATGTTGTAGGTGCTAGTACTTCCAAATCCCGCAACACCGCCCCTCTTGTCCATGCTACCGAATCCAAAGGTAGTAAAGGTCGCATCGTTTCTTCGGGCGCACCTTTATCATCTTCGGATCCCGTAATTCAAGGACGGTGTGAGCCACGGATACTCTTAGCTCGCCGGCATGATTTGCAACCGGTCATGGAAGGCAAGTTCCCATGCTTTTTACTTGTTCCGTTTTGTTTATCTACTTCTCATGACCCAAGTAATGTGCCACACGAGGTGTCTTTGTTGTTGTCCGAATTTCAGGATATTATGCCCAAAGACCTCCCACCCGGCTTGCCACCTATCCGAGGGATTGAACATCAAATTGACTTTGTGCCCGGTGCCTCTTTGCCAAACCGTGCCGCTTACCGAGCCAGTCCGGAAGAGACAAAGGAGCTACAACGTCAAGTGCAAGAGCTCCTAGACCGGGGACATGTGCGTGAATCCTTATCACCATGTGCCGTCCCGGTAATCTTAGTACCAAAGAAAGATGGATCATGGCGGATGTGTGTTGATTGTCGTGCCATCAACCAAATCACCGTCAAATATCGCCACCCGATCCCGCGCCTTGATGACATGTTGGATGAGCTTCATGGCGCCACTATCTTCTCCAAAATTGATCTCCGGAGCGGTTACCACCAAATCCGGATGGCCGAAGGTGACGAATGGAAGACGGCGTTCAAAACGAAGTATGGACTCTATGAATGGCTTGTCATGCCTTTTGGCCTCTCCAACGCCCCGTCCACCTTCATGCGCCTCATGAACCACGTCTTGCGCCGATTCTTGGGTACATTCGTTGTTGTTTATTTTGATGATATTTTGGTGTTTAGTACGTGTTTGGAGGATCACATCGGGCACCTTCGCCAAGTGCTCGAGTGCCTTAGACAAGAGCAATTGTATGTCAACTTTGACAAATGCGTCTTTTGCTCGGACACCACTATCTTTCTTGGCTATGTCGTGTCTAAGGACGGACTCCGAGTAGACGAATCTAAAGTTCGTGCTATTCGGGAGTGGCCTACTCCTACTACGGTCACCATGGTCCGAGCCTTTCTCGGCTTAGCGGGTTTCTACCGGCGCTTTGTCAAGGACTTTAGCACGGTAGCAGCACCGCTCCATGAGCTCACTACCAAGGGTGTCACGTTTGAGTGGCGTGATATCAATGCTCGAGCGTTTGATGCGCTCAAAGACCGTCTTTGTAATGCACCATTACTCCAACTCCCAAACTTTTCAAAAACCTTCGAGGTGGAGTGTGATGCATCAAATGTGGGCATTGGAGGCGTTCTCTTACAAGAGAATCGTCCAATTGCCTACTTCAGTGAAAAACTGTCCGGTCCGTCGCTCAACTACCCTACATATGACAAGGAACTATATGCTCTAGTTCGTTGTCTTAAGACATGGCAACATTACTTGTGGCCGAAGGAGTTCGTGATTCATTCGGATCATGCGGCTCTTTCGTATCTCAAGAGTCAAACAAATCTTAGTCGGCGCCATGCTAGTTGGGTAGAGTTTTTAGAGACCTTTCCTTATGTCATTCGGCATAAGAAAGGCAAGGAGAATGTGGTAGCCGATGCCCTTTCTCGCCGCTATGCCCTCCTTGTGTATATGGATGCCAAGATACATGGCTTTGCTCTTATCAAAGAGTTATATGCCACGGATCTTGACTTCAAGGACATATGGGCACAATGCCTCGACCTCCGAGAGCACGAGTCTTTCTTCATTAACGATGGCTATCTTTTTCGAGCGGGAAAACTTTGTATTCCGCGCTCATCTATACGCCATTTGTTGGTCAAGGAAGCTCATGAGGGCCGTGGTCATTTCGGTGCTACCAAGACCCTTTCCGCTCTCCAAGAGCATTTCTTTTGGCCCCGGATGCGTATGCATGTGACACGGTTTTGCAAGGGTTGCATCACATGTCATCATGCCAAGTCGCGCCAAGGTCCGGATGGGATGTATTCTCCTTTGCCTATACCAATGGGACCTTGGGAGGATCTATCCATGGACTTTGTGGTCGGGTTGCCTATGTCAAAACGAGGCAAAGACTCCATTTTCGTGGTAGTCGATCGTTTTTCCAAAATGGCTCATTTCATCGCATGTAAAAGCACCCTAAATGCTAGTGAAGTTGCCACCTTGTTCTTTGACAATGTGGTGCGTTTACATGGGATACCACGCTCCATCGTTAGTGATCGGGACGTGAAATTCGTAAGTCATTTTTGGAGAACGTTGTGGGGAAAACTTGGAACCAACTTGTTGTTTTCAAGTAGTTATCACCCCCAAACCGATGGTCAAACGGAGGTGACCAATCGGACTCTTGGTGCTCTACTTAGAGCCACCACTAGGACCAACCCACGTAGGTGGGAGGACTTACTTTCTGTTGTCGAGTTTTCGTATAACAGGTCTAGGCACACGGCAACTAAATTGTCCCCATTTGAAGTTGTCTACGGCCTCAATCCACACACACCATTGGATTTCACTCCCCGCCCGCTCAAGGATGGAGAACACATCATCGCCGGAAACCGAGCCGCCCAAATCATTGAGCTTCATGAGCGGACTAGGACACAACTCGAACATCGTGCCGCCCAACTTGCCGGACAACGCAACAAGGGCCGCCGCGACGTCTCTTTTGAGCCCGGTGATCTTGTTTGGCTCCACCTACGGAAGGAGCGTTTTCCTACTCGCCGCATGAGCAAGCTCTCGGACCGTGGTGATGGCCCATTCCGCATCTTAGCCCGTCATGGTCCAAATGCATACAAGTTAGAGCTTCCGGATTCCTACGGAGTACACCCAACGTTCAACGTCAAGGACCTTGCCCCTTATGTTGAGCCCCTCTTTGACGATGGTGAAACGGGGACGTTTCACAACCAAGATGGGGGGACTGATGCGCCCTTGGATGCCCCTTTTGCGTGGACCCTAGACGAAGAGGACGAGGCTCTTATAGTTCGCTCAGATGGACCGATCACCCGATCCCGAGCTAAGGCCATTGCTCGAGCCACCGGCTCCATCATCACCCGCATTACTTCTTCACTTGGTCCCATTACTGGCATGCCTTGTCTCTACACCACCATGGCATAGGCTACCGGTTCCGTTAGCGGCATGTCCCGTCTCTCCGACTCCATGGCATGAAGCTAGCTTATTTTCGGACTAT
Organism: Fagopyrum esculentum; assembly: GCA_033239045.1. NCBI lineage: Eukaryota > Viridiplantae > Streptophyta > Magnoliopsida > Caryophyllales > Polygonaceae > Fagopyrum > Fagopyrum esculentum. Next base: position 90,113,329 of record BSUD01000006.1, on the reverse strand, counting down.
ATTTTCATGTTTTCCTTTTTATGTAATAAAGGGATATTCCGTATAGGAATATTCCCTTTTTGACCTTATCCGTTTAGGGTTTGCTTTTATCCTTTTAGGTTTTTCCCTTTTGGGCTTTTTCTTCATGTAATTTTGTTTGGCCCGTTGGCCCATAGGTAGGCAAGTTTCTCTATATAAGAGATATCTTGCCTCACTTATTTTCCATGTTCAATATTACTAAGTTTTGAGAAGAATTTCCTCCACTTAGCTTGGGCATCAAAACCTCTCTTCTAACCCTCAAACTTCTTCCTTGGATCTCGTCTTTGATTCAAGAAATCCATATTCGAGGATTCTTTTTAAGAATCAACCTTCGCTCCACACAAAAAGGTTCCTTCGATCTCTCTAGATCGAAGTAACCCTAGTTTCTTCATCGCTTCCGCCCCTTTGGATCCGAAACGATACAACGTTGCACAAAGAATCAAGGAGAAGTTGGAGTTTTGCTTGATCTAGATCCGGAGTTATCCTTGGTTACCTCCAAGGACGCATCACCCATGGTCCACTGTTTCCGTCTTGAAGGTGGCAATGAACGAGCGGCTGAGCTCGGGGTATGTTGGGGCGGTCATTGTCAGAAAATCCCCGAGCCCGGCGTTATTGAGAAATTCATGCATGCTCTCTAACATGCCCAACTGTTCCAAAGTAGTAACGTCTAGAAATCGGGTTGCATACACATCCCGACTTTGTGCAATCCTATACCGTGTCGTCTCGGCTTCTAAAAACTTATACTTCTTCTGATTCTCCATCTCTTGTAGTTTAGACAATCAAAGGAATTAGAAATTTCAGAAAATTGAGTAAGAAACGAACCCTTTGTTGTGTTTTCCGCAGGGGCGGCTGCAACAGGCGCAGGGGTGGCACGACGCAGGGGCGGGATCTTGCAAGCGCAGGGGCGGGCGAAGAGCAGAAGGCGATTTGGGCGTTCGGCGAAGGTGGTGGCGATGGGGCTTTTCCGGCGTCTTCTTTGCTGTTGCAGGCGTCGCCGGAGGTGGGGCAGTGGAGTTTGGAGAGTGAGAGGGTTGAGGTGGTGTTTGTGTGTGGTGGTGGAGATGGTTGGTGTCACAAAGGGGCGGTCACACTACGTTGCCTGGAGGTAGCGCAACAGCGTCTGGACAAGGCGGTGCGAGATCTTCCGGAGGGCGCGAGGGCATGGGAGGTGAGTCGGCTAGGTTTTTGAAGGATGAATGGAGAGGGAGTAAAGAGGGCGGTAGATGTAGGTTATTTTTGGGAAGTGTATTTTTTTGCATTCCTTAACAAAACCGCAGGGGCGGCGTTTGTCAACGCGGGGGCGGTGACAAGGAAGAGGGGGTACGCAGCCTCAGTGCCGGGGGCGGAGCTGAGGATGTGTGTCAAGGGTGGCCGCCGCATGGGCGTCGGGTGTCACCGCGGGGGCGGTGGCCAACGTGAGAAGACGCTGGCCTAGCGCCGGGGGCGGCGCTGGCCATGGGTGTCACCGCAGGAGCGATTTTCTTGACATAAACTCCTCTTCTTATTCCTTCGGGTTGCCTCCCGAGCAGCGCCTTTGTTTTACGTCGTTGGCTCGACGTAGGGACTCTTCCTCTATAATTGAGCCTCCTCTAGTATCAACTTTGGGTTTATAACCGTTTGAGAAGGTAATCCTTCGGAGGCCCTAGTTTCAATTCTTGTAATGGCTTCCGCCATTTGTCCAACCTATTTTTCAAGGTTCTTGATGCTAGATTCTGTTGTTTGGACATGAGTAGCAAAGTGTTTAGTGAAAACCTGCAACATATCTTAGTTGATTGATACTTAACTTGACGGGGCTGCTGTTGTTGGTTTTGTTGATCCCTCCAACGAAAATTATGTTGGTCACGCCAGTTTGGTTTGAAATTCTGTGCATAGGGATCGTTCCTAGGTCTTTGCTGCTGTGGTTGTCCATAACCCATTGCGTTTACCTCAGCATCGTCATCCTGGACTTGTGGACACATGTCCGTTGGATGATACGGGTCAGCACAAACTCCACAAGCCTTGAGATGCTGTGGCGTTCCCATAAGTATTAGTCTATTCACCATTTCCTTAAACTCCGCGAGCTCGGTAGAAATCTCGCTCGTCCCGGAACTCACAGCATGAACTCCTTTCTTAGCCGGGTTCCTTCCGAATTTTCGAGTACCTTCCGCTCGTTCCTGTATCTTTTGCAAAGCAAGGTCAGGAGTAGAGTTAAGAATATTACCTCCGCAAGTCGCATCGACGATCCTCCTTTCATTGTCTAGCAAGTCATTGTACAAGTACAAGACTAGATCTTGAGTTGAATATTCGTGAAATGGACAACTGGATCGGAGGCGTGCAAACCTCTCAAAGTTCTGGAAGGAAGATAATATATTTTAGGGATCTATTTATGAGATATGGATATATTTTATTAGGAAATTATCTTTTTAAGATATTTTATCTTTGGAAGATAATTCTCCTATATAAAGGGTTGGATTTTCCACAAGTTCAACCATGCTTAGAGGGCTGAGAGCATCCAGCAAATAAGGGATTTTTCTAGAGTTTTGAAGGAAGGAAGGTTTAAGATCAATCTAGGAAGGATTGATAGCTTATTATAGCTTTTGTGAAGGGTTTCGTAAGACTTTCTTAGATTCCCTTCTTGTTGATTTGTCTTGTTGGATTTGTGATCCAAGGAACGCTTATTTATTTGATATTTGATTCAATTATTTAAGCCTTGTTCTTAAAGTTTTTGTGGAAAAAACAATGATAGAATAACCTTAAATTCCAGTAGGACCTTGAAAGCTCGAGTCTTTATCCTTAACCTTAGAACTTCTCGTTCAGTCGATGAACATCTCGGCCGGGGTGGAACTTGACTGACCGAGGTGATTTATCTGATCCGTAACTGAGAGTTAAGTGTTAGAGTTTGCCAAATCCTATTCTTATTACACCTTTCCTGGTTTAATGCAAGCTTAGGATGAGACTTACCCGGTAATTCCTTTGTTTGTTTACCCAAGATCATAAGTGTTGGTAATAAAGGTTTATCCTTTATTGGGGTTTGAGTGTGCCTTCATCCCATCTTTGTGAGTTAGCCTGAGACTTACCCGGTAAAGGTTGATTCTATTCCCTTAGTTGGTGTGTTGGTTTGAGATTATAGTTCCTTTCCTTAGTATCTTGAGACTTACCCAGTGATAGGTTCTTTGGCTTGGGATTGTGAGTAGTGAGACTTACCCGGTGATCTATTCCACTTTAGTAACACCTTTCCTTTGCAAAATTTCAGCTTTGTCCGCTTATCTTGAGATCTTGAGTTGGAACCACAACTAGATGCTTTAATCCCTAGAATTTGCATATTTCCTTAATTGACTATATTATAATCTTTGATTGCTTTAATTGCTTTTGTGGTTAGTTGTAATATTGACAACCTATACTTCCTTTGTTTCACCTAAGTCCTTGAGATCGACACCCCGGAATTCTTGCTTTTACTACGATTGACCCGTATACTGCGGGTTCGCATCTTTGTTTTAAGCATACTTCTTGGGTTATAAATTTAAAGCTTGCACACGCCATTTGGAGCGAACAAGTTTTTGGCGCCGTTGCCGGGGACTTGGTCTAGACCAAGCCGGTTGCGTTTGTCTTTCGGGGTTGTTGCCCCTGTTATTACTAACCACTCTACTTCAGTGACTTTCGTAGGTTCTTTTTTCTTAGGTTTATGCGAAGAACCCGTACTGGGAAGGAAATCGTTCCTTACGATCTCGAACCAGAAAAGACATAAAAGAGACGCTTGAGAGAAGCGGAAATGGCCAACCAAGACAATCGCGATCTTGAGGCCGAATTGAAGGAGGCAATGGAACAACTGCGCCTCAATAGGGAAGAACTACAGCGCGAAAGGGAGGAAAATCGCACCCGAGCTGCAGAGATTGAAGCAGATATGGCTGAGTTACGAGCTCAGATTCTGCATCGACCAGATTCTCGACCGAGGCAGGACCCCGCTCCAGTTGCCCCGGCCGAGATACTTCCACCTCGGATGCTAGTCCGAGATGTTCTTTTTGGAGGTATTCCACAAACCCTAGGGCAGAGGATGGACCCAAACCAGCAAGTGAGGCGTCCAGGAGTCAACCTAGGAGATCCAGCGGAGCATGATTATGAACTTCGACCGCAAGTTCTTTCCATGATTCGCCAATGCAAATTCGGAGGTTTAGAGAGGGAGTCTCCACATCAACATCTACAAAACTATGAGATCTTGATGGAGACCTTGAAACCTTCAAGAGTGGAAAATAATAATTACAAGTTAAGGCCTTTTTACTTTTCTTTGAAGGACAGGGCACTTACTTGGTACCAGTCTCTTCCTCCCGAAAAGATCAACACTTGGGAGAAGATGACGACGGAGTTCTTGACAAAATTCTTTCCCCCCTCCAAAACTGCCAAAATGAGAGGGAAGATCAATGCATTCATCATGAAGGACAAGGAGAGTTTGTCCAAGTCATGGGAGAAATTTAAAGAGGTTCTTTTGGATTGCCCATATCATGGGATTCCAAAGATAGAGTTGTTGGAGATTTACTTCAAGGGATTGGATGGAGCTACCCAATTCAGCCTTCAACTACTATCCGACGGCACATTCATGGACATGCCGATTGATGAAGCTTGGGAATTCATTGAAAAACAAGCTTTGCACATGGAGAAGTACTCACACCAAGGAGTTGAAAATGGAGTTAAGAGAGTTAATTTCCAAGAAGCTCCATCAAATGATAATCAACTTACCTCCCTCAAGAATGATGTGAAGCAATTGAAGGAACTTTTGGTTGCTCACACCAAGAAAGAAGAGGAAGGATATCAAGGCTCAAGGAACAACAATGGTTACCGGAACAACAACAACGGTTCCTGGAACAACAACTACAACAACAATAGAGGATCCAACAGCAATAATTGGAGGCCAAACAATCAAAATTCGGGTAACTCTTACTCTAACTTCAATTTGAACAACTCTTCTAATCCTTTCCTCTCTTCTTCTTCTACTCCATTGAAGAGCCAGGAGCCTGGATCAAGCTCGTCCCAGCCGGAAAAGAAAGATGCAGTGCTGGAGGCTATCTTGATCAAGCTCAATGCTATGGAGACATCCATGACTTCATTTTCGAAGGCACAAAAAGCCTTAGAACAACAATTCTTTAATAAGGCGAATGAAGCGCCAAGAGATCCAAGGAAGCTTCCAGCAAGGACAGAGAGCAACCCCAAGGGACGAATCAAGGCAATAACGACGAGAAGTGGACTGAAAACTGCAGATCTAGTACCTCGGTCGATGCCAGTGAAGAACACCTCGGTCCAGGTACAGACGAAGAACACTTCGACCAAGATACCATCCGAGGTGGAGCCACATAAAAGAGTCGGACAAAACAGAAGTTTATGTCCCGCCTCCTACATATAAACCACCACTTCCATTCCCCCAGTCAAGGGACAGGCCACATCTAGACAAGCACTTTGGTAAGTTCCTTAACTTGATGAATAAACTACATATTAATATCCCTTTCCTTGATGCTAGTCTAGGGATGCCCGCATATGGGAAGTTCTTAAAAGAGATTCTATCAAGGAAGAGGAAGCTGGAAGACTTTGGTGAAGTAAGGATGACATCTAAATCCTCCGAGCTCATTCAAATCATGAAGGAGAAGATGCCACCCAAGTTAAGGGATCCCGGCTCATTTTGCATTCCCATTCAAGTTGGGGATGTCACTTGTGAAGCATTGTGTGATCTAGGAGCCAGCGTGAGCATCATTCCGCTGGAGCTATGTGTGAGGATCGGGCTTGGAGAGCCCAAGCCGGTGAAGATACGATTGTACATGGCCGACCGCTCCATTACCCATCCCGTGGACATTTTGGAAGACGTCCCGGTTAAGTTAGGCAACTTCTATTTACCTATATACTTTGTTGTGCTTGACATTCCCGCAGATTATCCCGTTCCTATCATTCTCGGGAGACAATTTCTAGCAACTTCGGGTTGCAATGTGGATTGTAAGAACGCCAAGTTGCAATTCAACATTGGCGGTGATCAAGTTGAGTTTTCATTGCTTGCGGTAATGAAAGGAGAGCTGTTGGGAGATGATATCTTCAACATCTATGATGAAGAAGAATCAAGAGAATTGGTGAGCTCTATCCTTATTAATGATCCACTTGAGAGAGTTATTAGTTTTAGCTTAATGGAGGAAGGTATAGATGTTTCTTGTAATGCAGATATACGGAGCTTAAAGGCACTAGAAAAGATCCAGGAGCTAAGATTGAAAAATTAATCCAGGAGAAGAGAATCTCCAGTTTCGGTCCTAGGTGCAGTACCTTGACCGAGGCACTTTCTAGGACCAAGCGAGGTGTTCTTGACTGAAGAACATCTCGATCACCCTCTCTGGACCTCGACCGAGGTCGAAAGCGAGATGATGTCAACTGAGACTTCTGAAAGTCCAGTTCTTCGATCTAAGTCCACTCCACTGGAAGGAGGAAGCAAAGATCCACCTCAGAAAGCACCCCCAGTTGTGGAGCTTAAACAACTCTCGAGTCACTTGAGGTATGTCTTTCTTGGATCGGATTCCACTTATCCCGTCATTGTTAATGCTTCCCTCTCCGAAACTGAATTATATAAACTAATGCATGTCCTGAGAAAGCATCAAAAGGCATTGGGTTATACTATTGATGATCTTATTGGTATTAAGCCCTCTTTCTGCATGCATAGAATACTAATGAAGGACGATCATAAGACTTCACGAGAACCTCAAAGACGGTTAAATCCGATCATGAAAGAGGTTGTGAAGAAAGAAATTCTTAAGTTGTTGGATGCAAGTATCATATTTCCTATCTTGGACAGCAAGTGGGTGAGCCTAGTGAACGTAGTTCCAAAAAAAAGGAGGAATGACCGTTGTGACAAATAAGAACAACGAGTTAATCCCAACTAGGACCGTCATGGGCTGGAGGGTGTGCATCGATTATAGGAAGCTGAACGTGGCCACTTGGAAGGACCATTTTCCACTTCCCTTCATTGATCAAATGCTCGAACGGTTGGCCCAGCATTCACATTTTTGCTATTTAGATGGCTATAGTGGCTTCTTTCAGATTCCTATCCATCCGGATGATCAAAAGAAGACCACTTTCACTTGTCCATGGGGGACATTCGCTTATAGGAGGATGTCATTTGGATTGTGTAATACACCCGCTACCTTCCAGCGATGCATGATGGCTATCTTTTCTGAGTACATAGAGGAGATCATGGAGGTATTTATGGATGATTTTTCAGTATATGGTTCCTCTTTTGATGATTGCCTATCTAACCTTTGTCTAGTGCTACAAAGATGTGAAGACACTAATCTCGTCTTGAATTGGGAGAAGTGTCACTTTATGGTTAATGAAGGCATCGTGCTAGGACACCTCGTTTCCCACCGAGGCATTGAGGTCGATCGAGCTAAGATCAAGACAATTGAGAAACTTCCTCCCTCTTGTTCTATTAAGGGTGTGCGGAGTTTTCTCGGGCATGCAGTTTCTATAGGAGATTCATCAAGGACTTCTCGAAGATCTCTAAACCACTAACTAAACTCTTGAATAAGGATGTTGTTTTTGAGTTTTTGCAGGAATGTCTTGACGCATTTTACAGGATTAAGGAAACATTAATCTCCGCTCCCATTATCCAGCCTCCGGATTGGACCTTGCCCTTCGAGATCATGTGTGATGCGAGTGATGTGGCAGTAGGAGCGGTGCTTGGACAAAAGAAGGATGACCGGACCGCCGCCATTTACTATGCTAGCAAGATGCTAGACGAAGCCCAGCGTAACTACGCCACCACCGAAAAGGAGCTATTGGCGGTTGTATATGCTTTTGAGAAATTTCGTTCTTACTTAGTAGGAGCGAAAGTTATTGTTTACACTGACCATGCAACGATTCGTTACTTGCTCGCTAAGAAGGATGCGAAGCAACGTCTTATTCGATGGATTCTCTTGCTTCAAGAGTTTGACCTAGAGATCCGCGATAAGAAGGGATCCGAAAATTCTGTTGCGGATCACCTCAGCCGGCTACCTCCCTCTTCACGCGAGAAGGACGAACCACCCATAGACGATTCATTCCCCGATGAGCACTTGCACTTGTTGGAACGTTTGATAGACTTCTTTATCTCACCCCACGATGAAGGTGAAGTATGGGGTGAGGAGACCTTCTAGCATGTTTAGAGATGCCGTACGGTCCAGCTAGCGACCTTAAACCAAGCGCTTCTTGGGAGGCAACCCAAGGTATTGCTTTCTTTTCCCTTTTCTAGTCTAGCTTTAGATAGTTTGCTTTTGCTTTGCTTTGCTTCATTTTTGGCGTCCTACGTAGAAAACAGGTAATCTCTAAGGAAGGAATACAACCCAGGAGCAACACTGGAAGGACAGAAGTTCGAGAAATTGAGAAGACAGAGTTTGACTGAGACACATCTCGGTTGCTGCCACAACACATCGACCGAGATGATTCTTGAGCAACCGAGGCGACTAGGGCTGACAACATTCCACCTCGGTCCAGACACCTCCGTCCAGTCGGGACCACCTCGACCGAGGTGACAGCAGATTCAGTGATGGTTATAAAAGGAGGATCGATTTCTCTCTCTTCCCTCCCTCACCTTCTCGACCGCGGCGCTAATCTCACCTCGCTTCTTCGATTCTCACTCATTTTCGACGATTTTTGCTTCGGTTCTGAGAGGAAAGGCTAGAAGAACGAAGTGCAAGCAAGAAACTCCAACAAAAACGCCTCAAATCCACCGAATCTGGGGTAAAACAAAACCGAAAACCCTAACTTCCCGTCTTTTAGTGATTTTGGAAGAAATTGGCTTTGGATGCCAATTATTTTTGTTGGAAAAGGGTTAAGTACCCCTTAGGAACAATCTGTACTGATATTGGGGGAAAAGAACTGAATTCCAGAGAGTTGAAATCGAACAGCTTCGCACCTCGGACCAGTCGACCTGCGCATCGGCCGAGGTGATTCTTGAGAATTGTCAGGGCAACCGAGGTGGTCTGACAGACGAAAAAAAATGAGTTCTAAGTCTGATAGACAACTTGTTCTGAGGGATGGATCTTCCCCTTCTCCTTCTTCTTCTCAGCCTTCTGTACCGGTGATACACGAGCGTCACCAGGCCGACTACGACCTCATATGTACGCACCCTGTGGTTGCACCGCGGTTTTTGGACATCTCCGCTTTCGATTGCTTATATGTTGCGGAGCATTTGAGACGGATGGTCTCGATGGTAGGGCTGGAGCAGTTTATGGAGATCAGAGCTCCAACCTACCTCGAGCCCACACTAAAGTTTGTGAGCTCTGTGACTCACTTGCCTGCAGAGCAGGGCATCAAGTACCGGTTGTTGAACCGGAACTATCTAGTACCGATGGACCAGTGGAGAGAGGTCTTTGGCTTCCCGACCCCGACCGTTACTGATTTCCCCTCTCGAGCTGTAGCTCGCAAGTTCTGGGTACAGATAGCTCACGTAGTTGAGCATGTTGATAGGTGAGGACCTGGAGACTCCAGGGAGCGGATCATCTTCCACCTCGCTTTCCGACTCGCCTACAAGATATTCAGCGAGACACTTCTGGCGCGTATTGAGACGCCCCATAAGGTTAGACAGGGGGAGCTCTTGAGTTTATTCTACATGGTGACTAGGGGTGTGCCTGATTTCAGTGCCTTGCTAGCTGAGGATTTGCACCGGATCAAGGCAAAGGGGAGAGGAGACATTTGTTGTGGTGGCTTAGTGACCCATATAGTTACAGTGATGGGATTAGATCTGAGTCCTTGTACAGTAGTGGCGGTTGCCAAGCCGCTAGGGTTGCATGAGATGATCACCAGGAGGATTCTAGTTCCTCGTGGACTTACTACGCCGTATGTGGCGATGCCTTGGGAGCAGACTGCCCCTCAGGGCATTAGGTGGTCATCCCAGTTTTCTGTCTACGATCCTCAGTACTGGTCCACTACATGGACTCCATACATTGAGGACGCTAGAGACGCAGCAGCGCAGGCACAGGAGGATGAGGATGAGGAGGACGATGGCGGTGCTGCCATGGAGACAGGGACAGACACAACCGGTCCCAACATACCAGTCGTCGATCTAGACGAAGAGGAGACTGAGGAGGAGGCAGCTGCACCACCATCACGTCCTGCTAGGTGCAGAGTCCGCAGACAGCGAGATCCCGTAGCTCAGATGAGCTGATGGATCAGATGATCGACTCTTACACCGCTCTATCCTTAGACATGTTGGAGATGAGGGAGAGCCAGCACTACTAGCGCCGGATGTTGGAGATACAGCTCCAGCACACTATGGGCTACCCCTTTGATCCATCCCAGTACCCGTACGTGCTATATCCATTACCACCACCAGCAGATCAGGACTAGAGCTTGCAGGGATTTCTTTTTTTTTATTTATTATGCAGCTCAGCTTATGTCCTGTGAGTACACTTCTTCTAGACTTATTTTGCCCCATTGGGACAATGTGTCCCAAGTATGGGGTATTTGGATGTATGATTTGACATTATGTGTATGCTTGTATGACTATATTCGGATATTATTGTTTTATCTTGCACTATGTGTTTATCTGAGACTACATGCATGCATACAAGTTATTTGAATGAGAAAAACGTCAAAAACTGGTTAAAGAAAAAAATTTTATGACCTCGACCGAAGTGATTCTGACCAATCGAGGTGCAGTATCTCGGTTGACTTAGAACATCTCGACCGAGGCGGTTTAACTAAGAAAGTTTTCGAAACGATTTTGTGCTTCTTATCTGGATATGACCTTAGTGAAGATTTTTTTTGCAGATTGGTTTTGAAATCTTTATATTTTTGAAAGGTTTTATGATATGTCTAACTTGCAAAATGCTTTGTTTGAAATTTGTAGCATGTTTAATATTTTGTTTTTATCCAAATTATGTTGAATTTGAAGGTTGACACCACATGATGAGTTCTATCACTTTCTTCCTGGGATGATTAAGGCAATTCATTCTCTTCTCTTCTTCTTCTTGATCATTCTTAGCCCCTCATATACATATTTGCCTCCCTTTACCTATCCGGGAATTTGGAAGCAAGCAAGTGAAAAGCAAGTGAAAGAAAAGTTGAGATGTTGGTTGGAAGTTAGAAAGAAACAAATAGGTTTGGGAAAGTCAATCATGATAATGAGTAACTCGGCACCATTCACATAGCCGGGTGTTTGTGTCTTGCCAAAGTCGGATTGAGCGATATTCCTAACGGGTCAAGGTATGTGCATCAAGGGTTTGAGGCATCTCGAGAAAATGTTGATTGTTGATTTCCTAGGCTTCGGTTATTGTGCACCTCTGTCCATGCATCCCAAAAAGTAAAAAAGTGAAAATAAGCAAAGCTTATTGGTGGAAGATGTTGAAGTTCAAAGCAAGTGAAGTAAAGATTCTTTTCCCGGATTCTAGCACCACATTCCCTATATATATCCCGCCCTCACACGTTTCTTGACCTTCTTTTTAAAAGACCTTGAGACCTCGAACTTGTTGATTGACTTGGTGGTTTAAACTGGATTATGCATGATTAATTTCGATAATTATGATTTATTATGCATTCTATGATTTTATGCAAAGATGAACAACTTTCTTATATTTATAAAATGTTTTGATTATATTTTGATTTTAAACACCATGAAGCATTCTCTTAGAGTGATCTATGAGTGGAGCACACTACAAAAATGTTTTGAAATACTTTTCATTGATCTTTATGACTTATAATTCATTCTATCTTGTACTTAAGATTTGGAACTTGCTTGGGGACAAGAATGAGGTATTTTGATAGAATGAATTATAGTCTATATTTTGGGACTTGTTTAGACGTTTTATCTTCAATAATTTGCATGTTTGAATGTATATTATGTGATTATATTGTCATTTCATCTACCTTTGCGGGAATCGAGGTCTACACCAAGTTTCGTTGTAATCGTAGGTAAAATGGCACGTTTTGCATCAAAATGGAGCTAAAGGAGCTAATGAGTCATTGGAGCTACATTCAGGAGCTTAAGGAAGAACCAAGGAAGCATGGAAATGGATTAAAGATTCACTTTGGACCAGATTTGAGAGATTTCACCTTCAGCCGAGATTCACCTCGGTCAGCTACAGTACCACCTCGACCGAGGTGATCTAGAGGAGCGCCCCAATTGAGGCAAACACTCTGATGCGGCGAGATATATTTTATTTGGCTGAGATCTTTTATTTTTGGAAGGAGAGATCTTATATTTTTGGGCTGGATTTCTGGAAGGAAGATAATATATTTTAGGGATCTATTTATGAGATATGGATATATTTTATTAAGAAATTATCTTTTTAAGATATTTTATCTTTGGAAGATAATTCTCCTATATAAAGGGTTGGATTTTCCACAAGTTCAACCATCCTTAGAGGGCTGAGAGCATCCAGCAATTAAGGGATTTTTCCAGAGTTTTGAAGGAAGGAAGATTGAAGATCAATCTAGGAAGGATTGATAGCTTATTATAGCTTTTATGAAGGGTTTTGTAAGACTTTCTTAGATTCCCTTCTTGTTGATTTGTCTTGTTGGATTTGTGATCCAAGGAACGCTTATTTGTTTGATATTTGATTCAGTTATTGAAGCCTTGTTCTTAAAGTTTTTGTGTTCAAATATTCATTCTCTTGCCATATATTTGATTATTTCTTTCATGATGATGAGTGACGTGCGATTCTAGGGTGATTGGCTGAAGGTTGTGGGAAAAACAATGATAGAATAACCTTAAATTCCAGTAGGACCCTGAAAGCTCGAGTCTTTATCCTTAACCTTAGAACATCTCGTTCAGTCGACGAACATCTCGGCCGGGGTGGAACTTGACTGACCAAGGTGACTTATCTGATCCGTAACTGAGAGTTAAGTGGTAGAGTTTGCCAAATCCTATTCTTATTACACCTTTCCTGGTTCAATGCAAGCTTAGGATGAGACTTACCCGGTAATTCCTTTGTTTGTTTACCCAAGATCATAAGTGTAGGTAATAAAGGTTTATCCTTTATTGGGGTTTGAGTTTGCCTTCATCCCATCTTTGTGAGTTATCCTGAGACTAGACCTGTACAAATCCGGGCTCGGGCCGGGTTTGGACCGGGCCATTCCTAAAAACTCTACCCATAAGGTGCGGGCGGGCTTCCGGGTCGGCCCGGATGGCCCGTATGTACCTGCTTGTGCGTTTTTTCCCGGAATTTATCGTTCAAAACAAGTCATATAATAAATTTAATACACACTTTCAATCCAATTATACTTGCATAGTGTACTACCAACAAGTTCAATTACAATCAATACACAAAAATGAACAAGTCCAAATACCTAAAAAACAATAAGTACCATTACAGTCAAGCTATCCTATAATCTTGTGTTACAAATGAATATAACTCGTCAAAATTCTCTAAACAAACTAAATGAACAATTCGAATATGTGACACTCAAACAATATAAATTGTATACACATGTATAAAATTGTATACGGGCCGGGTTAGCCCGCGGGCCAAAATGTTTACCCGTATCCGTCTCATCAAAATACGGGCCGGGCCGGGCCAGGCCCGAACGGGCCAAACTTGTTGCACATACCCATGTTTTATTCCTGGTGGGCGGGCGGGCTGGACGGGCCGGCCCGGTTTTGTACAGGTCTACCTGAGACTTACCCGGTAAAGGTTGATTCTATTCCCTTAGTTGGTGTGTTGGTTTAAGATTATAGTTCCTTTCCTTAGTATCTTGAGACTTACCCGGTGATAGGTTCTTTGGCTTGGGATTGTGAGTAGTGAGACTTACCCAGTGATCTATTCCACTTTAGTAACACCTTCCCTTTGCAAAATCTCAGCTTTGTCCGTTTATCTTGAGATCTTGAGTTGGAACCAAAACTAGATGCTTTAATCCCTAAAATTTGCATATTTCCTTAATTGACTATATTATCATCTTTGATTGCTTTAATTGCTTTTGTGGTTGGTTGTAATATTGACAACCTATACTTGCTTTGTTTCACCTAAGTCCCTGAGATCGACACCCCAAAAATCTTGCTTTTACTACGATTGATCTGTACACTGCGGGTTTGCATCCTTGTTTTAAGCATACATGTTGGGTTATAAATTTAAAGCTTGCACACCATTTGGAGCGAACATGCTCATACACACGGTATGGAACTTCCCAAGGTGCTTGATGGGGTCTTCACCACTTAGCCCATGGAAGGATGGAAGCAAGTGAATGAGGCCCGGCTTGAGCTCAAAATTGACTCCTTCCCCTAATGCCGGTATAGTGACCGCAAGAGGGTTTTGAGCCAAGGTGGGCTGCGTAAGTTGACGAAGAGTACGGTCAGTCATCTCTCGTTGAAGTTGTTGTTGTCTTCGTTACCGGATGTGCGTCCTCTCAATTTCTGGATCAAAAGAAGCAAAGCCGGAGTTAGTAGCACGGGTTTGAACCATAAAAATGGTTCAAACCAATAATCAATAATAACAATAAAACACTAAAACTCCCCAGCAACGGCGCCAAAATTTGACCGAAGGTATTTCTATGGTCGTCTATACCCAATCAAAAGTAAATCCCGACTTAGCACTAAGAACAAGTATAATGATTAAGTAAGGGTCGAACCCAAGAGAGTTAAGGTATTTTAGATGCGATTATCGATAATAGTGACAAGTAACAAAAGGGGGGGGGTTGAATTGATGCATACAAAAACTTATGAAAACGATTAATGCGACAAGTAAGACAATGATGGATGAATCTACACTAAGTTGATTCTAACCATGCAATTGCTACTTTGGTAAGTTCCTTTTACAAGTTTTCAAGTAATCTCCCGTCTCGATCATATATATGTGTTGAGCCAACCGGCATCAACACAACTTAACAGGTTAGTGTTCCGTAAACCTACAAGAACAAATAACAAGTTATCTTTCAAACAAAGACTAAGGGATATAAAGTGAAGATTAAAACCGTTAAACTTATCTTTATATTTGTGTTCCTTTTCTTTAAGTAATCACAACCCGTTATACTTAAAGTTGCTACTAGATTAAAGACCCGAACCCGGAACCTATTAATCCTAGTTGTTTGCATGCACTTTAGAACTTAAAGTGATCAATCTCAAGCAATAGTAAACATGCAATTAGACAATGGAGATCAAGGAAACACAAAGTATTACTGAATGAAAACTTATATTATAAAGAACTTACAGCCAAAGTAACAATGCAACTTCAAACCAACCCAATGTAGCAAGGGAGTTAGCAACTCATTACAAAGGTAGCAAGACAATCTAAGTGGATAATTTGTTGGCTAACAAGATGATAAGATGGATCATTCTAGCAATCAACCAAAGACTATTTATACTACAAAAGACACTAAATAGGAGTAAATGGCTGGCCCAAAACAGCCACCTTTAATGCCATAAAGGTGGTGTAAACAGCCGGAGTAAAGCTTCTGACGTTAAGCCGCAGGGGCGGCCTTCATCTCCGCAGGGGCGGTGAAGGCAAAAACACTTGACCTTCTTCATGGCCGCAGGGGCGGCTAGGCAATTCCACTGGGGCGGATGTTCAATGCTCTTCAAACGTCTGACCCTTCGACTTCTTGACGTTTCTGATGCCAAGCCGCCGGGGCGTCCCTATGTCGACGCAGGGGCGGTGACACAACCTCTTCGTCTTCCAGCTCCCACGTTGAGGTGCAGGCAGGGGCGCAGTGGAAGGCGCAGGGGATCTGGTCTTCATCTCTTTAGGGCAGTTCACCGCAGGGGCGCCAACGATGGGCGCAAGGGCGGTGACACACTTCATGGCTGGCGCTGGTGAAGGCGCAGGGAGCGCTCCGGTGTAAGGCGTCACCCGCAGGGGCGGTGGCAAGGCTCCGCAGGGGCGGTGAGGCAACAGAAGCTTTGCTTCGTGAACGATCTTCACTCCTAAGTGCTTATAACTCCTTCCTTAGCTTCTTTTAGTCTTCTTCTTCTGGACCAAGGAGTTAGTAGCATAAACCGACACAAATGCAATAAAACGACTTTAAAAACTATCCTAAATGATAGTGATTCCATCACCTATCAATTATCTAATTTTTATTCTTTAAAAAGAGGTTTTCAAAAGGTTTTGTTATCAGATTCAAAGAATTTTGAAAAGTGGTTACCAAAATTTATGGAAAGAATTTTTATCATCAATCATTTTCCAAGATCTTAAATATCTTTTGATCTTACGTTGATATGACTTCTTCCCTTAAGAACCTCTTCTCTTCCCTCTTTATTTCTTCAGCTTCCTTTTCCCTTTGAAAGAAGAGTGCTTTACTCTTTCGATTTTATAAACCCTCTTCGTCTTCTTCTCGAAATTTTCTCATGGAATCCAAGAGACCTTCAATGGACGAAGCAACACCATCTGTCCCCAAGAGACAGAGAATAGTTCAAATATCATCTGACTCTAACCCAGATTCGAGTTCAGGATCTAATTCAAGCTCGAGTTCTTCAGATTATCTAAGCGACACGGAGATTTTTGCCAAGACTGGCCTTTCGTCGAGTTGGTTCGCAAGTCCAACGGCCGCCAAGAAATGGCTAATAAATCTTGATGATCGCTACGAATGCATGTGTGAGCCGGTTCACAATGAACTGTTTACCTACTTCTCACTACCGGGGCTAGAAGTGTTTCAGGCAAGCTCAATCTGGATCATGCTAAACCCAGGTGAAGCCTGTTACCCTCGATTAACCAGACTGTTCTACACAAATTTAACTGCACGAAGAGAAAGAGGAGAATGGATTCTGGACTCAGTTATCAAAGGTAAGAAAATCACCATTACCACTGAGATAATTGTTGCTATATTTGGCTTTCCTTGATATGACGTGTCAGATCATTCTAACTCTGGTAGAACTATCAAATTAGCCATAGTACAGTTTCTTCTTCCCAATGCTTTACCACAACCCACTATTACTTGCTTAACCCTTGAAGCCCGAATTATTTATGTTATTTTAGACAGATGTGTTGTGCCAAGGTTTGCTAACAAGAATATGGTAACCAACACTTTACTCGCTTTAATCTATCATGTGGTGAATGGGTTGAAAGTAAACCTGCCTGAAATTATCCTGTCTCATATGGTAAATGTCATAAATTCTCCAAGCACTAGTCACTTGCCATATGACAACCTCCTTCCTATAATCTTTAGACATTTTTCTGTTGATTATTCTGGTGAGGAGTTGCACATCGTAAATGGAGGATTGGATGAAGCTTTCTTCGAGACCATAGGAATTCAAAAGACTCAGGTGGATTTCAGTACTATATGGGTTTTAAGGGAGCAACCATAATGGAATTTCACCACAGTGCAACGTCTGGAAATTGTTGAAAGAGCATTGGATTCTTTAAGATCAGATCTTTCTTACTTCAGAGTAAACATAACTGACCGTCTGGATGAAACACAAGATTTACTGGGTATTCTTAACCAGAAAATTAATCAGAAGTTTCATGTTAATGCTCTTTCTCTTACAGCCACCAGTAGTATCAAACCTTTGTCAGAAGATGATGGCCAAGCAACCACAAAATATGTTGAAAAGGTTATGACTCAGTGTCATAAAATTATCAAAGACAAACCCATTCGCCAACCTTCGTCAGAAGATCCAAATAATCTGACTATTGAAGAGTTTGGTGTGGTCAAAAAGTATGATAAGAATTCTGATCAGAGAAGAACAAATCTTTCTCGGAAAGAACTTGACCTCATCAATGCTCATAATCAATGGAGGGATATGTGTTTACAGGATCATTATGGGAAAGGAAGTTCATCCAGATGGTACAAAGAAAACTGAAGCTCTCTAATTGTCATGAGTGTCAAGGCCTTGATAGTATTATCAACGGCTTGTTTTTGAGAAATTTTCGTTGTGGTGTTTGTGAAAATACTCTTGTTGAAAGACAAAGGGGGAGAAATGAATGTGTGATCCAACATTTGATATTGTGCATTCTGTATTTTAGTTTTGATTTTCATATCCATTGCTAAACTAACAAATGTAGGTACGATAAAAAAATTTGTGTTGTCTTCCATCAA
This sequence comes from Fagopyrum esculentum, assembly GCA_033239045.1. Taxonomy (NCBI): domain Eukaryota; kingdom Viridiplantae; phylum Streptophyta; class Magnoliopsida; order Caryophyllales; family Polygonaceae; genus Fagopyrum; species Fagopyrum esculentum. The sequence goes on along the minus strand of BSUD01000006.1, from coordinate 90,095,374 downwards.
GGGGGAGAATGAAAACTCCACCTTGTTTATAATACTTTACAGGTGTTGATGATGGAAGATTTAACACAAATGAAGAAGTTTGATGCTTTAAATGTATTGATTATATTCTCTAGATGCTTGGTTTGTTTGAATTCAGTGCAGGAATTATCGAATGATTAAAAGGCCTTGATGTCAAGGGCCTTAAAGTATAACTAAAGAACACAAGGAAGATAGTGCTACAAAGGGACGTTCTCAAAAGTCTTGGAGTTATATAGTTACACGAAACAAGAATTCAAATGCAAAGAAGATTTTCCAGGAACGATTTGCTTAACAGAAAGATTTCAGAGAAGATCTTTTTCAACCGAAGATTAGAGAAGCTCTTCAGAAGATTTTCAACAAACAAAAAGCGTCAAGATTTCTTCTCGTTCGGTACAACAGAAAATGAGAAGATTAAGGAGCTAGGGTTTCGACGTGTTCTCAGAAGTAGAAGATCTACAACGTCTACCTTATCTCAAAATAGGAAGCGATCTTCATGGAGAAGAAGATTCATCTTCAAACGGTCATCTCTACAACGGCTAGAAGACCTCTCCATAGAAGAGTATAAATGAAGATGATGGTCGAAGAAGAAAAGACACACAAGCATACACGGAAAACATCGTTACGTGTTCAAGCAACCGAAACATCTTCATTCATTGTTTTTATTTCTCTTATTTATGCAAAAGCTTTATCCCTTTAGAGAGAGAAAACACAAGAGCTCAATTGGAAGATCTAAATAGTGTTATACTAGACTGTGTGTTACTCTGCGAAGTAACTAGGCGATTATAGCTAGGTTAAGAGTTGGAGCTAGATCGTAGCGTTGGATACAGTGAGAGAAGAAGGGGATTTCTTCTAGGTTGTATCTAGGACTATTTCAAGCTGATAATAGATAGATAGATCCTAAGGTTATACCTTGGGACGGAGAGTAGGCTATTTAGAGCCGAACTTCGTAAACATATCCTCGTGTCAATTCCGCACTATATTTCACTATTGTGACTAACTTTGTTTTGCAGGAGCACGAAATCAATGTCCTTGAAAGTTATTTCAAAGCCCTTGAAATCAAAGTTTCACAAAGACCACATATCGAAATCAAGGCCCTTGAAAGGAGTTTCAAGGCCTTGAGATTTGGTTTGCGAAAAGTTACCATACTCTATTCAACCCCCCTTCTAGAGTATCTTTTAACTAGTTTATTTCACCTATCGGTTCTTCAATTGGTATTAGAGCTAGACTCACGTATATTGATTTAAACATCAGTGAGATTAATCATGAATCCTGTAGGGAATGGTGGATTTGCTCAAGGAAGATCCTCATCTCGACCACCACTCTTTTGTGGCAATAACTTTGCTCATTGGAGAGAACTCAAGCGTATGTTCTTTATTGACCGGGACATGGAGCTTTGGAGCATCATTCAAAATGGACCTAAGGTTCCAATGACAACGTTTGAAGATGTCCAAGTCCCAAAGAAGAAAGCTGACTTCACACAGGCTGACCTGGACAATGTTTCAAAGAATTACAAAGCAATGAACCTACTATACTGCGGATTATATGCAAATGAATTCAACCGCATCTCATCATGCAAGAGTGTAAAAGAAATATGGGACAAGCTTGTGGTCACATACGAAGGAACAAGTCAAGTCAGGAAAACAAAGATTAGCATCTTCCTCAGACAATACGAGCTATTCAAGATGAATTCAAATGAAACAATCAAAGAAATGTTCACCACATTCACTGAGATCGTGAACAACTTGGACTCACTAGGAAAGATCTTCACAAATGAAGAGATAGTTAGGAAGGTTCTAAGGAGCCTACCTAAAGCTAAGTGGGGATCAAAGATGACTACTATTGAAGAAGCTCAGAATCTCACAACTCTTCCTCTTGATGACCTCCTTGGAAAACTCATCACACATGAAACGGTTCTTGGTGAAGAAGATGGAGAGCTCCCATCCAACTCCAAGAATTTGGCACTAAAATCAAGAAGAGATGAATTACCTTCTGTCGAAGAGGATAGTGATGACGATGATGAAGAAGATGTTATTGCCATGATCTCTAAGGGTCTCGCAAGAATTCTCTATAACGGCTAGAAGACCTCTCCATAGAAGAGTATAAAAGAAAATGATGGTCGAAGAAGAAAAGACACACAAGCATACACGGAAAACATCTTTACGTCTTCAAGCAACCGAAACATCTTCATTCGTTGTTTTTGTTTCTCTCATTTACCCAAAAGCTTTATCCCCTTAGAGAGAGAAAACACAAGAGCTCCATTGGAAGATATAAATAGTGTTATACTAGAGTGTGTGTTACTCTGCGAAGTAACTAGGCTATTATAGCTAGGTTAAGAGTTGGAGCTAGATCGTAGCGTTGACTACAGTGAGAGAAGAAGGAGATTTCTTCTAGTTTGTATCTAGGACTCTTTGAAGCTAATAATAGATAATTAGATCCTAAGGCTATACCCTGGGATGGAGAGTAGGTTATTTAGAGCCGAACTTCGTAAACATATCCTCGTGTCGATCTTTTACATTCCGCACTATATTTCGCTATTGTGACTAACTTTGTTTTGCAGGAGCACGAAGTCAAGGTCCTTGAAAGTTGTTCCAAAGCCCTTGAAATCAAATTTTCACAAAGAGCACAGATCGACATCAAGGCCCTTGAAAGGAGTTTCAAGGCCTTGAGATTTGGTTTGCGAAAAGTTCCCATACTCTATTCAACCCCCCATCTAGAGTATCTTTTAACTAGTTTATTTCACCTACCGGTTCTTCAACAGAAAGACCTAGCATGGCTAGAGCGTGACATCTAGTTTCCTGATGAGGATGCCCAGTTGAGTACTTTAGAGGTTCTACCTTATCTGTTGGGTAAGATCCAACAGTTCTCTAAGGAGCAGATAGAGTGATGAGACGCCGCAATCGCGTCTGTGGATAACAGACTAACGAAGACTGCACGTTTCAACCCTATTCGGGAAATATGGCCAGTGAGCGGATTGGCTGAGGAGTTTTCGTACAACAACAACTGGCATGCATCAATTGGGATGGCCCCGCATGAGGCGCTGCATGGACGGAGATGTCATACGCCGTTATGCTGGGATGCGCCTAGCAGTGTCAGTGGTTTAGCACCTGATCATATTCAGGATGATATTGCACGAGTAGTGCTAATTAGAGAGAGGATGATGGCTGCACAGACTCGCCAGAAGTCGTACGCAGACAAGAGGCGTCGGCCTCAAGAGTTCAGAGTTGGAGCTCATGTTTGGCTGAGAGTTTCACCGATGCATGGCGTTAGACGTTTCGGCTTAAAGGGGAAGCTGAGTCCCCAATATGTCGGTCCTTTTGAGATTCTGGACAAAGTTGAGAGAGCAACATACAAACTGGCTTTACCGCCGAGGTTAGAGGGTGTTCATGTTGTGCTTCATGTGTCTCAGTTGAGGGAGTACATACCAGATCCGAGACACATTGTCAACTATGAGGATTTGGTGGTTGAGCCGGACCACACCTTTGTTGAGCATCCTATTGTAGTCCTAGAACAGGGTGTGAGACGCTTGCGTTCGAAGGACATTTCCATGCTGAGGACACATTGGTCGAGACGACGACCTGATAAGGTCACATGGGAGACATAGGATAGTATCAAGAGGAACTATCTAGAGTTTTATGCCGAGATAGATGCACATGTAGGATCGATGAGTAGATCTTAGTGCTATATATCTTGGTTAGTGTTATAATTATGTGCTTATGCGATATGATGTGTTTTCGTGGTAGTTGTGATGTATGCATATGATATTATTAGATCTTGTTTGCTAGCGCGAGTTGTGTTTTAGTTGGAGATAATTCTTCCTCAATGCTTTCGAGATGTGATTAGGGTTTAGCTGGAGATGGTTATTCCTCCATGCTGTTGTTTATGGACATAGTTTGGTCGGAGACGGTTTTCCTCCACGTCTTGTGTGTAAATACGGTTTGGGTTGAGATGGTTTTTCTCCATGCCATTGTGATGTGGTTATAGGTTGGCTAGAGATGGTGTTCCTCTATACATTTGTATAGCGGTTGTGATCATGTAGATGGAGTAGATGATTGCTCCATGTTGTGTTTTGAGGTTATAGAACATTATTGGTTGATACCTTTGAACGGAGATGTGATACCTCCGATACAGAGTTGTGTACCTCGGCGTATGGGTCCAAGAGGATTTGGAAATTACTAAAGTTTCGGGATGAAAAATGTTTTTATGGGGGGTCTGATGTAGGAGCCTTAGTTTCCTTAGGATCCCGCCCCTACATTTTTTCTTGCTGCAGGTGCGGTGCCGCCCCCGCGGCTCTAGTGTCTGTAACACCCCAAATCTGCGGGACTTGGCGTACTACGGGGCTAGGATCTCATAATGGATACTGCCTCTAGCTTGATAATAAGTTCATTGGATCTTACAACAAGACACATATAGATTAAAACCAAATACATAAAACTGTATAAATATATGCACCAAAAGGTTACAAAATCACATCCGAGTACAAAACAACAACATCATATCCATACAAGGATAAAACACCTTAAAACCCTCACATATCCTAGTGTACAGAAGCCCTCGACTGATCACCCTGTCTGCTGCAGTCTTCCTAACCTACATATCATCTACAACACGGTATAAACCGTTAGCTAACAAAAGTGAATAAGAATGAAGTAATAGCACATATACACACCAACACATCACAATATGCAATGCCACACACACATCCATTTATTATCTTTACTTAGTAATTTCATTACAAATTCAACTTCTTTTGTGGCACGAAGAGCCTAAAGAACCTCGTCTCTTCCCCCGTTAACACGGGGTTTTGTGTGGGATGGAATTACCACCTCCCCCTCTGTGCTACTGGCTTCCGAACACCTCCTCCACTCCCGGCGAGCTTTGATAGGTGGTCACCGCCCGGTTATAATAACTTGGGACATATAAGGTAATGAAGTGGTCATCCTAGTCCGGTTTAGGTTAAAAATGCAACAATCATATGCACACACACAACCATTACAAACACTCAAATCCACAACTACTCGCTAAGTAAGTCCAATGGACTTACCTGAAATACTCGTAATCCTGAACCACATCACAGTTCCCCTCGAGGAAACGATCAACGCCTGCATAAGCAAGGCATACACAATATCAAACGCTGCAAAGGTTAGGGCACGCGTCTCCTACACCTCATAACCATAACCAGCTATAACTCGCATCTTGTAACACCCCAAATCCACAGGACTCGAGATGCCACATTGGGCTAGGATCTAACAATGGATCCTGAACCTAGCCTGACAACAATTTCACTGGACCTTACAACGTGGCACTAACAAATATAAAACAAATACATAAATCTGTACAACAAAAGGGTAAACAATATCATAGCCGAGTATCAAACATAACCCTCACACATGAGGTATACAAAACATCATCCTCACGCAGGAGGGAAGCATAAACAACCCCAAAAGCCATAACCTCCTAATGTACAAGAGTCCTCGGCCTGTCACCCAGCCAGATCACTCAGCACCTTGTCTATCCTGCAGAGCATCTACCACATGGTATGAAACCATTAGCTAACCATACATATATAAGGTAATGCATAAGCACAAGCACAATCATAAAAGATAAACACATAAGCATGCTGTCACATATTTACCCATTTTATCATCTTTATATAATAGTCATTCACTCAAATCGTATATATAGATAGATGAAACTATGTGACACGAGGAACGTATCAACCTCACCTTTGGGCCTGATAGCCAGCTGTAGTAGTATCGGTCACACAACCCGTGTACCCTAGGGGAGTGGATTGTGCCCTTCTTGTAAAGCTAGTCTGGCCTGATGTCAGAGAAACTCCCAGACTCCACGGCAAGATGAAGGGGAAAGGTTATCACAACCATACATACGGGGCAATAAATAAAACACAGGTCGGTAATAATCGACATCACATGCCATCATATCAAACATATAACACACATACAACTCATGCATACACCCAATATAACGATCGTAGCTAAGCAAGTCCTATGGACTTACCTCAACCTCGTATACAACTCAACCACGATCAACCTCCAATCTTGAGAGGGGCACTTCCTAATAACAAGGCATAGATATATGTCAATCTCCTATCAATCAAAGGGGTCATACCTAGACCCAAGGGATCCATAGTATCATTCTCAACCTAAGTCTCACACCTATTAATCCTCAAAATCCATACAAGGCACAACATGATCATAACAACATTAACACACTCTCATCTACACCTAGCATGGTATTACACACACATACTAGGAAAGGAAGAGGCAATGTCATCCATAGGCAAGCCTAGAAGCAAGACAGACCTCCAGAACCAAGGGAAAATCCAAGCTGGTGTAGGTGGACGCAGGGGCGGCGGCAAGGTGGCGCAAGGGCGGCGACAAGGTGGCGCAGGGGCGGCTGGTGTGCAGAAGGCACACTTCTAGATTTTCTTTGCTTCTTCACCCGAATCTCTTCACTCCTTCTTCATCCAGCAGCCAAGAACATACACATACATATATACATCAAATGAAGCTTATGAAGGCTGCCACGATATTAATCTTGTGGAACCTAAGCTAGAAGGGAAGAAAATAAGATAGGGAGAAAGAAAGAAGAAGGAAAGGGAAAGAAGATGAAGATCTTACCAAGATGTAAGCCTAACAGAGGAAGCTCTTCACTACAACCTCAAGGCTGGCTATCACAAGCAGAGCAACGTCCTCAATCATCAACCACAATCAAAGCCACACTCAAACTCTCACAAACTCATACAAAGATCCAAGAAGATCAAGAAAGAGATCCAAAGAAGGAAGGAGAAGAAGATGGATGTGAGAGAGAAGATGAAGATGAAGTAAACCCTCATTAGGAAGAAAGGGATGCTTATATAGGAAGCCAGCCCAAAAGCACCAGTCAAGAGTCAACAAATTCGGCTACAACACACCCTAAACCGCAAGGGCGGCTTAGGGAGGCACATGTGCGTCCCAGGCAAACCGCAAGGGCGGCCTCTAGCTCACGCAGGGGCGGTTCAGTCTATTTCTGAACCATCAGCATTCGCTCTCAGCTCCTCTAGACTAAGGCTCTTACGTCTCACCCCCCTAAAAACAAGTTTCTTCCTGAAACTTGCATAATCCCAAATCTTCTCGGACCCATATGCCCAGGTATAACTCTCTCTATCGGAGGTATCATATCTCTGTTCAAAAGGTCACAACCTATATCAAATTATAATCTCAAACACAAACATGGAGGAATCATCAACTCCAGAAATCAGGGCCATAACGCTACCCAAAGACGTAGAGGAATCACATATCTTGCCATACTCACATCGAAGGGCATAGAGGAAACACATCTCTAGCGATATCATACGCATACACAATGCATGGAGGAATAACATCTCTAATAAAACTATGTCCATCAACGTAGCATGGGGGAAAGAACCATCTCCAGCTAAATCCTAATCGCACTCAGATAGCATGGAGGGAAGAACCATCTCCAGCTATAATCATACATCACACTAGCATATCAAGATCTAATAAGATCATACATCACATCATAGCTAGCATGGAATAAGCACACCAAGGAATGTAAGCACATAATCACATACTCACCAAAATAGCACTAAGATCTACTCATCGACCCTAGGTGCATCTATCTCATCATTAAACTCTAGATAGTTCCTTTAGATACTATCCTCTGTCTCCCATGTAGCCTCCTGATGTCCTCGTCTCGACAACTGTATCCTCAACATGGGGATATCTTTTGAACGCAGGCGTCTCATACCTCATTCTAGGAGTGCTAGGATGCTCAGCAAAGGTGTGGTCCGGCTCAACCACCAAATCAATATAACTCACAATGTGTCTCGGGTCTCGTATATATACTCCCTCAGTTGAGACACATGAAACACAGGATGAACACCCTCTAACGCCGGAGGCAATGCCAATTTGTAGGGTGCCCTCCCAACTCTATCTAGTATCTCAAAAGGACCGACATATCTGAGACTCAACTTCACCTTTATGCCAAAACGGATGACGCCTCGCGTCGGAGATACCCTCAACCAGACATGAGCTCTCACTCTGAACTCTAGAGGTCGACGTCTCCTCTCTGCATATGACTTCTGGCGACTCTGCGCAGCCATCATCCTCTCTCTAATCAGCACTACTCGAGCCATATCATCTTGAATCTACTCTGGCGCTATCCCACTAATACTGCTAGGCACATCCAAGCATAATGGTGTACGGCATCTCCGTCCATACAGTGCCTCATATGGGGCCATCCCAATAGATGCATGCCAGTTGTAGTTGTATGAGAACTCAACCAATGGGAGGTAATCTGACCATCCTTGTCTCTAATTCAACACACAAGCTCGCAGCATATCCTCAAGGGTCTGGATGGTCCTCTCTGACTGACCATCTGTCTGGGGGTGAAACGCAGTCGTGAAGTGTAGACTCGTCCCCAAAGTAGTCTGAATCTGCTGCCAAAACCTCGAGGTAAATCGCCCATCTCGATCAAAGACGATCGTCCTCGGTACACCATGGAGTTTCACTATCTGTCTAGTGTACTCCTCATCCAATCTACTCACTGGCCATGTCTCTCTAATAGGAATGAAACGTGCCGTCTTCGTCAATCTGTCAACAACAACCTAGATAGCATCAAAAGTCCTATTGGGCCTCCATCAAGTCACAAAGTCCATTGAGACATCCTCCCACTTCCACTGCGGCCCTAGTAGTGGATGAAGCTCACCTCCAGGTCTGCAATGCTCTATCTTGACTTGCTGACAAGTCGCGCATTGTGCCACAAATCTGGCTACATCGGGCTTCAGCCCTCCCTACCAATATGATCGTCTCACATCATGGGACATCTTACTCGTACCTGGATGTACTGAGTAAGGTTTACAGTAAGCCTACTGTAAAATCCTTTCTCAGCTCTATACCAACAGGTACACAAATACGGTCATGGGATCTCATCAATCCATGTGCTCCGGTGGAGAACTGTGGTGCCTCCCCACGAGAAATCCTATCTCTCATCCTCATCAGGGTTGGGCAGCTCCCCTGCTTCTGTTGGATCTCATCCAACAGACCAGGTATAACCTCTGAAGCATACAGTTGGGCATCCTCATCAGGGAACTGGATGTCCATCTCTAGCCAAGCTAGATCCCTTTGAAGCTGAAGCTAAACTATCAATCTGGCAATCGCCTTCTCTCGAGGCGTAATCCTACTCAATGTGTCGGCGACAACATTCAGTTTCCCTGTATGATACATAATCTCAAGGTCAAAGTCCTTGATCAACTCGAGCCATCAACGCTAGCGGTTATTCAACTCCCGCTGCGTAAAAATATACTTCAGACTCTTATGGTCTGTGAAGATCTAACAAGTGGCACCATATAGGTAATGTCACCAAATCTTCAAAGCATGAACTACCGCTGCTAACTCTAGATCATGAGTCGGGTATTTCTCCTCATACGTCTTCAACTGTCAAGACGCATATGCAATCACTATGCTCCAATGCATCAATACACATCCCAAGCCTAGCTTCGATGCATCACTGTAAACCACAAAATCAGAACCCTCTAGTTGTGCTAAGATAGGAGCCGAAGTCAAACACCTCTTCAACTCCTCAAAACTCTAGACACACTGCTCAAACAACAGAAATCTGACAGTCTTCCTCAATAGACTCGTTAGTGGACGGGCAATCACAAAAAGTCCCTCCACAAAGTGTCGGTAATAACTGGATAGGCCAAGAAAGCTACGCACTTCCTTGACGTTTGTCGATGTCGTCCATGCAGCAACAAACTCGATTTTTGTCGGATCAACCATGATCCCACTGACGGAGAAAATTTGGCCTAGAAAGGCTACCTTTGGCATCCAAAACTCATACTTAGAGAGCTTGGCATACAGCTCTCTATCCCTCAAAATCTGTAAAATTGTCCTCAAATGACCGGCATGCTCCTCTTTACTACGAGTGTACACCATAATGTCATTAATGAAGACCACCACAAACTGATCAAGGAAGTCGATGAAGATACTATTCATCAACTCCATGTAAACTGTTGGGGTATTCGTAAGCCCAAATGGAATCACTACAAACTCGTAGTGTCCATAAGGGTACGAAATGATGTCATCTGCACATCCTGCTCCCTCACCCTCAACTGGTGATATCTTGAGCGTAAATCAATTCGGGAGAAAACTCTTGCTCCTTGAAGATGATCAAGCATATCATCAATACGATGCAATGGATACTTGTTCTTGATAGTCACCTAGTTCAACTCTTTGTAATTAATAGACAGTCTCAACGATCCGTCCTTCTTCCGCACGAAGAAGACAAGTGCTCCCCATGGGGATACACTAGGGTGGATGAAGCCCTTCTCAGCCAACTCCTCGAGTTTCTTCTTCAACTCCAACATCCCAACAGGCGACATAAGATATGGGGCCTTCGAGATGGGTCTCGTGCCAGGCTCCAACTCGATACTGAAGCCCACACTCCTCTGAGGCGGCAAGCTAGACGGCTCAGCAAACACGTCTACAAACTCAAAGACCACCGGAATATCCTCCAATACTGGACTCTCTCCATCCTTCATGGCATAGCGCCAGAAGGCATCACATCCCTGTACTATCAACCTCGCTGCTCGTACGGCACTGATGACATATCCCGTTTTCCCAAGGTCCCAACCTCGAAAGATCTCTATCTGACCTACCTCGGTTGAGACTGTCACAATCCTCCTACCTACATCTAATATTGCACGGTGTCTACGCATTCAATCCATACCTAATATGACATATTCATGCATCAATGACATGACTAAGAAGTCCACAAGCAACACACGAGTCCCTAAACGAAGGGGACAACTACGTATCTCGCGGATACCTCTAACCCTACTACCATTAGGTAACCCTAAAGTAAAGGGTATCCTCTCCATAGTAGCTAAACTTAGACGCTCAACACATACATGAGAAATAAAGGAATGTGTAGCAGCCGTATCAAATAAAACTCTAACATGTAAACCATGAAGCAGAATGGTACCTGTAGCAGTCGGTGCAAGCGGCTCCTCTACACTCCTTAGCTCAAAGACTCTACCATGAGCTCCTCTCGTGTACATGGTACTCCCACCACGACCTCTACCTCTACTCGGCCCGGGAGCAAATCCCCGAGTAGAAGGACGATTTGGGACTCTCTGTTGTCCTTGTGTTTGTTGCTGAGTTGTCCTCTGACTACCTCCTACCACACTAGCACGGGAAGAACCCTGTTGTGATGCAACTCCACCCTGCCTACAAAAGGCAACTCTATGACCTAGTATACCACAAGTGAAGCATGTCACTAGTGGCCTCGGGCACTTTGGTCGAATATGTCTAAGATCACCACAATTGAAGCATTGTCGTCCCTTCTCTACAGTCACTGCATATGAGGGGTAACCCTATCGTCTCTGGCTCCGCCCAGAACTAGATGCTCCTCCTACACCATTGGTTTGTCCAATGCACTACCTCTTATTAGACCGTCCCGTTTGATAAGTTCTCCTCTGACAGGCTCTCTCGCGCTCATAAGCAGAAGCTCGGTCCTGGTAATCTACCAAGGACTCACATTGAAATACCGCCATATACGAGCGTGTAATCTCCCTCAACTGAAGGGAGAATAAGTACACATGCTGGTCCTCAAAGGGTGCAGTTGGACCCAGCAATGCTAACTCTATCTGGAAGCGGCTGATGGCATCTGCAATCGGCACATCCTCAATGCCGGCCTTCACGAAGTCCTACAGCTTCTCCCTCCTCAAGGAGGCAGGCAAGAACTGCTCTCTAATCATCCTCCTCATCTGCTCGTAGCTAGTGGCTCTAACTCGTACGGTCCTCCACCACTCATGAGCAAGGTTACGGAATAGAGTCTCAACTAACTCTATCCGTTTGTCCTCTGCACATCTAATAGACTCTAAAGCGGAATCCACATGTCCAATCAAAACCTCAATCTCTAATCCCACCTTCCTAGAAAAAGGGGGTACGCCCAGCTGATGAAATGCCTTCAACCAGGTATATGGTCAAGGCCCTCTATACTCCTTTGGAGCTTGAACAATCTCAGTAGCACGTGTCGGCATAGCAGGCACCTGAGTGGCTCCTTTAGACATCTCAAAAGATCCCTCATGCACTGGTAGATCTGGGGCCCGTCTTCTTGCTCTAGCAGCCTCCTCAACACGTCGGATATAATCACGAAACTCTGGTCTCCTCATGGAGATGTGATCCGAGTCATCTGACTGGACTCGGTGTGAATGATGTCTCCTAGATCCACAACTCCTCGTCTCTAGGACGACACTCTCAGCAATCTCGTCATGAACCTCCTCCACCACTGGTGGATCAGCAGCGGGAACTAGTCCCTATCCTACCACGCCCGGAGAAAGAGGTGGTTTACCTCTACCCCGTCCTACAGCAGAAGCAGCTCTATTCCGAGCCATCTGTGGGGTATGCACACCTAACTTATAAGGCTCTATACAGGCCATATGTATATATATATATATATATATATATATATATATATATATATATATATAACACATACACATAGTCCATAATATATATATATATATATATATATATATATATATATACATATCTATACTTCAGAGATCCATGACAGAGGTGACGACTCCTTGTACAATCTATCCCAAAACAACAACTATAAAACCAAAAACTTTTGAAAACATCAAACCCCTTGCGGGTTCTGTTTAGTTTACCTATCAAACCTCATTGCACGTAGCAAGTGTCATTGTTGTTAACGTAAGGCATTGAGACCAACTCTGTAACACCCCAAATCCACGGGACTCGGGATGCCAAATTGGGCTAGGATCTCACAATGGATCTTGACCCTAGTCTGCCAACAAGTTTAGTGGACCTTACTACATGGCACTAACAGATATAAAACAAATACATAAAACTGTATAAAATTGTACAACCAAAGGGTAAACAAGATCATAGCCGAGTATATCAAACACAACCCTCACACAGGAGGTATACAAAACATCATCCTCACTCAAGAGGGAAACATAAATAACCCCAAAAGCCATAACCCCCTAATATACAAGAGTCCTCGGCTTGTCACCCTGCAAGATCACTCAACAGCTCATCTATCCTGCAGGGCATCTACAACATGGTATGAAAACATTAGCCAAACATACATATATAAGGTAATGCATAAGCACAAGCACAATCATAAAAGATAAACACATAAGCATGCTGTCACACATTTACCCATTTTATCATCTTTGTATAATAGTCATTCACTCAAATCGTATATATATAGATAGATGAAACTATGTGACAAGAGGAACGTATCATCCTCGCCTCTGGGCCTGCTAGCCAGTTGTAGTAGTATCGGTCACACAACCCGTGTACCTTATGGAAGTGGATTGCGCCCTTCCTATAAAGCAGTGTGGCCTAAGTCAAAGAACCTCCCAAACTCCACAGCGGGATGAAAGGGAAAGGTTATCACAACCACACGTACGGGGCAGAAAATAAAACATAGGTCGGTAAAAATCGACATCACATGCCATCATATCAAACATATAACACACACATCACTCATGCAGACACCCAATATAAGGATGGTAGCTAAGTAAGTCCTATAGACTTACCTCAACCTCGTATAAAACTCAACAACGATCAACCTCCAATCCTGAGAGGGACACTGCCTAATAACAAGGTATAGAGATATATCAATCTCCTATCAATCAAAGGGGTCAAACCTAGACCCAAGGGATCCATAAGATCATCCTCAACCTAAGCCTCACACCTATTAATCCTTAAAAGCCATAGAAGGCACAACATGATCATAACATCATTAACACACTCCTATATACACCTAGCATGGTACTACACACTCATACTAGGAAAAGAAGAGGCAATGCCATCCATAGGCAAGCCTAGAAGAAAGACACACCTGCAGAACCAAGGGCAGAGCCAAGCTGGTGCAGGTGGACGCAGGGGCGGCGGAAAGATGGCGTAGGGGCGGCGGAAAGGTGGCGCAGGGGCGGCGATAAGGTGGCGCAAGGGCGGCTGGTGTGCAAAAGGCACACTTCCAACTTCTCTTTGCTTCTTCACCCGAATCTCTTCACTCCTTCTTCAGCCAGCAGCCAAGCACATACATATATACATATATACATCAAATGAAGCCTATGAAGGCTCCCACAAGGTCAATCTTGTGGAACCTAAGCTAGAACGGAAGAAAAGAAGATAGGAAGAAAGAAAGGGGAAGAAGATGAAGATCTTACCAAGCTGCAACCCTAACAGAGGAAGCTCTTCACCACAACCTCAAGGCTGACTAATACGAGCACAACAACGTCCTCAATCATCAACCACAATCAAAGCCACACTCAAACTCTCACAAACTGATACAAAGATCCAAGAAGATCAAGAAAGAGATCCAAAGAAGGAAGGAAGAGAAGATGGACCTGAGAGAGAAGATGAAGCTGAGGAAAATGAAGTAAACCCTCATCAGGAAGCAAGGGAGGCTTATATTGGAAGCCAACCCAAAAGCATGAGTCAAGAGTCAACAATGTCGGCTGCAACACACCCTAAACCGTAAGGGCAGCTCATGGAGGCCATGTGTGGCCAAGGCAAACCACAGGGGCGGTCACTGGCTCATGCAGGGGTGGTTCAGGCTATTTCTGAACCCTCGGCACTTGTCTCAGCTCCTCTAGACAAAGGCTCTTACACATCTAAACCTCAGATCCTCAACACAACTCACAATTCCTCAAATCTCAAGGTAGTATCTAATCAACATTCCTCAATCTCAATTCAATCCTAATTTAATTAATTAACCTTTAATTAATTAATTAAATTTCACTAGAATAACGTTTGCCCGCATGAAATTTGTAAACCCACCTGTCATCAGATTTCATCAAACAAGCAACCCATAAACACCAGAATAATATGACGACCATAATGGAATTTCTAATTATCCATTTTGACAAGTCTGAGGTAAATGTAGGACAAATCGCAGTACGAAAAACGAATAAATTCATAAATTATTTGTTACTAACCCGATTGACGATCTGAAAGAACATTCAGAATCACAACGAAGCACGTTACGCGTCGACAACATCAAATTCACCGGAATCTTAGCGACAGAACCGTCCTAGTGACATATATGCTCAAACAGGTCTTCATCTTCTCGGAAATGCTAAAACTCGGTACCAATATGAAGAGAATGAAGGGAGGAATCTAGAAACTCAAACGGAATTGAAATCGGATTAGAAACGGAGAGTAGATATGAGTTTGAAGGTTGAGAGAAATCGGGGCTTTTACGAGGAAACGTGAAAGGAAATGAATTAATAAACGATTTTCTGCTATTTATAGTGAAGACGATAATTATTTTTTAGCAAAGTCGATAAGTATCCTTTAACCGATTCAAAGGCAGGTTGAACCCCCTTCTCTAAACTTCTCAAAATTGGATTAATAATAAATTATGGAATATTGTAGGGATAATTATTCCACAACTGTCTCGGAAAACGTGTATTTCTAAGCCGTCTTTCTTAGCCAGTAAGAAACAAAATAGCGACTCTTTTGGCCGTTTTGCCTTTCCATGTTATTTCATATCTAGGACATCCAATGTTCTAATCATTTCTCTCAACTGCATTTTAATTAATTGGAGCTCCCAAATTCTCCAAATAACACCGGAGGGTAAAAATAATTATCCTGGAAAAAAGTTAAAATTACCCCATAAGTCCAAAATTACACAAGGAACATAACGGTGGGACTCATACTCATCACTTACGCAATCTTCGCGAGTTATATGTCAATTACTATCAATGATTAAGTTAATCAATATTAATCAGAATTCAGAAATCCTAGCTATTACATCACACACCCCTTAAAAAAAAGTTTTGTCCCGAAACTTGAACAATCCCCAAATCCTCTAGGACCCATACGCCGAGGTATAAACACTCTCTCTATTGGAGGTATTACATCTTCATTCAAAGGTATCAACCTATAACACTCTATAACCTCAAAACACATTATGGAGGAATCACCAACTCCAACAACCAGATCATAACGCTATACAAAGGCATAGAGGAAAACTATCTCTAGCAAACCTATAACCACGTGACAAGGCATGGAGGAAGACCGTCTCCAGCCAAATAGCACTCGTAACACAACCACGTGGAGGAAATTCGTCTCCACTCAAACTATGTCCATAAACAATAGCATGGAGGAATAACCATCTCCAACTAAATCCTAATCACAACTCAATAGCATGGAGGAAGAACCATCTCCAGCTATAAACACGGCTCACGCTAGCAAACAAGATCTAATAAGATCGTATGCATACATCACAACTAGCACGAAAACACATCAAAGCACATAAGCACGTAATCATAACACTCACCAAAATAGCACTAATATCTACTCATTGATACTATCCTCTGTCTCCCATGTGGCCTCATCGGGTTCTCGTCTCCGCCACTGTATCCTCAATATAGGAATGTCCTTTGAACGCAAGCATCTCACACCTCGTTCTAGGACTACAATCGAGTGCTCAACAAAAGTGTGGTCCGGCTTTACCACTAAGTCCTCATAGTTGACGATGTGTCTCGGATCTGGTATGTATTCCCTCAACTGAGGCACATGGAACACAAGGTGAACAACCTCTAACCTCGGTGGTAAAGCCAGCATGTATGCTGCTCTTCCTACTCCATTCAGCATCTCAAAAGGAACGACATATCGGGGACTGAACTTCCCATTTATGACAAAACATCTTACGCCTCGTGTTGGAGATACTCTCAGCCAGACATGAGCTCCAACTCTGAACTCTAAAGTCCAACGCCCCTTGTCTGCATACGACTTCTTGCAATTTTGTGTAGCCAGCATCCTCTCTCTAATCAGCGCTACTCGTGCAATATCATCCTGAATTTGCTCATGTACTATACGACTCACACTGCTAGGCTCATCCTAGCATAACGTTGTACGACATCTACGCCCATAAAATGCCTCATATGGGGCCATCCCAAATTATGCATGTCAGCTGTTGTTGTACTAGAACTCAACCAATTGAGAGGTGATTTGACCATCCCTGTCTCCAGTCCAACATACAAGCTCATAACATATCCTCTAGCGTCTGGATGGTCCTCTCTGACTGACCATCTATCTAAGGATGAAACGCAGTCGTAAAGTATAAAATCGTCCCCAGGGCAGTCTGAATCTGCTGCTAGAACCTCGAGGTGAATCGTCCATATGGATCTAAGACGATCGTCCTCGGCACACCATGAAGTCTCACTATTTATCTAGTGAACTCCTCATATAATCTTCTCATTGACCACGTTTCCTTGATAGGGATGAAACGTGCAGTCTTCGTCAGTTTGTCAACTACAACCAAAATAGCATCAAAACTCTTGATCGGCCTCAATCCCGTCACAAAGTCCATGGAGACGTCCTACCACTTCCACTGCGGTACTAGCAGTGGCTAGAGCTCTCCTCCCGGTCTGAAATGCTCTATCTTGACCTATTGAAAGGTCGCACACTATGCTACAAATCTGGCTACATCGGGCTTCAACCCTCCCCACCAATATGAGTGTCTCACATCCTGGTACATCTTACTCGCACTTGGGTGCACTGAGTAACTGTACAGTGAGCCTTCTGTAATATCCTCTGTCTTAAATCCGCATCATTTGGTACACATACGCGGTCGCGGCGTCTCATCACTCCATCTACTCCCATGGAGAATTGTGGTGCCTTACCACGAGACATCCTATCGTGAATCCTCATCAGCGTCGGGAAGGTCCCCTTCTTTTGTTGGATCTCACCCAAAAGATCAGGTTGAACCTCTAAAGTACTCAACTGGGCATCCTCATCAGGAAATTGGATATCCAACTCGTCACGCTAGATCTCTATGCAACTAAGGCTGAACTGTCAGTCTCGTAATCGCCTTCTCTCAAGGCGTCTTCCTGCTCAGGGTGTCGGTGACAACATTCGCCTTCCCTGGATGGTACAGAATCTCATGGTCAAAGTCCTTGATCAGCTCAAGCTATCTACGCACGCGGTAATTCAATTCCCAGTGTGTGAAAATATACTTCAGACTCTTATGGTCTGTGAAGATTTGGCATGTAGTGCCATACAAGTAATCGCCTTCTCTCAAGGCGTCTTCCTGCTCAGGGCGTCGGTGACAACATTCGCCTTACCTAGATGGTACATAATCTCATGGTCAAAGTCCTTGATCAGCTCAAGCCATCTACGCAGGCGGTTATTCAATTCCTAGTGTGTAAAAATATACTTTAGACTCTTATGGTCTATGAAGATTTGGCAAGTAGTGCCATACAAGTAATGTCTCCAAATCTTCAAGGCATGAACTACTGCTGCCAACTCCAAATCATGAGTTGGGTAGTTCTTCTCATACATCTTCAGCTTCCTAGACGCATAAGCAATCACTCTGCCACGTTGCATCAGAACTCATCCCAAGCCTAGCTTGGATGCGTCACTATAGACCACAAAGACCTTTCTGTCCTCCGGCAGTGCTAAGTGGGGAGCAGAAGCCAGACGTCTCTTCAGCTCTTCAAAACTCTGAGTACATGGCTCAAACCATACAAACCAGGCAGTCTTACTCAACAAGCTGGTAAGTGGACGGCTAATCACAGAGAATCCCTCCTAAACCGTCGGTAGTAACCAGCTTGACCAAGGAAACTGCGCACTTCCTTGATGTTCGTTGGTGCCGTCCATGTTGCAATTGACTAAATCTTCGCCGGATCAACCTTGATCCCTTCGGCGGAGACAACATGACCCAAAAATGCTACCTAGGTATCCTGAACTCACACTTAGAGAATTTGGCATACAGTTCTCTATCCCGCAAAACTCGCATCACTATCCTTAGATGTCCTACGTGTTCATCTCTACTACGAGAGTACACTAAGATATCTTCTATGAAGATCACCACAAACTGATCCAGCAAGTCGATGAATATGCCATTCATCAACTCCATAAAGATGACAGGCGCATTCATGAGCCCAAATTGGCATTACTACAAACTCGTAGTGGCCATACCGTGTCCAAAATGCCTTCTTATGCACATCTTGCTCTCTCACCCTTAAATGTTGATATCCCGAGCGCAAGTCAATCATGGAGAACATAGTCGCTCCCTGAAGTTGATCTAACAAGTCATCACTATGAGGCAATGGATACTTGTTCTTGATGCTCACCTTGTTCAGCTCTCTATAGTCGATGCACAATCTCAACGATCCGTCCTTCTTCCACACGAAGAGGACAGGTGCTCCCCACGGGGATATACTAGGGCGGATGAACCCCTTCTCGGCCAAGTCTTCAAGTTTCTTCTTCAGCTCTAACAACTCGATAGGCACCATACGATATGGGGCCTTCGAGATCAGTCTCGTACCAGGCTCCAACTCAATGCCGAAATCTACACTCCTTTGAGGCGGCAAACTAGATAGTTCAGCAAACATATCTAGAAACTCGTAGACCACCGGGATGTCTTCTAACGCTAGACTCTCGCGCTCCTTCATGGCATAACACCAGAAGGCCTCGCAGCCTTGTGCTATCAATCTTGTTGCACGAACTACACTAATAACAGAACCTATCTTTCCAAGGTACCAACCCCGGAAAAGCTCTATCTGACCCGACTGGGTAGAGACCTTCACGGTCCTCCTACCTACATCTAACACAGCACGATATTTATCCATCCAATTCTTACCTAGAATAACTTCCTCACGCACTAGCGGTGACAAAGAAGTCCACAAGCAAATCACAAGTCCCTACTGAATAGGACAAACACGTATCTCACGGGTACCTCTGACCCTACTATCATCGGGTAACCCTATAATAAAGGGTATCCCTTCTATCGTATCTAACACCAAACGCTCAACACATACGACAAAAATCAATAAGTGCGTAGCACTCATATCACAGAAATCTCTGATAGGTAAACCATTAATCTAAATGGTACATGCAGTAGCTAGTGATGTCGGATCTTCAGCTCTAACGCTCACAAGTGAATTTCTTAGGTATTCACGATACTATTCACACGTCTATTATCACGACTTCATCTCGGTACAAGATCCCACAAAGGAATATATGATATACTGGAATAACCCGTTTGTTTCTCAATCGAACCTCGCCATAATCAAAAGCTTCATTCCCCAGTATTGGCATGCTCTAATCTCTGACTTCTCTTAGCTTTAACATCCTTATCCATCCTCATTGTTATAACTAAAACCGAAATTACCTTTTGCAACACCTCAACGGCTAGTGATGCCGAAGGATATGGAACGCATATTTCTTTCTTCGCCACTTTTGTTACACGCTAGACGTCTTCTCAAGCTCGTTGCTTCATCGAGGTGCAACTTGAATCATCCACTTGGGTACTCCACAATCTAAGTAGGGTAACTATCTCGTTCCTTAATGCGATCCACACGTCGCCAACAACCTTGAAAATTACATTATCAACGTCTTTCATAACTTGGTCTTCCGCCTCTAGCGACTTCAGTAATGGGGACTTAACCCCGACATCGCGCGACTAGAGATCCACTAACTCGTTCACGACTTACGATTACCGGAGATAGAGGTGGTCTATCTCTTCCCCGTCTTATAGAAGATGTTTCTCTAGTTTGAGCCATCAGCGATAATATCATAGCTACGTAAAAGGCTACAAAATGCCATATGTATAGATATATATATATATATATATATATATATATAATACTTAACGTCACATGCAAACGCATCAGCACATAATAGGTATATATATATATGTATATATATATATACTGTTGAGATCCTCAAAAGGGTGATGGCATCATGTACACACTATCCCAAAATATCTGTACTCGTTTAAAAATCAAAATCCTTTTCAAAAGTCAGACACCTTTCGGGTTCTGTTTATTTATCTACTCCACCTTTATTGCAGATTTCAAGTGCCATTGTTGTCAACCTAAGACTCTGATACCAACTTTGTAACACCCCAAATCCGCGGGACTCGGGGTACTACGGGGCTAGGATCTCACAATGGATCCTGACCCTAGCCTAACAGCAAGTTCATTGGATCTTACAACAAGGCACATATAGATTAAAACCAAATACATAAAACTGTATAAATATATGCATCAAAAGGTTACAAAATCACTGTTGAGTACAAAACAGCAACATCATATCCATAAAAGGATAAAACATCCCAAAACCCTCGCATATCCTAGTGTACAGAAGCCCTCGGCTGATCACCTTGTCTGGCTCACTCTATAGTCTTCCTAACCTACGAATCATCTACAACACGGTATAAACCGTTAACTAACAAAAATGAATAAGAATGAAGTAATAGCACATACACAAACCAACACATGACAATATGCAATGCCACACACACATCAGTTTATTATCTTTACTTAAGTTATTCCATTACTAAATCAACTTCTTTTGTGGCACGAGGAGCCTAAAGAACCTCGTCTCTTCCCCCGTTAACACACGGTTTTGCGTGGGGGTGGAATTACCACCTCCCCCCCTGTGCTACTGGATTCTGAGCACCGCCTCCACTCTAAGCGAGCTTTGACAGGTGGTCAGCGTCCGATTATAATACACTTGGGCCATATAAGGTAATGAAGTGGTCATCCTAGTCCGGTTTAGGTTATAAATGCAGAATCATATGCACACACACAACCATTACAAACACTCAGACCCACAACTGCTCGCTAAGTAAGTTATATGGACTTACCTGAAATACTCGTAAATCTAAACACCGTCACAATTTCCCTCGAGGAAACGATCAACGCCTGGATAAGAAAGGCATACACAATATTAATCCTAATTTAATTAATTAACCTTTACTTAACTAATTAAATTTCACCAGGATAACGTTTTGCCCGCAGGCAATTTCTAAACCCACCTGTCATCAGATTTCATTAAACAAACTTATAACGGCCATAATGGAATTTCCAATTATCCATTTTGACAACCCTAAGGTCAATTTAGGTCAAATCGCAGTACGGAAAACGAATAAATTCAAAACTTATTCGTTACTAACCCGATTGACTATCTGAAAGAATATTCGAAATCACAACAACGCAGGCTATGCATGGACAATATCAAATTCACTAGAACCTGAGCGACGGAACCGTCCTGGTGAAATATATGCTCGACAAGGTCTTCATCTGCTCGGAAATGTAGAAACTCGGTACCAATATAAAGAGAATGAAAAGAGGAATCTAGAAACTCAAACGGAATTGAAATCGGATTAGAAACGGAGAGTGCATATGAGTTTGAAGGTTGAGACAAATTTTTGCTTTTATGAGGAAACGTGAAAGGAAATGAATTAATAAACGATTTTCCGCTATTTATAGTGAAGACGGTAATTATCCTTTAGCGAAGTCGATAATTATCCTTTAACCAATCCAAAGGCAGGTTGAACCCCCTTCTCCGAGTTTCTCGGAATTGGAATAACAAATCTGGAATAATGTAGGGATATTTATTCCACAAATGCCTCGAAAATGTGTATTCCTAAGCCGTCTTACTTAGCCGTTAAGAAACAAAATAGCGACTCTATTGGCCGTTTTGTCTTTCCATGTTATTTCATATCTAGGACATGGTCAATGCTCTAATCATTTATGTCAACTGCATTTTTATTAATTGGAGCTCCCAAATTCTCCAAATAAAACCATAAGGTAAAAATAATTAATTACCCGGGGGAAAAAGTGAAAACTTCCCCATAAGTCCAAAATTGCGTTAGGAACATAACGGTGGGACTCATACTCATCACTTACGCAATCTTCGCGAATTATATGTCAATTACTATCAATGATTAAGTTAATCAACGTTAATTAGAATTTGGAAATCCTAGCTATCATAGTCCCGCCCCTACTGTTTTGCTGTTGGGCACCGCTTTTGTTGATTGTTTCCTTTTTCCCTTTGCTTCTTCCTTAAATATCTTTCCTCCTCCTCTAGATGAGGGTTTCCATCTCTCGTTCCCAACTTCATCTCCTCTTCCACGTTCATCTTCTTCTCTCTTCTTCCTTGATTTTTCTTTGGATTCCTTCAAGAGTTGAACTTGTGAAGCTCTGTTGTGTGGTAATGTTGGTTTGAGGTTAATCTGATGATGAGCATGGTGTTGTGTGTTGTGTGTTGTGGCTTGAGGAGCCAGGCTTGTGAGAGTCATTTCTGAGTTTTTGTTGTGAGTTTCTCCTTTCACATCTTCCTTCATTTTTTCTTTTCTTCTTCTTTAGCTTAGGAATCCCACAAGCTATGCTTTGTGTTTGATCATCCTGGACATTGCTGATGATTTTATGTATATGTTATGTTGATTGCCTCTGGGCAATGAAGAAGTGAAGTGATCGAGCGAGAGGAGTGAAGAGAAGCAGATGAAAACTCCACCTTGATTGAAATGGTTTACAGGTGTTGATGATGGAAGACTTCACACAAATATAGCAATTGGATATACTAACAATGTATTGATTATATTTCTAGATATTTGGTTGGCTTGAATTCAGTGCAGGCTTTATATCTAAATGTCAAGGGCCTTGAAGTTGGATTCAAGAACAAAGGAAGATAACAAGTTCAAAAGGACGAAATCAAGGGCCTTGGAATTATAGATGCACGGAACAAGGATTCAAAATGAGTTGAAGATTTTATTTGAAGATTTTGTAACAGAAAGATCTCATCAACCGAAGGAAGATCTCAACCGAAGAATAGAGAATCTTTTCTAGAAGATTTTCTAAACAACAAACGGCGAAAATATCTTCTCTCTCGATTCAACAAAAGACGAGAATATCAAGGAGTAAAGGACTCGACGTGTTCATAGGGGCTGAAGACTTGCAACGTCTTCCTTATCTCCAAACAAGAAAATGATCTTCATGGAAAAGAAGATTCATCTTCAAACGGTCATCTCTACAACGGCTAGAAGACCTTTCCATACAAGAGTATAAATGAAGATGATGGTCGAAGAAGAAAGAGACACAAGCTTACACACGAAAACATCTTTACATCCTCAAGCAACCTAATCATCTTCATTCTTTGTTTTTCTTTCTCTCATTCACGCAAACGCTTTATCCACTTAGAGAGAGAAAACACTAGAGCTCTATTGGAAGATCTAAATAGTGTTATACTAAAGTATGTGTAACTCTGCGAAGTAACTAGGATATTATAGCTAGGTTAAGAGTTGGAGCTAGATCGTAGCATTGGCTACAGTGAGAGAACAAGGGGATTTGTTCTAGTTTGTATCTAGAACTCTTTGAAGCTGATAATAGATAGTTAGATCCTACGGATATACCCTGAGACGGAGAGTATGCTATTTAGAGCCGAACTTCGTAAACATATCCTCGTGTCAATCTTTTCAATTCCGCATCATATATACTTTACTGTGACTAACTTTGTTTTGCTGGAGCAAGAAGACAAGGCCCTTGAAATAGAGTTTCAAAGCCCTTGAAATCAAAGTTTCACTAGAAGCACAGATTGACATCAAGGTCCTTGAAAGGAGTTTCAAGGCCTTGAGATTTGGTTTGCGAAAAGTTTTCATACTCTATTCAACCCCCCTTCTAGAGTATCGTTTATATTATTTATATCACCTACCGGTTCTTCAATTGGTATCAGAGCTAGACTCACGTTTATTGATTTAACCATCAGTGAGACTAATCATGAATCCTGTTGGTGATGGTGGATTTGCTCAAGAAAGATCCTCATACCAACCACCACTCTTTTGTGGCAACAACTTTGCTCATTGGAGGGCACTCATGCGTATGTTCATTATTGATCATGATATGGAGCTTTGGAGCATTACTCAAAATGGAACTAAAGTTCCAATGACAATGGTTGAATGCGTCCAAGTCCCAAAGAAGGAATCAGACTTCACACAGGCTGATCTTGTCATTGTGTCAAAGAATTATAAAGCAATGAATCTACTCTACTGTGGATTAGATGTAAATGAATTCAACCACATCTCATCATGAAAGAGTGCTACATAAATATGGGATAAGCTTGTTGTTAGTTACGAAGGTACAAGTCAAGTCAAGGAAACCAAGATTAGTATCTTTCTCAGACAATATGAGATGTTCAAGATGAATCCAAATGAAACAGTCAAAGAAATGTTCACCAGATTTACTGAGATCGTGAACAATCTAGACTCACTAGGAAAGATCTTCACAAATGAAGAGAAGGTGAGGAAGGTTCTAAGGAGCTTACCTAAAGCCAAGTGGGGACCAAAGATGATTGCTATTGAAGAAGCTCAAAATCTCACTACTCTTCCTCTGGATGATCTACTTGGAAAACTCATCACACATGAAATGGTTCTTGGCGAAGAAGATGGAGAACTCCCATCCAACTCCAAGAATTTGGCATTAAAATCCAAAAGAGATGAGTTACCATATGATGAAGAAGATAGTGATGATGATGATGATGATGATGATGATGATGATGATGATGATGATGATGATGATGATGATGATGATGATGATGATGATGATGATGATGATGATGATGATGATGATGATGATGATGATGATGATGATGATGATGATGATGATGATGATGATGATGATGATGATGATGATGATGATGATGATGATGATGATGATGATGAACAAGATGCACTCGCCATGATCTCAAAGGGTCTCGCAAGAATTCTCAAGTTAAAGAAACAATCTGCAAACAGAGAATTTCCACGAGCATCAAAACCCAAAGGTAAGTTTTCTAACTCTAATAAGAAAACGAGAGTACTGACTTGTTTTGATTCAGAATCAACAAATGAATCAGAAGATAAAAAAGAACAAGCAAACTTGTGTCATACGGCCGATCATGAAGATGACTCAAATCTGTACATCGACAATATGGTAAGTACAGTTTTGTCTCAACCTGCGATTGACCTTAAACAATACCTTAAAGATATTATCTTAAGTGATAAGGAACATAGAATAAGGATAAATTTTTTAAAAGAAAAGCTTCATGAACAAGATAAACAATTGAGTGAAATGTCTCTGGAGATTGAAAATCTTAACACAGAAAAGGAAGATCTTGATGACAATATCAAGGCCTTGGAATCAAAAAACCTGATTCTCAAGGACAATCTCTCTTCTCTTCATCGAAACTATATCGATCTAGAGAAAGAGAAAGTTGATCTGACTTTAATGTGTCAAGACTAGAAGGCGGCACTCATTAAGTTTACTCGTTCAAAAGCTAATCTGGAAAGAATGATGGGTGAACAACAATCTTCACTTAACAAAAATGGTATAGGGTATCATAGAAGCTTTCCTAGAAAACCTACCACCACTTTTGTTACGGCAAAAGGAAGCATTCATATGCCTACCTGCTTCTATTGTTGTCAAAAGGGTCATGTTAAATCTACATGTCCTTATAGAAGAAATGATCCTTATATCATCAGAAACACCTATCCTTTATGTTTAAGGAAACAAGTCAAACAAATCTGGGTTCCTAAAGGTACTAGACCACCAAACATGATCGAACCTGAGTATGAACCAAAATATGCCATTTGGTCGACCCGGAAAGGTTGATGTTTGCTGTTTTACAGGATATCACCAAGGTAAAGGAGCACAAATGGATTTTAGATAGTGGTTGCTCAAGACACATGAGTGGAAAGAGTTCTTTATTCTCAGATTTAAAGAAGCAATCATCTAGAACTATTACTCTTGGTGATAAAGGAAAGTGTGACATAATTGGCATTGGTAAAATTTGCTATAATTCATCCAACTTTATTGATAACGTTTATTTAGTTGATGGCTTGAAATATAATCTGCTAAGTATTTCTCAAATTTGTGATAAAGGTAATAAATCCATGTTTGTTTCAGAAAAAATGTGAGGTTCAAGACATAAAGATGGGAGAAGTGTTGCTTAGTGCTCCTAGATGTAATAATGTTTATTCTTTGAGTACTAACCAAGTTGTAGGAACTAAACTAAAATGTCTAAAGGCCTTGACTGATGATCCAAGGCTTTGGCCTAGAAGACTTGGTCACTTAAGCATGCATACCATGCAGAAGCTACTTACAAAAGATTTAGTACGTGGTTTGCCAAACCTAAACTTCAATGTTAATGACCTATGTAAGGCGTGTACACAAGATTTAAATCTGAATCAAAGAGAAGATCACATTTCGGATGAAGAGGAAGATCAAAAAGATCAAGACAAGAATATGCAGGAAAAGATTCAAGATACCAAAGCAAACCCTCAAGACCTTGAAACACACCTTCAAGACCTCGAAACTGGAAACTGTGATAACAGAACTCCACTTCAAGGGATTGAAACCCAACTTCAAGGCCTTGAGATTGGAACAACATGTAATACACAAATGGTACCTCGATCTAGTCAAACATATACAACTCAACCTTCTGGATCTACTTCATATGTCAAAAGAAGAAAATCTCAACACTCCTCGTATCATCCACCAGAGAATGTGATCTCTAATCCAAATGCTGGAGTTCAAACTAGATCTAAAGTGAATAATCTATGTGTCTTCTCCACTTATGTATCACTTGTCGAGCCAAATAACTACATTCAAGCTCTTCAAGAACCAGACTGGATCATTACCATGCAAAATGAATTAAATGAATTTGAGAGGAACAAGGTATGGACTCTTACTACAAGACCAAAGCATCAATTAGTTATTGGCACGAAATGGGTCTTTCGAAACAAATTGGATGAAAGTGGCAAAGTCATACAAAACAAAGCACGACTTGTACCACAAGGTTATAACCAAGAAGAAGGTATTGACTATGAGGAGACTTTTGCTCCAGTTGTCAGGTTAGAAGCCATACGTATGGTACTTGCATTTGCATCTTTCATGAGCATAAAACTTTTTCAAATGGATGTAAATTGTGCTTTTCTAAACGGCTTCTTAGAAGAAGTCTATGTTGCTCAACCTCTTGGTTTTGAAAATGATGAATTTCCGGATCATGTTTTTAAATTAGACAAAGCTCTTTACGGTCTTAAGCAAGCTCCTCGAGCTTGGTAAGAAAGATTGTCTAAATATCTTCTTGAAAACAATTTTAAAAGAGGTCTGATTGATAAAACATTGTTTATCAAAACTAGAGGCAACGACATTCTAGTAGTACAAATCTATGTTGATGAGATATTATTCGGTGCTACTAATGATTCCCTTTGCAAGGAATTTTCAGATATTATGTGCAGGGAATTTGAGATGAGCTTAATGGGAGAGCTAAATTTCTTTCTTGGACTTCAAGTTAAACAAGCAAAGAAAGGAATTTTCCTCAATCAAAACAAGTATACTAAAGACTTCCTTAAAAAGTACAAAATGGATCAATCTAAGGTTACAAATACTCCTATGAGTTCAACACTTTCGCTAGATCATGACAAGAACGGCAAAAGTGTAGTACAAAAGGAGTATCGAGGTATGATCGGTTCATTGTATTATCTAACTGCTAGTCGTCCTGACATTATGTTTAGCGTATGCATGTGTGCAAGATTTCAAGTTGATCTTAAAGAGTCACACTTAATAGCTGTGAAAAGAATATTTCGGTATCTCAATGGCACTAAGGATCTAGGGTTATGGTACCCATGTCAAAGCTCGTTTCATCTTGTTGGCTATTCAGATGCAGACTTTGCAAGTTGTAAGGTCGATAGAAAAAGTACTTCTGGATGTTGCCAATTCTTACGGTCATCCCTAATAAGTTGGCACTCCAAGAAACAAAATTATGTTGCCCTATCAACAGCTGAAGCCGAATATATAGTTGCAGGAGCCTGTTGTGCTCAAATTCTTTGGATTGCTCAAAAACTTCGTGACCTTGGCTTTGACTTGAGAGGTATTCCTATAAAATGTGATAATACTAGTGCTATTTCTATAACCAAAAATCCTGTGCAGCATTCAAGGACCAAGCATATTGATGTAAGGCATCATTTCATACGTGATCATGTTGAGAAAGGTGATGTTTTGATTTCTTTTTTCTCAACTAACTTGCAGCTTGCAGATATCTATACCAAGCCTCTTCTTGAGGAACAATTTAATTTTATTAGATTGGAGCTTGATGTTTTCAAGGGCCTTGAAATAAAATTCAAGGGACCTTGAAACATATTTCAAAGCGTACATAAATAAAACAGATCAATTAGAAATTCATATCTTTTAGATATTGAATTATCTAATTTTTATTCTTTAAAAGGGATTTCAAAAGGTTTTTTTTTAGATTCAAAGGATTTTGAAAAGTGGTTACCAAAATTTATGGAAGGAATTTTTATCATCTATGATTCTCCCAAGATCTTAAAAATCTTTTGATCTTACGTTGGTTAGACTTCTTCCCATAAAAACCTCGTCTCTTCCCTCTTTATTTCTTCCGCTTCCCTTTTCCTTTGAAAGAACGGTGCTTTACTCTTCTGATTTTCCAAAACCCTCTTCATCTTCTTCTCAAAATTTTCTCAAATGGCATCCAAGAGACCTTTAATCAACGAAGTAACATCTTCAGTTCCAAAACGACAAAGGGTCGTTCAAGTGTCGTTTGACTCTGACTCAAGGTCTGACTCTGGATCGAGTTCGAGTTCATCAGGGTTCTCAAGTGACGCGGACATTTTTGCTAGAACAGGGTTTCCATCTAGCTGGTTCATCAACCCAACAACAGCTAAAAAGTGGGTCATGGAGTATGATGAACGCTATCAGTGCATGTGTGAGGGACTACACTATGAACTGTTTACTTGCTCGTCTATGCCGGGTCTTGAAGCGTTCCAAGTAAGCTCTATATGGATTATGTTGAATCCAGGAGAATCGTCATATCCTAGACTGACCAGGTTGTTCTATGCTAACTTGACTGCAAGACGTGAGAGAGGGGGGTGGATTCTAGATTCGGTTATTAAAGGTAAGAAAATCACCCTCACTTCTGAAATTTTAGTAGATATCTTTGGAATTCCTCTA
Organism: Fagopyrum esculentum; assembly: GCA_033239045.1. Lineage (NCBI taxonomy): Eukaryota > Viridiplantae > Streptophyta > Magnoliopsida > Caryophyllales > Polygonaceae > Fagopyrum > Fagopyrum esculentum. Next base: position 90,065,553 of record BSUD01000006.1, on the reverse strand, counting down.
TATGATGCTTCAGAAAACTCAAACCCTGCTAGAACTTTAAGGCTAACTAAAGAACAACTTCTCCTTCCTAATGCCTTATCACCACCAACCATCACCTGTTTAACTCTGGAGGCTAGGATAGTTTATGCTATTATAGACAGATGCATAGTCCCTAGAGTTGCCAGCAAAGAGATTATAACCAACTCTGTGTTGATCTTGACTTATAATGCGTTGAATGGGTTGAAGGTAAATCTGCTTGAAATTCTCTTGTCTCATATGGTGAATGTAATTAGTTCTCTAAGTACAAGTCACCTACCTTATGGGAATTTGCTTCCCATAATATTTAGACACTTTTCAGGAGATTTTTCTGATGAGGGGTTGCATCTTTATAATGGAGCAGCCTGAATGGAATTTTACTACACAGCAGCGGCTGGAATTTGTGGAAGAGTCATTGACCTCACTAAGATCTGATTTTGCGAATTTTAGAGTTTCAATGACTGATAAGATGGACCAAACTCAAGACTTACTGGGCATTCTCAATCAGAAAATTAATCAATTGTTCCATGTAAGTGCTATGTCTTTAACAACTACTAGTAGTATTAAGCCCATATCAGAGGAGGATGGACAGGAGACTCATAAGGATGCTGAGAAGGTTATGGATCAATGTCATAAGATTATCAAAGATAAACCCATTCGTCAGCCATTGCTAGAAGATCCAGATATCTTAACAATTGAAGAATTTGGGGTGGTCAAGAAGTATGCCAAGGATTCTACATAAAGAGGAACGAACTTATCTCTCAAAGAACGAGATCTTGCTTATGCAAAGGATCGGTGGAGAGATATGTGCCTAGGAGACTATTATGGGAAAGGAATTTCCTCCAAGTGGTATAAGGAAAACTGAAGCTCTCGGCATGTCATGAGTTTTTGAAAAACATTTTTTTTGGTTTGGAAATACATTTGGTTTTGGGTCTGTAATCATTTTTATAAGACTTCTTGTTTTGACTGCTTTTTCTCCCTTGTTGAAAGACAAAGGGGGAGAAATATGATCCGACATTTCGATATACTACATTCTGCATTTTTAGTTTTGAGATTTTCATATGCATTGCTAAACTAACAAATGCAGGTACGAGAATTTGTGTTGTCTTCCATCAAGGGGGAGATTGAAAATTCCACCTTGATTGAAATGGTTTACAGGTGTTGATGATGGAAGACTTCACACAAATATAGCAGTTGGATATACTAACAATGTATTGATTATATTTCTAGATATTTGGTTGGTTTAAATTCAGTGCAGGCTTTATATCTAAATGTCAAGGGCCTCGAAGTTGGATTCAAGAACAAAGGAAGATAACAAGTTCAAAAGGACGAAATCAAGGGCCTTGGAATTATCGATGCACGGAACAAGGATTCAAAATGAGTTGAAGATTTTATTTGAAGATTTTGTAACGGAAAGATCTCATCAACCAAAGATCTTATCAACCGAAGGAAGATCTCAACCGAAGAATAGAGAATTTTTTCTAGAAGATTTTCTAAACAACAAACGGCGAAAATATCTTCTCTCTCGATTCAACAAAAGACGAGAAGATCAAGGAGTAAAGGACTCGACGTGTTCGTAGGGGCTGAAGACTTGCAACGTCTACCTTATCTCCAAACAAGAAAACGATCTTCATGGAAAAGAAGATTCATCTTCAAACGGTCATCTCTACAACGGCTAGAAGACTTTTCCATAGAAGAGTATAAATGAAGATGATGGTCGAAGAAGAAAGAGACACAAGCTTACACAGGAAAACATCTTTATCCTCAAGTAACCTAATCATCTTCCTTCTTTGTTTTTCTTTCTCTCATTCACGCAAGCGCTTTATCCCCTTAGAGAGAGAAAACACTAGAGCTCTATTGGAAGATCTAATTAATGTTATACTAGAGTGTGTGTAACTCTGGGAAGTAACTAGGCTATTATAGCTAGGTCAAGAGTTGGAGCTAGATCGTAGCATTGGCTACAGTGAGAGAACAATGGGATTTCTTCTAGTTTGTATCTAGGACTCTTTGAAGCTGATAATAGATAGTTAGATCCTACGGATATACCTTGGGATGGAGAGTAGGCTATTTAGAGCCGAACTTCATAAACATATTCTCGTGTCAATCTTTTCAATTCCGCACCATATATACTTTACTGTGACTAACTTTGTTTTGCAAGAGCAAGAAGTCAAGGCCCTTGAAATAGAGTTTCAAAGCCCTTGAAATCAAAGTTTCACTAGAAGTACAGATTGACATCAAGGTCCTTGAAAGGAGTTTCAAGGCCTTGAGATTTGGTTTGCGAAAAGTTCTCATACTCTATTCAACCCCCCTTCTAGAGTATCGTTTATATTATTTATATCACCTACCGGTTCTTCACAGAATCGCCCTCTGCACAGTTGGCCGCCCCCGCGCCTTGAGAGCGCCTCCCCTACGGCTGAGCTTGCGTAACCTCCCTTGCGGTGTGTTGCCACCCCTGTGCCTTCTTGCTTCCACAGGTGCGTTGTCCATGACATACCAAGATTGGTATGTGTCTTTCCTTTTCCTATTGGCTTAGCTTGAGAGTAAGGCTAGGATAGTGTTGTATATGATGAGTTTGTTGATGCATATGTTGACGTAAGGCCTTAGACTTTTGTGAGTATGTTGAGATATCTAGGTTTAGATACGAGTTATTGTCGACATATGATTATGGGGTTTAGGAGGTGGAGCTCCTAACCTTGGATAGTGTTTGATATTGTGTGTGTCTTGCTGATGTAGGTGTTGATCGTTTCCTCGAGGGGAAACTATGACGTGGTACAGGTTTACGTTTGTATCAAGTAAATCCAATGGACTGACTTAAGGGGCAATTGTGGATTGGAGTGATGGTGATAGTGTGCGTGTGCATATGATTGTTGCATTTATAACCTTAACCGGACTAGGATGACCATATATGTATATTAAAAGGCCCAAGTGTATTATAACGGGTCGTGACCACTTTCCTATACCTCGTTGAGAGTGTGGAGGTGCTCTACGACCAGTCCACCAGGGTAAAGGTAGATCTCATACCAAACTCGGGGGTTAAAGGGGACAGTGGAGAGATCCGGGAGATCCTCGTGTTACAAAATAAGTTGAATTAGTAATGGTATAACGTAATGAAGATAATAAACGGTTTTGATGTGTGCATTGCATATTATGATGTGTTGATGTGTTGGTATGTTCTATTACTATTATTCTTATTCATGAACTGTTAGCTAAAGGTTTTATATCGTGTTGCAGATATCATGTAGGATAGGAAGAGAGTGAGCCAGATGGGTGATCAGCCGAGGGCTTTCGTACACTAGATTACATTAGGGTTTTGGGATGTTTTGTACATGTATGGATATGTTGTTGCTGTTTTGTACTCGGCTGTGTTTTGTAATCCTTTTGATCTATATTTATACAGTTTTATGTATTTGGTTTATATCTATATGTACCTTGTTGTAAGATCCAGTGAACTTGTTGTCATGCTAAGGTCAAGATCCACTGTGAGATCCTAGCCCACTAGCGCCCCGAGTCCCGCGGATTTGGGGTGTTACACTGGTTGACTTACCTTTGTTCTCGACTTAACTCTTATTTTGTTAGCATACATATTCTGGTTTTGTCCTATCTTATTTTCCAGAAAATTATTTCTCTTACTGACTATATATTGGTTGAGGATGCTCAAGATCTCACTCTCCAACATTGTCTCGATCATTGTAATCACGAAATTTTTTACCAAATAGTTAACAAAAACCTCAGATTTAGTATATTCGGTTATCGAATTCGCAAGGACCACATCTGATTTGATAATTACTAATAATCAATTATTTTAAGTGAAAGATTGAAGAAGGCAAACAATGATAGAAGGTGAAAGCAATAATTATTGTAGGCAAATAGATGGATGGAAGCGATATAAGGGAACATAAATTCTCACTATAATGAATTAAAGTAATACTGCATATATGAGACTCATAGCATTGATGTGTGAACAAGTTGGAAACTAACCAAAATAGTCTTTGACATAGACATAAAGATAGTGCTTTCCAACTCGTGTAGCTCTCAGTCCAGCGGTTCGGCAAGTATAAGAAAACCCTTTAAGAACTTAGAAATCCAAAAAAGACCAAGAGAAACCTTCACTTGTGGCTATTCAAATATAAAAGGTATAAAGACCGAAACTTTCTACGATAGCTAAAAATTCTCGAGGCAATGATAAACTAGTACTCTCAAAACCAAGTTCTTTTCAATAAATCCAATAAAATGTCATTTGCTTGTGGCTCTTCAGTTGTTTCATCTAAACCAATTATAAACGTCACTTCTTTCAATGTAAATGCAAGGTGAAAATGAAGTCCTTTGAAAAGAAGTAATCTCACAATCTCAATTCACATACATATATGCAATAATAAATCAAATATTAAGTGAATCAATATATAAAATCTAGAAGATAAAAACTCACAAGTGTTTGGTTGCGTCATGGCGAACCTTTATTCTAAAAGCTATTGATGTCTTGGGAATCACGGCAATAGAGCGAGGCGCGGATGTGTGTTCCAAGATCGGGTTATGCCTCTAACCCTAAGGTTGCTACATGATTATATAAGGGATCGGAAAATCTCAAAGTCTAGGGAAGCCATCTCACCCCATCTAGCCAAGCCATTTCGTTGGGTTTGGGCTTGGACTTGTCACAGGCTTCGAAGATGTCCATTTTAGTGATGATAGTGGTCCAGACAGCTTTGAGAACGCATAGAAAGTTTGTCTCTCATGTCGTTTGGCTTGCTTTATTGCTCCACATCTTGGATCTTGGCATAGCGTGTCTTTAGGGAACATCATGTTGTAGTTCCTAAGTCATGTAAGGTCTTTTATTTACCTTTGACTTCAAGGCGGAGGTATTTCAAGAAAAATTGATGTGAAAAGGACTTAAACACAAAAAGGTCAAGGTAGATACCAAAAACAACAGGAATTCCCCGTATCGAAGTGGTGTCAGAGCAACATAACGGAAACCCCCTTATCATTAAGGATTTCTCTACGGTTAACTCAGAAATGACTGAGATCCAAGAGTGAAGTGAATAACATCGAAGTACTTGAAAAAGTGTTCGGGAAACATACAAGTAGATGTACCTCCTTTACCTTTTTCTACACATGATCTCAAAATGATCTCTTGTTGATACAAGGAATGTCCTAAAGTAATTATGAACCATACCCATAACTTCAGGCTATCCCTTAACCATAGAAATAAGAAGTGTCAATCATTAGGGTAGATATCTCCTTCTGCTTTTTCACAAAATTTTACCTCTTTTTCCTTGTGCACGTCGCTCACCTAACCTATCCCTAGTCGCTCGATTGGCCTTGTTTGCAATCATTAATAAAGCTTTAAAGTTTTTTTTTTAGGTATGTCAAGATAATTTTATCTCTTATAGGATCTAGTGAGCCCGACTACATTGATTAAGATGTTGAATTAATTTTATGTATTGAATGTCTGTTTATGAGAGATATGATGTAGTATTTGGAATCCTCCTTTGCTATATATTCTTCAAAGTGATGTTGGATTAAGGTGGCAATCTGCTCTCATACCTCCGTATTGAGTTTGATGTGAAGAATAAGCGTTGTCTTGAGTATGTCACAATCACTAGGTGACAACATTGATGTATGTCAAGTAAAGACCTAATCATGTAGCAATCCAACGAAGTTATCTTTCGCATAATTATGACTTACATTTGATATTGTGGAATTGTCAATTGAGATATATTATATAACATTTGGTGATTGGAATTCTGAAATTGATCTATCTGATTGTTGTCTTGTAAGAACCTAGTTGCTGAGTTGTTGAGAGAGTGAGCAAAGGGCCAAGGATTAGCCTTGACCGTCCCTGTGTGACCTTGGAACCACCCCTGCGGTTTGCCTGGGCTGCCCCTGCGGCTCACAGAGTCCGCCCCCGCAGCTCTGTGTGCTGCAGCCGTCTTCTTTGACCCTTTGACCCGTGATTTACCCTGTTTACCTCCTTTATATACTTCTTCTCTTACCTCCTGATGAGGGTTTACATTCTCAACTCTATATCTTCCTTTCCTTACGTACATCTTCTTCTCTCTACTCCTTGGATCATATTTGATCTTCTTTGAGGTTGTGTGTGAGTTTGTGAGCTTTTATGCTTGCCTTTGATGATATTTGTGGTTGATGAGCCTTGTGAGCCAGCTTGAGGACGTTTTGGTGATGTTGTGAGCTTCTGGATCTTCAGCTTGGTAAGCTTTTATGGCTTCCATCCCCTTCTTCTTCTTCTTCTTCTTCTTTTCATCTTCTTGTCTCTTTTCCTTCCTTTCCTTAGTCTAGCATAGATTCTTTAGGATTGGATCTTGTTCCAGCCATGTTTGGCTCATGTTGATGTATATATATGTATGTGATCTATGTATGTTGTTGTTGGAGTGAAGAAGGAGTAAAGAATCGAAGGAAAGAGTGAAGAAGAGGCTGAAGTGTTGTCTTCTACACACCAGCCACCCCTACGCCTGTTTTGAGCCGCCCCAGCGCCGGCAGTGCACTGCCCCTACGTCACCTCCTAGCCGCCCCTGCGCCACCTACAGCATCTTGGTGTTTCACTTGGTTCTGCAGGTGTGTCTTGCTTCTAGGCTTTCCTTAGAATGTCTTTGTTCCCTCCTTTCCTAGTGTGAGAGCATAAGATCATGCTAGAGGTGTGAGGTTGTGTTTGGTTGAGCTTATGATCGGTTTATGCCTTGTATGGCTTTAAGAACTTAGGTTGATGTTAGTTGAGGTTTTGAGGTTGAGCTTGATCCCTATGGATCCCTTTGGGTCTAGGTGTGACCCTTGTGTTGTTAGGAGATTGATATATATCTTTATGCCTGTTTATAGGTTGTGTTGTCCCTTCAGTGTATAGGTGATCATGGTTGAGTTGTGATCGAGGTTGAGCTAAGTCCGTAGGAGTTACTTAGCTGCCGTCCTTATACTGGGTGTTTGCATGAGTGATGTGTGCTTTGTATGTTTATTATGATAGCATGAGATGTCGTATATACCGACCTATGTTTTATTGATTGCCCCGTATGAGTGGTTGTGATAACCATTCCCTTTCATCCCGCCGTGGAGTCTGGGAGGTTCTCTAATGTAAAGCCAGACTGACTTTACAGGAAGGGCACAATCCACTCCCACAGGGTACAAGGATTGTGTGACCGATACTTGTGCAGCTGGCTAGCAGGCTCAAAGGCGAGGATGTGTCGGTCCTCGTGTCACATAGTTTCATATATACTTATATATACAATTTGAGCGAATGACCATTATATTGAGATGATTAAATGGGTAAATGTGTGAAAGCATGTTGATGTCCAAATGGGTAAATGTGTGAAAGCATGTTGATGTGAAGAAGGAGTAAAGAATCGAAGGAAAGAGTGAAGAAGAGGTTGAAGTGGTGTCTTTTGCACACCAGCCGCCCCTACGCCTGTTTTGAGCCGCCCCAGCGCCGGCAGTGCACCGCCCTTGCACCACCTCCTAGCCGCCCCTGCGCCACCTGCAACAGCTTGGTGTTTCACTTGGTTCTGCAGGTGTGTGTTGCTTCTAGGCTTTGCTTAGGATGTCTTTGTTCCCTCCTTTCCTAGTGTGAGAGCATAGGATCATGCTAGAGGTGTGAGGATATATTTGGTTGAGGTTATGATCGGTTTATGCCTTGTATGGCTTTAAGGACTTAGGTTGATGTTAGTTGAGGTTTTGAGGTTGAGCTTGATCCCTATGGATGCCTTTGGGTCTAGGTGTGACCCTTGTGTTGTTAGGAGACTGATATATCTCTTTATGCCTGTTTAATAGGTTGTGTTTTCCCTCTAGTGTAGAGGTGATCGTGGTTGATTTGGGATCGAGGTTGAGGTAAGTCCGTAGGACTTACTTAGTTGTCGTCCTTATATTGGGTGTTTGTATGAGTGATGTGTGCTTTGTATGTCTGCTATGATAGCATGAGATATCGTATATATCGACCTATATTTTATTGATTGCCCCGTATGAGTGGTTGTGATAATCTTTCCCTTTCATCCTGCCGTGAAGTTTGGGAGGTTCTCTGATGTCAGGTCAGACTGACTTCACAGGAAGGGCACAATCCACTCCCACAGGGTACACGGATTGTGTGACCGATACTTGTGAAGTTGGCTAGCATGCTCAGAGACGAGGATGTATCGGTCCTCGTGTCACATAGTTTCATATATACTTATATATACGATTTGAGTGAATGACCATTATATTGAGATGATTAAATGGGTAAATGTGTGAAAGCATGTTGATGTGTTTATCTTTCCTTACTTGTGATTGTGCTTATGCATTACTCTATATTTGTGTATGGTTAGCTAATGGTTTATTACCATGTTGTAGATGCCCCACAGGATAGGCATGCTGCTGGGTGACCTAGCAGAGTGGCAGGCCGAGGACATCTCGTACATAGGTTGTTGTGGGTTTTTGGGTTTGTTTATCTCTTCCCTCCTGTGTGAGGATGATCTTTTGTTACCACCTGTGTGATGGCGTTGTGCTTTGTACTCGGCTATGTTGTCTTACCTTTGATTGTACAGTTTATACTGTTTATGTATTTGTTTTTATATTTGTCAGTATCATGTTGTAAGGTCAAGTGTACATGTTGTCAAGTTAAGATCAGGATCCATTGTGAGATCCTAGCCCAATGTGACACTCCGAGTCCCGCGGATTCGGAGTGTTACATGCCTATTGTTTGAATTCATCCTTTCTACTATCTGATTTCGAACTATCCAAAAATCCAAAGTTTCTCCTTTCTATATTCTTTATCTTATAAACTATTTTATGAAACAGTCGAGCAACATCCTTGAGGGAGGTTGTTCGATTTATCCTTACAAAACTTGAGTTTTCGCTCCGATTTCGTCATTGATTATTCATACATTGATTTTCGGTTTTAAACATTGGTTGTAACCCGATCGACTGGACCCTGCTCGGTCGACCAGATCTGTCATCTTTCAGAATTTTGGTTTTTGTTTGCGTTCTTTATCCTTTGAATGTATTTAGTTAATTTTATTTCTTTATTTTATTTTCGTAATTAATTTTTTAAAGCGAGACATCGTCTTCCCATGATCGATCATGACTCTCTATACTCCAGTAAGTGTTGTAATTTATTTGCGAGATTTGAATCTTACACTTTATCCCTTGTTAGTAACATATAATTTTTCGAGATGATTATTCTAAAACACTATATTCAATAATTCGAGTAGACTTTATCTCATATTGAACATGCAAAAACTGTTTTGCAAGATCTAAGTTGTAAATCCTAATTTGTTAAATTTCCCTGCATAAACTCAAATAAAGTTTCATATAAATTTTATAAGATAAATTATGATTGAATCTTACAAAATTACTTAAGAAAATACAACTCCAATTGTGCAAAATTCATCAGAGGGTTTTGTGAGTTAATTTAGGATTTTGTTTGATGAATAGAAAGAAATGTGTAACAGAATAGTAATGTGTAACACCCCGTTTATTTGTGTGCGTTTCGATATTTATTTTTCTACGTCCATCGATTTTTTTTTTTACTAAATTAAATATTTATATTATTATTATTTACTTTAAAGTATTTTACGGTGTAAAATATCTTTTTCGATTTTATTTATATCTTGGATACGTTCACATATATCCGCGTTATTATTTTCGGCAAAGTCGGAAAGATTTTCCGATTTGGAAATCCCGATCCGAGTATTTCGATCGAGTTCATTTCCATTTTTTTTAAATATCTTTTATTTTATTTCTCCTCCTTCTTTCTCAATGCCATGATGATGGCGTGTTCAGCCTGCAAGATGCAGCCTACTTAGGCTACTCGACCCTTCATTTCCTCACTGGTTGAGGAGAGCAGCCCGTATCTCCTCTGTTTCACTCCAACTCTTCCATCTACAATCCTCCAGCCTCTAATCTCCTAACCGTATTATCCCCATCTCTCTTCCTAGCCAGAGATGATGGATGGTCTAGCCACCAAGGGACTATCAACCGGCACCACCTGGGAAGCCGTCCCTCGCCTCCTGCTACCTCTTCGACGCCGGAGGAGCAAGCCGGTGCATCGCCCTGTCGAAACCACCGGAGTTAGAAGCCGCCTTCTCCTCCCCCTCGTCATCTCTGTCTTCGCCTCACCTCCCAACAACAAGCACCGATGAGCTCGGTCAAACACCAATCTTAACAACAGCCCTCTTTGAGCCTCGCCGGAATCCAGATCCACCATGGAAGCCACCTTCTTCCGTCGTCTCTCCTCTCTCTCGACCCACTCTGCGCACAAGCTTCACCAGAAACCGCTCCCTGTCGCCTGCAATGTCGCCGCTGTCGACATCGGAGAAGGAGCCATCCTCAATCGCCGGAGCCACTCCGCCGTGCCCCCTTTCCCCGCCGGCCCTGCTTTCCTTCTCCGCCAGCGGCGCGGCCCTACACCTGTGAAAGGTTGAAGAAGAGCATTTGCCCTACTTAAATCGGGCCCCCTTAATTTGTCTTTAATTACAGAATGTACCCAACTTTATATATTTACGTTTATGGCCCTAATTTTGGATTTTTGCAAAGTTACCCCTGCAGAGTTAATTACAGATTTGGTCCAGAAATATTAATTGCTAAATATGACCCATATTTATAAAATTGTATATTTTGCCCGGAAAATGGTTGAACTGTTTTGTCTATCATTTGCTTTGAGAACGAGTTTTATCATTGGGTTTATGATGTTGTTTAGATTGCCCGGAAATATAATTACGGATTTTAAATTCGGTTTATGGTTCAAGTTGTAATTTCGGGTTATGACCAAGTTGCTAGATTACCGTATTTCGCCCGGGAGAGTTTTACGAGTTTTAACATCGGATTTTGAAAATAAGTTTTCCTTAGATTTTATATAATTATATACTAAAGCTTCCTTTCAAATTTAGCATACGAGCTAAATTTGCTTAGTTTTGGTGTTAGGTTCGGAAGCACCCGATAAAGGCCTAACGAGTCCAAGTCGACATCCGTTGAACGACTTCCGTCTTTTGGCGTTGCGTGAGTACCCTTTCCCTCGATCTAGTATTTCTTTTTTTTAGCGGTAGTATCATGTTAGGTTGGACCTAGCATAACTTAGAGTTAATGCCAAGTAGTGGTTTTGAACCTTAGGTGAGTTTTGAGGATTTGATATTGTGTTGATGGATTGATGTTGATTCTAAGCTTGAGGTGGTACTACAGTCTAGTGAGGTTGTTATAAGGATTCGAGTTTATGATTTGATCTTGTGAGAATCATTAAGTTTGAGTTGTTGATATTATCTTGTGAGGTTGTTTATGACTTTAAGTTGTATGTTGAGCTTGTGAGAATTTAGGGGTTCAGGTTGTATAATTGTTGAGGTTGTGGACTAGAAATAGAGTATCCTAGTGGTGTTGTGAGTTATGATCTTGCGAGATCCGAAGGTTTAGAAGTCTTAGGACTTCTAGATTCTATTGAGTGTTATGTAAGCACGAGGGATTCTAGGATGCGGTCCTAGAATTGAGAGCCAAATGGTCTTGCGTAGATCATTTGTATAGAAGTCTAAGACTTCTATTGTGAGTGAGTTGTTGTTGATATAGTTATCTTCTGGTGAGCAGGTTACGGGCTTCCTCCCCTATGGAAGCGAGAGTGTTGTGAGTTGAGTGTGGTGACGAGGTAAGTCTCCGGACTTACTTAGCTCGTATTCTATGTATTAGATTCGATGCGTGTTTGGTGGTGTGTGTTTTAACGCTTTCATTATAACTTATAAAACCGGAATTAGGATTACCGACCTTTATATATTATTTGGCCCAAGTGTATGATAACGGGCGGTGACAACTTGTCTAGCTCTTGCGTAGAGTTAGGAGGTTCTTGGCGACTAGCCCGTGTGGTTAGACGGTCGGAGGCATCCACCGTTCCATGCGGTAAGTGGGGACCGAGGCGAGTTTCGGGAGATTCTCGTGTCACAAAAGAAGTTGAATTAGAATGGGATACGACTTAATAATAAAAAGATAATAAACCGGACTTGTGTGATTTGGTGTACATTGTGTGTTATGTTGTTTTACTTGTGTTTGTGCCTTTCACCTTGATTCTAATGCTTCGAATAATAGCTAACGATTTTATACCGATTGTTGTAGATTGCCTTGCAGGTTAGGATTGCGGCCGAGAGATCCGGAAGAGTGGGCAGCCGGGGTTCCGTACATTTTAGGAGTGGGTTTTGGTTGGAGTCGGGTTGTGTTTTATTCTGCGTTTATTATGTTGGTATGCCGCGTGTATGGCGTTTTGGTCTTTGGTGTTGTTTATCGGCTGAAGTCTTTTGTTGTTTTCCTTCGGGTTTTCTTATCATTTGCATTAAAAGGAATTTCGGTTTTGCCTTTATTTGTGCCATGTTGGAAAGGTCCGGTGAAATTGTTGTCAAGCTAAGGGTCGGGACCCATTGTGAGGTCCCAACCCGCAACGCCCCGAGTCCCACGGATTCGGGGTGTTACAAAAGTGGTATCAGAGCCCTAGGTTGACAACAATGGCACTCGCAATCTTCTAAAGGCCGAATAAGGAATAAACAAAACCCCGCGGGTTCTAATTTTCGTTTTCAAAATCATATGCATGAGTCGGGTAGAATGTACGGACCACCACTTCTTCCGCGGATCTCGGCAGCTTAGTTTATTGTATTTATGTATATATGTAAATATGTAGATATGTATATATTGATTGTAGTTGCATGATGGACTTGTTATGTATAGTAGTGGCATGACCTGATATTGATATATGCTTATATATGTGGTATGATAGGACATTATTAGCTTTTGAACCTTGTAGTGTTGTAATGTATTTTCTGGTTTTGGCATATTAGTAGTGAAATGGACATAGGACTTATATAGTCGTATATGCGGATTCTTATTTTATATAGTAATAGATAGTACGGGACCTAATAGAAAATATGAGAAGTATAGTATCATCACCTTTAAAGACAATGTGGTTGGCTTGAGATAGCGTACATACGTGGAGGAGTACACTCAAATATCAAGTTGAGCTTTTCATGCTAACGAGCATCTTGGCGTTTCTCGGATTCCTTTAAAAGGATGTCGAAGAGGAGGATTAGAGATGACACAAATGAAGGACGAACAAGTGGAAGGAAAATTCGAGACAACTTAAGAGAAATTGAGAGGGAAGTCATGTAAACAAGGAAACGCCATGAAGTTATGGGAGTTGTTCCAAGGAAGCAAGTATGGACATCACTTCGAATTCGAGACAACAAAATGAAGATTCTTCCAAGTGGCGTGACGATAAACCAAGGACGCATATCGAGAGGAGGAGAATACATTCTAGCAAGGTTGAATGTGGTATTCAATTAAGATGTGAAGCTTTCCTTAGAAGCTCATAAGTATTGGAGTCAAGATGAGCAAGAGTGAACGAACCAATTGCAAAAGATTAAGATGCCGTAAGTTAAGCTTACGAGGTACCAGTAAGTTAAGTGTCAACATTATTAGAGTTATGAGAAGAAGGGCTTGGTGGGGATTCACGTGGAGTTGACCGGATTCCATTATGATGACAAGGCTAAGAAACGCCAAGAAGGGGGGAGTGTGTATAAATGACGATTACAAGAAATGAAAGACGAAACAAGGAGCTTTGATCGAAGGACTAAATATATCAACCAAGAGGAACGCGAGTGTATGCTAATTAAGGTCACAATGTTTGAGGAGTACTTTTGCAAAATAGTATGAAGAACGGTTAAGCCCATGAAGGTGGGTCATAGGACACGAAAGAGTCGGGAAGGTATAATTATCTTACAGAAGCGGAAGGAAGAGAGGAGCGTTGAAAAATCTGACGGAGTTTGAAGAAGAGTAAAATGAGCTAGTGATGTTTAAGGCAGGGTACCTAAAGGGGTATCCTTCAAGAGTGTGGTAACATGGAAGTATGGTAGGAGGGTAAGTCGTTGATCTTGGAAAGGGTCATTAATGAGTTAATCGATGACCATTGAGACTGTACATGTGGGGGTTGTGTACTGGTGCGGTAGGTGGGAGGAGTAACCCAGGATTTGGGATCATGAAGAAGGGGAGCAAGAACGTGGAATATTCGTGGTGGTTGAATGTCGGCAGTAAAGAGGTATATCAAGGGAAGTGCAAATATCTTAATCATGTAGAAATTTATCGTTTTTAGCAAGTGATGGTAGCGTACCTTGTGGGGACTGGAAAGACAAAGAGGAAGATGAGCCTTCTATGGTTATTGTGCGTAAAGGGGGAGTATATAAGGGGATGCATGGTATGGTTGTTCTAAAGTAATGTCATGTTTTCATGAACAAAAGTTAAGTCAAGTTCCATGACTCGCATGGCGAAGCCGTAGTGACTATGATGTGAAACGAGAAATCTGATTAGGGCAACGCGACAAGTTTAGAGTTATGATGTTAGTGTTCGGTGAAGTAATGAGTGGATCTTTCAGTGTTGTAATTGAAAAAAAAAAAAAAATTTCGCCTAGTGTGTCTCCACGGAGCATACTGGTACGGTTTTGAAGTTCTTCATGAATGCCAACAGATGCATAAGGTGGCCGACAAGAGTAAGAGAAGACCGATGTTTTGAATTTTGATGTCGACGTGAGATGTACGAGAAGTACATGAAAGCTTGAGACCGAGAACCTCCGTTGTCGGATTGAAGTCGTAAAAAGAGAATGAAGTGAGTTTTACACCTACTTGAAGAAAGGATGTTTATAGTGCAAGCTTACGTAAAATATGAAGAGTCCCTCCAATGTGTTTGGGATGTCAGGGAAAGGGAAGAAGATGGGTCAATTGTTTTGAAGCACGGTTAAGTCCTGCAGTTTGGACCCCTATGGCTGCACAAAAAGCGAGAAACCTTATAAGATTTTTACAATCATGTCATCAAAGAGGGAAATTGGATTAAGTTAAAGGAACACTTAAATAAGGTCACGGGAGTCAGAAGACTCAAGCAAGTCTTTCCAATTCTAGAAAGTATGAATCTTTGAAAGAGAACGGTCAACATTGTAGCTAAAGATGGAACAATACATGTGTTTAAAGGACGTCACCCCAAAATATCGGGGTAGGTCGTTAGTATCATGACCACTTGTAAAATGATAAGACAAGATTTTGTCGGTTATTACGATATATGACGGGAACGGAAAAGGTGAAACCTGAGATATCACGGATTCCAATACATCAGAATGTGGAATTTTCCACTAAGGTCGAGCTTGATTTAATTCTGATGTTTAAGGCGCCATATGGAATAACACTTGTGCAGAGACATGAGTTGTGGAAGCAAGTGAAGGAGAAATTGCAAGAACTTAGTTATAAGATTTCATTAGAATTAGTGAAATGCCATAGAGAACACCAGACGTTATCTTGAACTCTTGATTTGAAGTTCATATTGGAACATATCTTAAAGTCTTGATTTGAAGTTGTTATGGGGAAACCCTAGTTTGCAAAAAGTGAGACGGTTATCTACGTTTGTACATCGATTACAGTGAGCTGAACAAGATTACAATGAAGAACAAGTACCCCTTACCGAGTATTGATGATCTAATCGATCAGTTGCAAGGTTCGGTAGTCTCTTTTAAAATTGATTTAAGGTCTGATTGTCACCAATTGAGAGTTTGAGACTGGGATATTGCAAATAAGGCATTTCGGACAAACCATGATCACTACGAGTTGTAGTGATTCTACATAGGCTTACTAATACACCGTATAAGATATTGGTCTACTCTCTAAATAGAGAGCAATTGTATGACAAGTTGTCTTAGGGTGGAAACCACCGAAGGATGTAAAAGAAGTTACAAGTTTTCTTGGTCATGCCGGCCATTACCGGATTTGGGGAGAGATTCTCCAAAGTAAACACCGTCTTGGACTAACCTACTTCGGAAGACAAGAAATTTTGAGCGAGAAAAGTATCATAATAGTTGTTAAGAGTTAAGAGAGGAGTCATTAGGCAACTATTTTGACATTGCCTCGAGGTATGATGGTTTGAAGTGTACAAGTGATTCTCGAAGACAAGGTCTTGATTGAGTATTGAAGAACGATATAAAAGTAATAGCATATGGGTCTCGTTGGTAGAAACGGGTGAAGTAAGTACTTCCTTCGTTACCTGGAACTTGGAACAAGAATGGAGGGAACGTAACATCAAGTTTGGTTTGACAAGGACCAAACCCAAGGTGAAAACGGGAAGATTCAACCTTCTTAGTTAGAGACGATCAAAGAGAAACATAATGGAAATGCTGCATTGAGAAAGACCAAGAAGAAAGTTGAGTTTCCGATATATCGGACCTTTTTGATTAGAGCAAGTTGGAGAAGTGGCTTACAAGTTGGTGTTGCAACCTAGAGTAGAGTATGTTCACCCGGTGTTTCATGTGTTTCAATTGAGAGAGTACATACATGACTCGAGACATGTTGTTAGTCATGAGAATCTAGTACCAGACGAGGGACCGATGAGGTTAACTAGAAGATGAAGGATAGTATCTTGGGTTGAATTTTACGCCGACCTAGTAGCATTGCTAGAATCGACGGGTTAGACTAGTTCTTCCCTTAGTTGAGTTGTAAATGTGTGTTGTTATAAGTTATTTGTGCCCCGTGCGGGAATGTGTTTTATGACCGGTTATATATTTTGCGATGGTAGTTCGAGTAGTTGGTGTATATAGATTAGAAGATTTCAGGCCTCTTAGTTTGAGAGTTCATACCTCGGCCTTAGGGACCGAGCAGTTCGACGCATAGCAAGTTTCGGGACGAAACTCGTTTTTAGGGGGATCTAATGTAACACCCCGTTTATTTGTGTGCGTTTCGATATTTATTTTTCTACGTCCATCGATTTTTTTTTTACTAAATTAAATATTTATATTATTATTATTTACTTTAAAGTATTTTACGGTGTAAAATATCTTTTTCGAGTTTATTTATATCTTGGATACGTTCACATATATCCGCGTTATTATTTTCGGCAAAGTCGGAAAGATTTTCCGATTTGGAAATCCCGATCCGAGTATTTCGATCGAGTTCATTTCCATTTTTTTTAAATATCTTTTATTTTATTTCTCCTCCTTCTTTCTCAATGCCATGATGATGGCGTGTTCAGCCTGCAAGATGCAGCCTACTTAGGCTACTCGACCCTTCATTTCCTCACTGGTTGAGGAGAGCAGCCCGTATCTCCTCTGTTTCACTCCAACTCTTCCATCTACAATCCTCCAGCCTCTAATCTCCTAACCGTATTATCCCCATCTCTCTTCCTAGCCAGAGATGATGGATGGTCTAGCCACCAAGGGACTATCAACCGGCACCACCTGGGAAGCCGTCCCTCGCCTCCTGCTACCTCTTCGACGCCGGAGGAGCAAGCCGGTGCATCGCCCTGTCGAAACCACTGGAGTTAGAAGCCGCCTTCTCCTCCCCCTCGTCATCTCTGTCTTCGCCTCACCTCCCAACAACAAGCACCGATGAGCTCGGTCAAACACCAATCTTAACAACAGCCCTCTTTGAGCCTCGCCGGAAGCCAGATCCACCATGGAAGCCACCTTCTTCCGTCGTCTCTCCTCTCTCTCGACCCACTCTGCGCACAAGCTTCACCAGAAACCGCTCCCTGTCGCCTGCAATGTCGCCGCTGTCGACATCGGAGAAGGAGCCATCCTCAATCGCCGGAGCCACTCCGCCGTGCCCCCTTTCCCCGCCGGCCCTGCTTTCCTTCTCCGCCAGCGGCGCGGCCCTACACCTGTGAAAGGTTGAAGAAGAGCATTTGCCCTACTTAAATCGGGCCCCCTTAATTTGTCTTTAATTACAGAATGTACCCAACTTTATATATTTACGTTTATGGCCCTAATTTTGGATTTTTGCAAAGTTACCCCTGCAGAGTTAATTACAGATTTGGTCCAGAAATATTAATTGCTAAATATGACCCATATTTATAAAATTGTATATTTTGCCCGGAAAATGGTTGAACTGTTTTGTCTATCATTTGCTTTGAGAACGAGTTTTATCATTGGGTTTATGATGTTGTTTAGATTGCCCGGAAATATAATTACGGATTTTAAATTCGGTTTATGGTTCAAGTTGTAATTTCGGGTTATGACCAAGTTGCTAGATTACCGTATTTCGCCCGGGAGAGTTTTACGAGTTTTAACATCGGATTTTGAAAATAAGTTTTCCTTAGATTTTATATAATTATATACTAAAGATTCCTTTCAAATTTAGCATACGAGCTAAATTTGCTTAGTTTTGGTGTTAGGTTCGGAAGCACCCGATAAAGGCCTAACGAGTCCAAGTCGACATCCGTTGAACGACTTCCGTCTTTTGGCGTTGCGTGAGTACCCTTTCCCTCGATCTAGTATTTCTTTTTTTTAGCGGTAGTATCATGTTAGGTTGGACCTAGCATAACTTAGAGTTAATGCCAAGTAGTGGTTTTGAACCTTAGGTGAGTTTTGA
The DNA here is from genome assembly GCA_033239045.1 of Fagopyrum esculentum. Taxonomy (NCBI): domain Eukaryota; kingdom Viridiplantae; phylum Streptophyta; class Magnoliopsida; order Caryophyllales; family Polygonaceae; genus Fagopyrum; species Fagopyrum esculentum. Next base: position 90,047,215 of record BSUD01000006.1, on the reverse strand, counting down.
GGATTTGATATTGTGTTGATGGATTGATGTTGATTCTAAGCTTGAGGTGGTACTACAGTCTAGTGAGGTTGTTATAAGGATTCGAGTTTATGATTTGATCTTGTGAGAATCATTAGGTTTGAGTTGTTGATATTATCTTGTGAGGTTGTTTATGACTTTAAGTTGTATGTTGAGCTTGTGAGAATTTAGGGGTTCAGGTTGTATAATTGTTGAAGTTGTGGACTAGAAATAGAGTATCCTAGTGGTGTTGTGAGTTATGATCTTGCGAGATCCGAAGGTTTAGAAGTCTTAGGACTTCTAGATTCTATTGAGTGTTATGTAAGCACGAGGGATTCTAGGATGCGGTCCTAGAATTGAGAGCCAAATGGTCTTGCGTAGATCATTTGTATAGAAGTCTAAGACTTCTATTGTGAGTGAGTTGTTGTTGATATAGTTATCTTCTGGTGAGCAGGTTACGGGCTTCCTCCCCTATGGAAGCGAGAGTGTTGTGAGTTGAGTGTGGTGACGAGGTAAGTCTCCGGACTTACTTAGCTCGTATTCTATGTATTAGATTCGATGCGTGTTTGGTGGTGTGTGTTTTAACGCTTTCATTATAACTTATAAAACCGGAATTAGGATTACCGACCTTTATATATTATTTGGCCCAAGTGTATGATAACGGGCGGTGACAACTTGTCTAGCTCTTGCGTAGAGTTAGGAGGTTCTTGGCGACTAGCCCGTGTGGTTAGACGGTCGGAGGCATCCACCGTTCCATGCGGTAAGTGGGGACCGAGGCGAGTTTCGGGAGATTCTCGTGTCACAAAAGAAGTTGAATTAGAATGGGATACGACTTAATAATAAAAAGATAATAAACCGGACTTGTGTGATTTGGTGTACATTGTGTGTTATGTTGTTTTACTTGTGTTTGTGCCTTTCACCTTGATTCTAATGCTTCGAATAATAGCTAACGGTTTTATACCGATTGTTGTAGATTGCCTTGCAGGTTAGGATTGCGGCCGAGAGATCCGGAAGAGTGGGCAGCCGGGGTTCCGTACATTTTAGGAGTGGGTTTTGGTTGGAGTCGGGTTGTGTTTTATTCTGCGTTTATTATGTTGGTATGCCGCGTGTATGGCGTTTTGGTCTTTGGTGTTGTTTATCGGCTGAAGTCTTTTGTTGTTTTCCTTCGGGTTTTCTTATGATTTGCATTAAAAGGAATTTCGGTTTTGCCTTTATTTGTGCCATGTTGGAAAGGTCCGGTGAAATTGTTGTCAAGCTAAGGGTCGGGACCCATTGTGAGGTCCCAAACCGTAACGTCCCGAGTCCCACGGATTCGGGGTGTTACATAATGTGTTTACGATTACGTTTGGAGATTTGGAAGGGAGATGTGTAGAGATTAAAAACATCAAGTCAAGACCAAAAGGGAGCTTTTGTAAGATAGAATTTTGGTCCAAAATGTCCGGCCATGGCTAGATTTGGCTGTAAAAATACTCCATAATATGACCGATATAAACTTGGCTCAAATGAAAGAGGTTTGGTTTGATTTTAATAATTAAAAAAACTGTTCAGTATGACTAGAATGAAATAGCTCTAGTCATGTTATAAATTTTGAACTAAATGGTTGTGAAAAAGCTATTTTTATTTCGTAAAAACATTTAAGATGAGTGATGTTATTGAGAAGCGGTAAACGACACGGTGGAATCAGACTCCGGATGCGCGGAGCGGCGCACATCCGGAGTCTAACTGCGCCCCGTTGGGGCCTATTTGAAATGCGTCCGGGGGCTGGGGCGTAGGTGGAATCCGCCTGCGTGCCAAAGTCCTATTAAGGGCTCACGCAAGTGGACTCTTCTTTTCTTCTTTCTCTTTCTTTCATCGCAGCCGCCACCCTCTTCTTCTCTCTTCTTCGTTCAAAAGCTCAAAACCCGCATAAATCACGCAAAATTTGTTAAAAATAACATGGAATCGAGTTTCAACAATGGTTCTAGATTCAAATATCGGAGGTTCAAGTAAAAGGCAACTTGTGGATCAATTTCAGGTTAGTTTTTATTGTTTTTTATTGTTTTTTATCGTTTATGCTATTTTTGTGTCTTATAATGATATTAGGGTTGAAATTAGTTAGTTTAATAATATTCGGTTAGTTTAGGAATAATTGGAATCGGATTGTCTACGAGATTTAGTGTTTTTATTGCGTTTTTATGAGTTTGATTTTTCAAGCTTTGAAACGGGCTCTCTAATGGTGATTCCGACGAAGAAGATGACAAAAAAAATAATATTATAATTTCACATATTAAATTTATTTTTTTTAAAAATTTAAATTGTGATGAGAAATATTAGAGAGAAGAAGAAGCGAAAAGCTAGACTTGTCACAACATCCTTAGAGTCATCCGCTGACGCATCACTTCATGTATCAATTGATGCATCCGTTGAGGCCCATGATCATATTATCGGCGAGGAGGATGTGAGACCATCATCACTTATTCCGGATTACGATACAGAGGAGTCCACGCACGGTATTCTGCATCTAGATAAAATTCTGGATATTGAGCATGAGCAAATACTTGTTCAGCCAGAGGAGGTACATGTGGAGCACGAGCAGGTACCTATTGAGCCGAAGCATGTACATGTTGAGCAGTAGCATGTACTTGTTGAGCAGGAGAAGGAGGAGGTACATGTGTTATTGGCATGCTACGCTGACCACAAAGCTAGCGTTATATGGGCCGAGAGGGATCCCGGAGTGGTTAGGGTCGTTAGGAGACTCAATGCGATCAGTAGATTACACGAGTGGAAACGAGATTTAATAACCTCGTTTCTTCGGTTGGTTTGGCTAGACGCAACGAACTTACAGAGTTGGAGGACATTCAGTTTGGTAGGGTCGATCATTATTTGATTACGGCATTTTTCGAGAGGTGGAAATTCGAGAAAAACACAATTTAATATGTCGTGGAGGAGATGGGTATAGCGCTTCACGATGTTCATGTAATTATGGGACTTGAATTTGATGGAGATGCATTACTGACTTTTGTTGATGATAGTGTTAGACATGATTGGTTGGTAGAGGCTTTTGGGTTATCTCCTACAAAGGCTAGACGGAAGACCACACAGCTATATTGCGACACTATTAGGAGTACAACCGCAGTCATATTAGACCTTCCACATCCTCTCCATGACGTTATTGCATCTGCATATTTGTTATTATTCACATCGTAGGCCTTGGTAGTCGACAAATCTACGAACGGGATGTGGGCATGGTTTATCGACCTAGTACGAGATCATGTGAAGATAAAGTCGTATGCTTGGGGCAGTGGGACCCTTTTATTTCTATATAGATATTTGGGGGACGCTACTAGGAAGAAAGTGACGACGATGGGAGGTTGTACTATACTTTTACAGTTGCGGTTTTATTAATATTTTCCTTTGTAAAACATAATTTTATGTTTGATACAATTATTAACTTTGTTCATACAATTCTGGATTTACGCACATTTTCCATCATTGGGATATGTAGTAGTGGAGGATCTAGAGTTCCATGGGCATGCACGTTGGTCTTCGAGACTTTCTGTCCCGAAGAAACCTTCGATTAGTATAGAGAGGCTACATGCATTACGAGCATAGTTGGACTAGATGAGGGCGGAGGATGTGTATTTTACCCCGTATGATGATCGAGTGCTTAATTTTGGAGGGGAGTTTGGTGTTTCTCGTTATTGAGGTATTAGACACATATCCGAGATCGAGGGCACGTACATGCCTGATCGGTTCCTGCGACAGTTTGGGTTCGTATAGACCGTGCCCCTACCACGGATTCCACCCATCCTTGATATACGTCTGGCTAATGGACGTTGTTTCTGACTTTCATATGCTCCCACATATGATCGTTGGGCAGCCCACCACCTGGAGGAGACTCGATTCTCATTGGCTGGAATGATATCAGCGACGTCTCCTTGGATCCTCAAGGATGCATACATGCCTTCGTATACAGCTCATTGTCATCCCTACATATTTCCGACGTCCATTACACTCCAATTACCTATAGACCGTTCACCATATGTTCCCGTTTTAAATACTAGAATATGTTTGTTTCTATTCCTTAACTTACCTTTTATTTAGTTTTCAATTTATTTAACAATTTATTCTTTGTATTGCAGTGTCTTCACATTGTTATTGGTCATCTACGAGATATGCAAGCTCCCGATCTACCGTATTTAGCCGATGAGGTAGAATTAATGATAGATGAGGTAGTTGGGTGTCGTTCACTTGTGGCTCCTTCTCAGGTCCGGGCATCAAAGCATGGGTATTACATTTTTAGTTATAGGTTTTTGACGCTATTATGTTTTATTTTGTGTTTATCATACTTGAGTTTTATTTTGTGAATCCTCCACTTAGTTTTATTTAATGAATTCTCCATTGGAGTTTTATTTTGTCTTCGTAGTATTATTTTGTGCTTCAGTTTTATGTGTTCAAAGTCCATAAAAAAACAACATATCAAGTACCACTATAGTCAAATACTTATTACATGATGAAAATGGATCACTAAAGTCCATTAAAAAAGGTTAATACAATACCAAGACCGCTAAAGATATGCTTCACTCCTCTCCCGGTGACACGACACACGACGAAGCTCCACGTAACGAAATATCCTTGAAATGAACGACGTATCCCATCAATCAACACTTGGATCGTGATGGTTTTTCCACATAATACTCAATTCCGGTAAAGGGGCATCATCATTTAGCCATACCTACAAATATGCAATTTCCAAAAAAAAAGGTTATTGAATATTGAGTTTAATTACAATAAATTGAAAAAAAAGTAAGACGTCGACCTACCGGTACAAAGTGTATGTTATTTGAGATAACCGCTATCGAATGAATCATTGTAGGCGGGTCTTGGTTAGGAATGGTGGCTATCATAGGTAGGAATGTCGTTGGGGTATTCCCAAGGACAACCAAGATAATCTGATAAAAGGTGGTTGTTGCACATGCGACAATAGGTAATTCCATCCAATGTTCTTTTGAACACGGAGACTATCTCGTCCAATGAACGTTTCGAAGCACTTGGTTCAACTGTATGAAGACTATACACTGCATAGATTAACAAGTAAAATTACGTTAAAACCATGGATGGTAACTAAAACGCTAATAAAAAACAACTACCTTCGAAAACAATGCTCTTCTCAAATTTAACTCCATAAGCATATCCCACCGTATTTCCAAGTAATCTTCATCCGAGAATCCCAAAACCACGGAAATTGCTTTATATCCACAGTGACCGTCTCCTGGTACTTCTCTTGCTCTCGATACATATGGCTCCATAAATTTGGGAATTCTCCTTCTCTCCAACAAAATTCTACATCCACGGGTTGTTTTCCTTTATGACGTGCCCTATAGTAGGAGTCAACTCCGGTGTAGAATCTACATCTTTTGCTTTCTTCCCTTTTGATACTTTTGGTAGGCCAGTACCACGTGTAGCCGAATGCTCAAATAAACTGGGCTCTCTTCTTGTTGATCTCGGGGTTGGGGGTCGTCACTTTGCCTTGACTTTTTCTGTCAACTCTTTCATCGTCTTACTCCTTGGTTTTCGATGTCCTCCTATAAAGATGAAATCTTATCTTGCTCATCTAAGCTTAGCATGTTTGAGTCCATTCTTTCTTTATACCTGTTTAGCGTCGTTTGGCTCGAGTTCAAACGATCATTATAATCATCATCATATCATCATCGGAAAAATCAACCGGAATCCAATGAACTTGCTTCCAAAATGGATGTATCTACTTCAAAGTGATAGGTCTACGAGCCCGGATTGCTATCATAAAGTCATGCACACATGTCATTCCATGAACCTCCCTCCAATAAATATCCCGACATACACCATCATCTCTTGCATGTCTAGCCTTGGTGTATTTATTTCACCAGAGCGTGAAATACTCGTTTGTTACATAGTCACAAAGCAAGTTGAATATCGGTATACGCACCGCCTCTGGAATCCTCTCCCGTGACATATCTAGAGAAGCTTGTAACTTCTGGACTTGATTTGTGACCATCAAATGTATGCTTTCACAAACTAATTGAAATCCTCCAACACTAGAATCTAGTGTTTGTTTGAACAACTTGTGCGTGGACTCACACCTAAAAACAATTAAGTACAAATCGAACAAATGTTCATCAATATAGTGTATGTTTTAACAACTTACGCTTTTGTCGTTCTTGTACCGAAATGATGTTGTAGGTCAAACCAAGCTCGAACGATTGCCTCCTTGTACGGGGTAAGTCATGTCACACCAAGCTTGAACGATTGCCTCCTTGTACGGGGTAAGTCATGCCCACTCGTAGTGATCTTTGTTCTAATGTGTCATGAATATAAAAGCAATTGCAAATGTCTTCTTTGTGCTAGTCATGCCTATGATCTCCAACAATGACATATTGTATCTAAAAGTAATACAAAACAACGATTACGTTTAAATTTTCTAGGAAAAGATGTTCGAGTGTAGGAAATAGAGTACACATGCGCCTTGATACTTACTTGTTGGTCTTATATGTCGAGTCCATCACAATAACATATGTAAACATACTAAGCAAATGCCTCAAATCGGGATATTAGATAAATAAATCAATCACCTTATCGGAGTCCGGACATCTCCTAGTATTCACATAATATCCATGTTCTGTCAACGTATGAAGTGTTAATTGTAATGATTCTCTTCCTTCGGCTTGTTCCATTTTAATCTTCAAACCGGTGTTGTAAACTTGTCAGATTGTAGTGACATTGTCAGGATCCTCTAATTGCACGGATTTTAAAATATGTCTCGGTTTTAACCTGGAACCCAATTCACGCTCCACCTTTCGGCTCTGCTTGGGAGTCAATCGTCATGTATATGCATGACCCCTTAACACCGATGGAATTACGTGGTTGTGGATTCCACATACAAACCTCACTGTCCATTTTTCCTCTTCAATTTGCATTCTCTCAAGTTGAAACAAGCACGTACACTTCTTCGAGTTTTTTTTTTCAGCTAGAACTTGGAACATGATCGGGATTAACATCTTTCTCTATCTAGGTCCTCCGTGTCTATCACATGTGAATTTCAAGATACGAAAACCTGTTATATCCACCCATGATTTTTTTTAGGACCAACACCATATTCATTGAGTTTGCCACGTACCAAACCCAAACCAATAAGCTTTCTCTATCCGCAAAATATCCATGGAGCTCAAATTTTGACAAATAATTGGTATCGATTGCACGTGAATATTTCATAATATCCTAAATAAATAAGATAGAGTATTATTTCTAAAAATACACATATTATATTTTTAAATGAGTAAAACTATTCCGACTAATTCTACAATTTCGATTCTCTACTCTAACATTCTCTAAAACTATTCCGACTAATTCTACAATTCCGATTCTCTATTCTAACATTCTCTAAAACTATTCTGACTAATTCTACAATTTCGATTCTCTATTCTAACATTGTCTAAAACTATCCCGACTAATTCTACAATTTTGATTCTCTATTCTAACATTGTCTAAAAGTAATTAGATAAAATATAATTTGTACACTTACTTCAAGTTGTGCGAGAAGTTCTTCCGGATCACTATACTTATCAACTTTGAACGGAATAATAGAGCTTTCACCATCAGATTCTACATCAACTTCTTCGGAAAACATCGACATTTTAACGAGTTTTTATGGATTTGTTTCTTTACGTTGTGGTGATTTCGGATGTGAATAGTAAAATGATTTGAGATGTAATATATAAGCTCGTAAACTTACAACAGCTAGTTTTAAACGGATACTTTCCAATGACTCTCTAATGGCTACTTTTGAACATATAGGAGCCAACATGGGACGCAGGTGCCATCCGCCCCGCGCCAAGCCATGCACAGGCGCAGTCCGCTTGCGTCTGGCTTGGCGCGGGGGCGGACTCCGCTTGTGTTAGCGGGATGTTTGCCCCAATAGTAACCCTGTTTGAGATACATGGAATGTCGCCTAAAGGCCTTGTGACGCAGCGTCCGCGGGTTGGGCATTAGGAGTCGATTTCATGAAGGGGATACAACCTACGCCAGGGTCAAGGGATTCACTAAACCTTATTGGTCACATGTTGCATTCTATTTGTTCTCGGTTAGACATTGAGTCTGAGGTTCTAAAAAACAAAGAGAATAACAATAGGAGATCGATTTAACTATTAGACAACATGTTGAAGGATTGTCAACATAACCCAAAATTCGATACTATGCTAATTTGTGAATTAGTTTTGTAGAGGCATGATTATGGAGAATTTTAAGATGTGCGTATATATAACTTAAATAGAATTCTAGGGTTACTATTGAGTGGTCATCCCGCTAACACAGGAGGAGTCCAGGGCGCAGGCGCCATCCACCCTACCGCCAAGCCAGGCACAGGTGGACTGTGTCTGGCTTAGCGCGGGGATGGATGGCGCCTGCGCCCCATGCTGGCTCCGATGCGTTAAAAGTAGCCGTTAGAGAGCCATTGGAAAGTAGCCGTTGAAACTAGCCGTTGTAAATTTATGAGCTTATATATTACATCTCAAATCATTTTACTATTCACATCCGAAATTACCACAAAGTAAAGATACAAATCCGTAAATACTTGTTAAAATGTTGACATTTTCCAAAAAAGACGATGTAGAATCTGACGGTGAAAGTTCTATTATGCCGTTCGAAATGGATAAATATAGTGATCCAGAAGAACTTCTTGCACAACTTGAAGTAAGTGAAATTATATTTTATCTAATTACTTTTAGACAATGTTAGAATAGAGAATCGAAATTATAGAATTAGTCGGAATAGTTTTAGACAGTGTTAGAATTGTGATCCGGAAGAAACTTTTGGCAATATGTAGAGATAGCAATGTATACGAGAACATGTATGCATCCTCGACGAGCCAAGGAGACGTCGCTAGTATCAACCCAGCTAATGAGAATTGAGTCTCCTCCAGGTGACAGGCTGCCCAACGATCATATGTGGGAGCATATGGAAGCCTCAAACCACGTCCATTAGCTGGATGTATCTCATGGATGGGTGAAATCCGGGGTAGGGGCACGGTCTTTAGGTACCCAAACTGTCGCAGGAACCGATCCGGCATGTACGCCTCCTCGATCTCAGATATCCGTTTAATACCCCAATAGTGAGAAACACCAAACTCCCCTCCAAAATCAAGCAATCGATCATCATACGAGGTAAAACACACGTCATCCACCTTAATTTGGTCCAACTGTGTTCGTAATGCATGCAGCCTCTCTATACTAATCGGTGGTGTCTTTGGGACCGGAAGTCTCAAAGACCAACGTGCATGCCCATGCAACTCTAGATCCTCCACTACTGCACATCTCAATAATGGAAAATGTGCGTAAATCGTGAACTATATGAATAAAGTTAATAATTGTTCAAACATAAAATTATGTTTTACAAAGGAAAATATTAATAAAACCACACCTGTAAAAGTGTAGTACAACGTCCCATCATCGTCACTTTCTTCCTAGTAGCGTCCCTCAAATATCTATTTAGAAATGAAAGTGTCTCGGTGCCCCAAGCATACGACTCTGTCCTCACATGATCTCGTACTAGGTCGATAAGCCATGCTCACATCATGTTGGTAGATTTGTCAACTACCAAGCCGACGATATGAATAATAACAAATAAGCAAATGAAATAACGTCATGGGGAGGTTGTGGAAGGTCCAACATGGTTACGGCTCTAGTCCTAATAGTGTTGCAATATATCTGTCTAGTATGCCGTCTAGCCTCCGCATGAGATAACCCAAAAGCCTCTACCAACCAATCATGTCTAACACTATCATCAATGGAAGTCAGTAATGCATTTCCATCAACTACAAGTCTCATAATCACCTGAACATCATGCAGCGATATACCCATCTCCCCAACGGCATATGAAATGTGTTTGTCTCGGGGTACCATCTCTCGACAAACGCCGTAATCAAACAATGATCAACCCCACCAAACTGAACGTGTTCCAACTCTGTAAGTGTGTTGTGTCTAGCCAAACCAAACCAAGAAAAGGGGTCATCTAAATCTCGCCACCACTCGCGTAATCTACTAGTCGCATCGAGTCTCCTAACGACCCTAACCACTCTAGGATCCCTCTCGGCCCATATAACGCTAGCTTTCTGGCCAGCGTAGCATGTCAATAACACAAGTACCTCCTCCTGCTCTTGCTCAACAGGTACCTTCTCCTGCTCAACATGTCATGCTCCGGCTCAACAGGTACTCACTCCAGCTCTACAAGTACCTGCTTGTGCTCTACATGTATACCTCCTCTGACTGAACATGTATCTGCTCATGCTCACCATCCAAAATGTCTTCTAGACGCGGAATACCGTGCGAGGACTCCTCTTTATTGTAATCCGGAATAAGAGATGATGGTCTGACATCTTTATCGCCGATGATATGATCATGTGTCTCAAGGGATGCATCAACAGATGCATGAAGTGGTGCGTCAACGGATGCCTCTAAAGGTGTCTGGACGGATACCGAGGTGAGTCTATCCCGTCGAGCTTTAGCCTCTCGACGAGAGGATGTTGTGGCAAGTCTAGCTTTTCGCTTCTTCCTCTCTCTAATATTTCTCATCACAATTTGAATTTTTATAAAAATAAAATTTAATTTGTGAAATTATAATATTATAGTTTTTTGGTCATCTTCTTCACCGGAATCACTATTAGAGAGCCCGTTTCAAAGCTTGAAAAATAAAATCCACAATTTGCCTTTTACTTGAACCTCCAACATTTGAATCGCGAACCATTGTTGAATCTCGATTCTGTGTTATTTTTAACAAATTTTGCATGATTTATGCGGGTTTTGAGCTTTCGAACGAAGGAGAAAGAAGAAGAGTGCGGCAGCAGCGAAGAATGAAGGAGAAAGAAGAAAAGAAGAGTCCTCCTGCGCCCCTGCCCGGGCGCATTTCAAATGCGCCCCAATGGGGCGTAGTCGGACTCCGGATGCACCCCACCCCCGCGCATCCGGAGTCAAATTACGCCGTGTTGTTTGCCGCTTTCGAATAACATCACTGTAGAATACGTAAGGTTGATGTCGCTCAACTATATTCATGTGTCAAATGCTCAAAACATTTTTTTATACTTTTACCCTAATCATTTCTTTATATATCAAACCCTCAATTTTTATTTATTTAAACTTCTTAAAATTGACTCATTTTTATCTTGGTTAATCTTTATTTAGAAAATTATCTTCACTTTTTCTAATATTTACAACAAAAAGAAAATCACCTTATCACACAGACCAATATATTTTGAAAAGTCTAAACGAGTTACGAGCTACATTAACTTGAGAGTGATAGAGATTATACGTAAAACTAGTTTAGTGCCTTTGCCTTGCACGGGTATTTGAAAATGTATTTTTTGTTTTTTTTTGTGTGAATAATTTTTTATAGATGTCATTTTCATATTATATTTTGTTGATTTGATTATTAATGTTTATGTAATAAAGTATACGCTTATTAAATAATAACAACATAATTATTGATCTAGTTCGTCATATAAATATATTTGTGTTCATATTGAAATGAATTAAGATTGATAAGGAGTTGCTCAATGATGCTCGAGCGTGTACTTGTTTTGAGTGCCTATTTATTTTCGATTGACATTTATCGATTAATCACAAGCCGAAATTTAGTTAGAGCTCTTATGTGTCTTGAACTTATATTGAATGCGGTTAATCTAAATTTCATTTCTGACTTTTTTGATAGTCATCAACTAAAAGGAAACATTTTCTCTATTTTTCTTATAGCTATTGCAGCCGTTGAAGCAGCTATTGGACCGGCTATTGTTCACTATATCTATATTATAAAAACCACAATATTAATAAATGTCAAAAATAGATATTTGATTTTAATAAATGTTAAATAATAAACGACATCTATGGAATGAAAAAATATATTCAAAAAAAATTAATTTAAAAAATAAATAAAATTGTGCAAATATAGTATAATACAAATCCAGGAGATTACATTTGTCGTGAAACCTCAAAAACATGCGCGACAGTCCGATTCTGGAAAAAAAATAAACTTGATATAAGTGTAACTCAAAAGTTATGATCGCTTGATATTATTGATAGAAAACAAAATAATTATAAACTCAAAAGATAACATTAATCTTCAAACTTTTTGTGTTTATTTATACAACTTCTCAAAGGGTCATGTTTTTCGTGATAATCGATGTGGGATAGCAAATTCCATATTTTACAAAATAATTATGGTTTAATAAAAAAATATTTAATGGCTTCATTTGTAAGTTGATAAAAGATTTAATCCGGAAAAAAAAAATGTAACGCCCCGTTTATTGGGAGCGTTTCCGATTTTTATTTTTCCGACTTTTATCGATAAATTAATAACCTATATTTTTCTACGGGGATTTTCACATTGAAAAATAAATTTTATGAGTTTACATATTTTAATTTATATATATATATATATTTTTGTTTTTTTATTTTTTTTTTTTTTTGCTTTATTTCTCTCTCTTTCTTCTCTTTGACTCAAGCGCATCTTGATGGCCGCTTCTCTTCCCAGTGAGTGACCAACATCCGGCTCTTCACCTGCAGCCCTGCTGCATTCGACCCCTCGATCTCCCCGACCTGCTGCACTCGACCCCTCACCATCCTCTGCTCCATATCACCTCAGATCTCACCCAACCTCTCTCTTCCTCACCTGATTCGAAACCTCCCTCCCCTGCTTTCTTCTCCAGGCCTCGACCCCGGCTACTCCTCTTCACCTGATACAGACCACCCCTTCTCTTCTCGAGCCTCGCCAGACTCGTCGTTGCTGAAGACTGCCGTGGTCTCCCTTGTCCCTTCTCTTAATCTCGTACTCCCCTGTGTATTTCTTCTGCGCAACCAATCGCCAACAAACTCCGCCAAGAAGAGTTCGCTGTTCGCCTGAGGTTTGCCTTCGACCTTCACCGGAGAAGTGTCCACCGATGCCGCCTCCCTCCTTGACACCTGCACGCCACCGGGATGAGCCATTGCCCTTGCGGAACCGACGCCGCCGCCCCGATTCCCCATCTTCTCCTAGCAGCTGTGTATCGATTGAGGAAGAAGTTTAATTAGGGTTTTTAAATCGGGCCCCTCACTTTGTTATAATTACAAGTTGTGCCCCATATTTTTATTATTGCAGTAATGACCCTAATTTTTAGAACTTGTATTTTATACCCCTGCAGAAAATTAATTATGGAAATGGCCCAAGTTTCGGAATTTGATTTTATGCACCTGCTGGATTATATTTTTGCGGTTTTGGCCAAAAGTTATTTTCGTAAAAGGTTTAAATTCTTGAGTTCCGTATATACGGCCCGGAGAGTTGATTGCGTATTTATGATGCATGTTTGTGATGTTGCGTATGTATTAGCGGTTTGGAACCTTGGATTTTGATTACGAGATATTCTTATGTCGAAATGCTTTATTTTACACCTTAGTGGATTTAAATTCGATTTATGGCTCAAGGTATCAATTGTGGTTTTACGACCAAATTCCTAGAATTTCATATTTTAACCGGAAGGGTTTTTGCGGGATTTAACGTGGTCATTTGAAACCGGGACTTTCTTAGAATTATATATATATTTTATATATCTTCCGATCAAATTTAGCGTACGAGCTAAATTTGTCTAGTTTTGGTGTTAGGTTCGGAAGCGTCCCGATGAAGACCTAACGAGTCCAAGTCGACATCCATAGACCATCTTTCGTCTTTTGACCTCATGTGAGTTACCTTTTTCCTCGGTCTAGTTATGTTTAGTATTAGTAGCAGTCTAGGATGGATCTAGCATAACTTAGAGTGAATGCCAAGTAGTGGCTTTGAACCTTAGGTGAGTTTTGAGGATTTGATTTTGTTTGATGGATTGTTGTTGATTCTAAGCTTGAGGTGGTATTGCGGTCTTGTGAGATTGTTTATGGATTTAAGTTGTATGTTGAGATTGTGGAGACTAGAACGAGAGTTTCCTAGCCTATGTTGTGATGGTTATGACCTTGTGAGATCGTGAGGACTAGGAGTTTGTTATCCTAGCATATTTATGGTTTATGATCTTGCGAGATCATTGGGACTAGAAGTCTAAGGACTTCTAGCATGTGAGAGAGATGTTGATTGTGTGCCTTCTTTTGACCAGGCGTTTGAGTGCCTTCCTATGGGAAGTTGAGAGTGGTGGTTAGCGGGATTATCTTTGGGAGGAGGTAAGTCTCCGGACTTACTTAACTCGTATTCTTTGTATTAGTTTCAATGTGTGTTTGGTGGTGTGTGTTTATTGTTTATGTGTGTGTTTATTGCTTATGTTATAACATCTAAACCGGTAATAGGACCACCGACTTTATATGTTTATATTTGGCCCAAGTGTATGATAACGGGTGGTGACCGCTTGTCCAGTCCAAAATGGGGATGACTGGGAGGTGCCTTGCGACCAGCCCATCGGGTGATGCTGATCCGCATCAAGTACAAACCCGTATGGTGAAAGGGGACAAGGGCGAAATCTTTAAGATTATCGTGTCACAAAAGAAGTTGAATTAGAACGGGATATGACCTAATAATAAAAAGATAATAAACCGGATTGTGTGTTTTGGAACATGTTGTGTGTTTATGATGCCTTATGTGTGTGTGTGCCAATACCATGATTCTAATGCCTTGAATGCTAGCTAACGGTTTTATACCAATATTGTTGTAGCTGCCTTGCAGGTTAGGGGCGCGGCCGAGAGATCCGGAAGAGTGGGAAGCCGGGGTCCGTACATTTTAGGATGGGTTTTGGGGGTTATTTTTATGTATTGTTTAGGGTATTATGTATGTCGCGTGTATCGCGGTTGCCTTTAGCGTTGTATCTCGGATGAAGTCTTTCTTTGTTTTCTATTGGGGTTCATATCATTGCATTAAAATGAATTTCGGTTTTGCCTTTATTTGTGTCTTGTTGTAAGATCCAGTGAAATTGTTGTCAGGCTAAGGGTCGGGACCCATTGTGTGGTCTCCGCCCGTAGCGCTCCGAGTCCCGCGGATTCGGGGTGTTACAAAAACGTGGAGGTATCACGTCAACATTGTTAAGATATGAATAGTAATTTTACTTGAACTTAACCAAAACGCCAAGAAATGTATTATTTGTATACTCTTTAGACTCTCTATTATACAAGTTCTAAAATCATCAAGCTTAGTAGCTAAACGACGTGGGACAACAAAAACCCTAAAAAAATTTAACTAAATAGATCATTTTGATAATCATTTGAAAAAAGTAAAAAAAAAAAAAAAAACTTCCCTAAAAATAAACTTTAGGGATACGGTTACTTATATAAAAGTAACGTGAAAATATTTATCTTAAAAGCCAAGATTACTTTAGGGAATAACATTATAGCCCACATAATTGTAGGTTAGCGATCCCAAAAATAAAATCTTCCCTAAAAATAAAACTTTAGGAGTACGATTACTTTTGAAAAGAACATTATGCCAACATAATTATAAGTTAACAATTCCAAAAATAAAATATTATTCCGATATAAATAATAATAATATTTGAACTTAACCAAAAGGATAAGAAATGTATTATTCTTATAATCCTTAGACTCCTTGTTTATACAAGTTCTAAAAATATCAACCTTAGTAGCTAATCGATGTGGATCACAAAATCCTTCAAAAAGTTTCACGTAAATAGATCAGCCTAATAATCATTTGAAAAAAGAGAAAAAAAATCTTCCCTAAAAAATAAACTTTAGGGATACGATTGTTTAACCAAAATAACGTGAAAATATTTAACGTAAATAGAAATCGAAAACTAACAGAAAAAATTAGAGTACATTTATTTTTGTTTAAAAAATTATCTAAAAAATAGATTGACTCCAACAATAAAAAGTAACGTGAAATAGTTTCACTAACATATTGTTAATTTGTTAACAAAAGATTATCTGAATTAAAAAATAGTTTAAAAAAGAAAGATTTATTGGCCAAAAAATGTATTATTTGTATAGTCACAATCTTGAAAATATTTAACGTAAATTGATAAGGCTGCCTAAAAAAACTCGAGGGGCACAATTACGACCCACATAATTGTAGGTTAACGATCCAAAAAATAAAACATTATTCAACGCCAAGAAATGTATTATTTGATACAAGTTCTAAAACAATCAATCTTAGTAGTTAATCGATGTGGGACAACAAAAACCCTCAAAAAAATTAACTAAATAGATCAATTTGATATTCATTTTGAAAAAAGAAAAAAATCTTTCCTAAAAATAAAACTTTAGTTAACCAAAGACCAAGATTACTGGTTAACGTTCCAAAAATAAAATCTTTCCCAAAAATAAAACTATTTAACGTAATAACTGAAGACCAAGATTACTTTAGGGAAGAACATTATGAACCACCTAATTGTAGGTTAACGTTCCCAAAAATAAAATCTTTCCTAAAAATAAAACTTTAGGGATACGATTACTCTTCCATGAAAACAAAACTTTAGGGGTACGATTACTTTAGGGAAGAACATTATGACCCATATAATTGTAGTTTAACGATCCAAAAAATAAAATATTATTCCGATATGAATAATCATTATAGTTGAACTTAACCAAAAGGCTAAGAAATGTATTATTTGTATACTCTTTAGACTCCTCCATATTTATACAAATTCTAAAACCGTCAACTTTAGTAGCTAATCGATGTGGGATTATAAAATCCTTCAAAAAATTTAACGGATTATCCTGATATCAAAAGATTCCTTAGCTTAAAAAATAGTTTAAATTAAAGATTTTTTGTACCAAAAAAATAGGTTGGTTGGAACAAAAAAAAGTACGTGAAATTTTCTAATAACAGATTGTTAGTTTAATAAATACAGATTCTCTGGCTTAAAAAAATAGTTTACAAAATAAATATTCTCTAGCTTAAAATTTTTTTAGGAGTAAAGATATTTTCGAAACAAATCGGTGACAGAATAAACTTTTGGACTTAATAATAAAAGATTTAATGGCGTTAATTGTGGGAGCTCTATTTTAGAAATACTGCCTCCACAGCGCGCCACTTCGGCGGGTATATAGACTCCCTATTTATACAAGTTCTAAAACCATCAAGCTTAGTAGCTAATCGATGTGGGACAACAAAATCTCTCCAAAACCTTTACTAAAGAGATCATTTTGATATTCATTTGAAAAAAAGAAAAAAAATCGATACGGTTACTTATAGAAAGGTAACGTGAAAATATTTAACGTAATAATCAAAGGCCAAGATTACTTTAGGGATGAACATTATAACCCACATAGTTGTAGGTTACGTTCCCAAAAAAAAAATGATCCCTAAAAATAAAACTTTTGGGTACGATTACTCTTTCCTACAAATAAAACAAAAATTTAGGGGTACAATTACTTTAGGGGAGAACATTATGACCCACATAACTGTAGGTTAACGATCCCAAAAATAAAATATTATTCTGATATGAGTAATAATTATAGTTGAACTTAACCAAAAGATTAAGAAATGTATTATTTGTATACTATACAAGTTTTAAAACTATCTACTTTAGTAGCTAATCGATGTGGGATAACAAAATCCTTCAATGTAAAATGGATGAGGCTGATAACAAAAGATTCTTTAGTTTAAAAAAATAGTTTAAAATTAAAGATTTTTTGTCCCAAAAATAGGTTGATTGGAACAAAATAAAAAAGTTAGGTACAATCTTTGAATAACAAGCGGTTAGTTTAGTAAAAAAAAAAAATTTGGATTAAAAAATAAAGATTTATTAGCCAAAAAATGTGGAGCTCTATTTGATCATGCTTCCACAGTGTGCCACGTCATCCCAATATGTACTCTCTTTTAGTACGTATAATAGATTACGGGGGGAAATATTACAAGAATATTCATTGAAGTAAGAATCTATTATGTAATTATTTTCAAAATATATTTATTATAATTTAAATATATATATATATATATATATATATATATATATATATATATATATATATATATATATATATATATATATATATATATATATATATATATATATATATATATATATATATATATATATATATATATATATCGAGGTTAGTTCCGGTGAGGAGAAGGCTTGTGGATAGGAATTAGGAGGTCCGTGAGCCATTGGATGGGATTTAAATCAACGCCTCTCATACACTCATCATTAATGGCATTTTAGTAATTTCATAAATATGAAAAAACAAAACAAAATTAGACACTAAAATATACGTATAACCCTCCCTCACATTCTTCATCCTACCTTGTGAACCCCTCTCACTTGCCGCTACACACAAGCTTCATATATGCCCGGTTTTCAACCCAATCAGAGATTGATTAAACAAAAATGGTGAAATCAAAGAGAATACAAGATGATTCAGACGTTGTTTCTTCAAAATTCTATTCTCACGGGTTAGGTTTCCATTCTTAAGATTTAGGTTTCATTATGATTGATGTTTGTTTTCAAAATCAAATTTGTTTGAATTATTTGTGTTTGATAGGTTTGATTGAGAAAATACATGTATATACATATGTTGAGTTGGTCTAATAGCTCCAATTGAACAATCTATATGCTCTTTTTAGTGTGCACGTAAACTGTTCGACAAAATGCCTCATAGAAAAATAGTCTATAATATTTACATGAGCAATGACATAAAAGTATGAACACCGATGTATAAAAGCATGAACAATGACGTATATAAGTATGAACACCGATGAATAAAAAGTATGAACTTACACTAGTATATTTTACATTGCTTTACAGATTCAGTGACGTTGGGTACACAATCATCACCAATCATTGTGTCGGGATTGAGGGCGAATGCTCCATGTGATGAAGGTGGCACTATTATACAAGTAACTCCAAATAACTCTACCAAATGGGTTTCAATTTGTGATGATGCCTTGAAACCACATATTGGTCAACAATAGTGAAAGATGTATGGTATGACATATATAGTTGTATGACACTTGTCGAAAACGATAATGATCGTTTGAAGCAATTCTCCAACATAATCAAAGAGTACAAGAATTTGGTGATGGAATCAACAGGTTATACAACACCTTCTTAAAGAGATTTATTTGAGGCATTTGCAACAACAACTAGACCTACTAATGTCACTGTGTTGCCACCAGAGAAAGTAAAGAACAAAGGGATTCAGATACGCTACATGAATGGACAAAAAATACATTCGAAAGAATCTCAAAAGGGTGAAAGGAAGTGTAAAAAGTGTTGCAAGAGTGGGTATGACAACAAAAATTGTGAAAAGTTTAACAAGTAAGAATGAGACAACGTGTAAAATAAATATGAACAAATTTATTTTTAAGACTTATTATATAGTTTTCCTATATTTTTTAAGTTTGTTATTTTGTTTTGAACATTTTTTCGGAAAATGAGATTGTCTTAGAAAGAATATCGTTTAAGTACGAATATCAATGTCTTGCCTATAAAAGTATGAACACCGGTTGATAAAAACATGAACAATGGAGCATAAAAGTATGAACAATGGCGTATAAAAGTATGAACTCCGATTAATAAAATCATGTTTAATTCACAATTTCGAACCATAACTTCCGTTTTAACAATTTACCCTCTGTTGTGTATTTGTTGAAAATAGCCCGATGTTTAATTTACAGGAATAATAGTTGTGAACCATAGTATGAACAATCAGTTGACTATATAAAAGTATAAACACCGATTAATAAAAACATGAACAATGGAGCATAAAAGTATTAACAATGGGCTATAAAAGTATGAACACCGATTAATAAAAACATGTTTAATTTACAGTTTTGTACCATAGTTTCCGTTTTAACAATTTTATCATTTGTTGTGTATTTGTTGAAAATAGCCCGATGTTTAATTTACAAGAACTATAGTTTCGAACCATAGTATGAACAATCATCTGACTATATAAAAAGATGAACACCGATTCATAAAAACAAGAACAATAGAGCATAAAAGTATGAACAATTGCGTACAAAAGTATGAACACCGATTAATAAAAACATGTTTAATTTACAATTTTGAGCCATAGTTTCCGTTTTAACAATTTACCCTCTGTTGTGTATTTGTTGAAAATAGCCCGATGTTTAATTTACAAGAAGCGTAGTTTTGAACCATAGTATGAACAATCAGCTCACTATATAAATGTATGAACACCGATCAATAAAAATATGAACAATGGAGCTTAAAACTATGAGCAATGGCGTATAAAGTAAAAACACCGATTAATAAAAACATGTTTAATTTAGAGTTCTGAACTATAGTTTTCATTTTAACAATTTTACCCTTTATTGTGCATTTGTTGAAAATTGGCCCCATGTTTAACTTACAAGAACCATAGTTTTGAACCGTAATATGAACAATCAGCTGACTATATAAAAGTATGAACACCGATTAATAAAAACATGAACAATTGAGCATAAAAGTATGAACAATGACAAATAAAATTATGAACACAAATAAATAAAATCATGACAATTCATTGGTGTTCATAATTTTTATTGCATATATGTCTCTTTGCTTGTTCATTATCAAGATCTAACTCCTCTTCAGTTCAAGAGTCCACATTATCCTCGTGTTTAGACAATCTTCATTGGATTTAGAATCTTGTACCAATTTTTGTTTCATCCTTCTTCTTTGTAGGAAAGATGCAAGTGTATCTGAAAAAATAATATAAAAAGACAATGTAAAAAAAATGTGAAGAGTTCAATCATGTAAAGAACAAAAGCTTCAACATTTACAAATACCCAACATTGCGTGAGGTTTACACAATTTCGTAAGGTGAAATGGGTGTGCCCAAGCAAGCAGACGAGTTCCTGTTACCTCATCTCCCTAGCCTCTCTCTTTTCAAAGGAGCATTGGGAATGAATTTAAGTCTATAGTGTCAGACCTGCCCTCCTCATAGTAATCACCATTCACCAAGTACATACTTAGCTACCCAATTTCAAGATTCAAGAATCTCTTTGAATTTCAACCCCAAGAGTAAGTAAGTTCTGAATATGTAGATTGTTCCTACATACGTACCAGCTAGGTAGTAAGCATGCAATCTCTCATAAATCCAACAACATACAAACTATACAAAAGCAATTTCCAAATCAATAATTTATGATTAGGGTAAATGTGCATATCATCATCACTATTTCATACGTTTATGAGATAGACTTAGTTTCTACCATAATAAGCAAAACCCTTCTACTCTCCCTTTCTCTACCCTGATTCAACAACTTCGAAAATTGCCTTTATTTTTACTCACCTACTTTCCTAACTTTGGTGTACATTC
>BSUD01000006.1:89968152-90018390 GCA_033239045.1 Fagopyrum esculentum | reverse complement strand
TTTGATAGAGTTAGAGAAGTTTAGGAAACGAATAAAAATTTAGTGAGACTAGGACAGACCAGTTTATTTATGGAAGTCGTTTAATTAAGTACCTTGTCCTAAGTTTCGGGACGAAACTTATTTTAAGGGGGTACTGATGTAATATCCGGAATTTTTATTTCCGTTTAATTCCGAATCAAATCGGACTTTGAGCCATTGACGGTTTTCCATTCTATCTAGCAAGTCTTTCTTCACAAATTTTATCATTTCATGTAGAAGCTAATTCACATAAAATGATAAAATTATATCAAACTATAATTCCTATAATTATTTATCATTTTATGTAGAATTTAATTCACATAAAATGATAGAATTATATCAAATCCTAATTCTTATAATTATTTATCATTTTATGTAGAATTTAATTCACATAAAATGATAGAATTATATCAAACCCTAATTCTTATAATTAATCATTAACGACGACTTTAGACGAGATCATGACAAAGCTGTGACGAGGCCCAGACAAGCAGTTGACGAGATCATGACAAAGCTGTGACGAGACCCAGACAAGCAGTTGACGAGGCCCAGACAAGAAGTTGACAAGGCCCAGACAAGCAGTTGACAAGGCCAAGACAAGCCTTGACGAGGCCCATACAAGGCCTGATCTCGAGTATGGCCGGCCAGCCCAAAACTCACCAGCTGTTACAGCCAGCCCATACTCTCTCCCTCTCTCACGGAAACCCTAATGACCCTCTCTTCCTTCTCTCGCTATCACGTACCGCACGCTGCTCTCCTTCCTCGCCTTGCCTTCTGCAGAAGAACCGTCTCCCTCACTTTCCTCTTCGCCTTCCCTTTGGTCTTCAGCAGCGGCCTTCAACGCAGCAGCCCCACTCTTCCCGTCTTACCTTCTACAAAGGAGTCCCTCTCTCGATCAATCTCTATACACAGCACGCCCATCCTCGTCTCTCTCACTCTCCTTCACGAAGCACCAGCGACAGGAGTCCCCAGCCTCTGAACGCAGTCCATACCAACGAACGTGCATAACCAAGACTTGCCCAGCTGCAAAGTAGAGACGACCGGCCAACTACCTCAGTGACGAGCCGCCTTCAAGCTTCTGCACATCAAGACTGTCTTCAACAGTGTAA
Source organism: Fagopyrum esculentum (assembly GCA_033239045.1). Lineage (NCBI taxonomy): Eukaryota > Viridiplantae > Streptophyta > Magnoliopsida > Caryophyllales > Polygonaceae > Fagopyrum > Fagopyrum esculentum. Next base: position 90,017,263 of record BSUD01000006.1, on the reverse strand, counting down.
GGACTCCTACCTCCCTTGCCACGTTTCTCTTCAATCGAACAATGGTTCTACTTAACGGATGTTGTGGTGTCCTATGGCCTTTTACAGCCTCGTCTGAACCTCAAACCCTCCCGGGTGTAGCAACACTCTAGCAGCCCGGTTGATAGCATCTCTAGGATTCTTCCTGCATCTTTGCTGAGTAAGTTCCCCATCTGTTTCACTTGCGGTTATGTTATATAGTTTGAGAGAATTAGTTAGTAGATCTGTTGATGTTGGATGATTGGTTAGGATGTGTAGCATTTGTGGTTGGTTATGAGTGTGGAGTCAAGAGGTGTGTAAGTAAAGAGTAGCTTCTGAGTGGGGCTGTCAAGAATGGTGGAACCAAGAACCTGCTGTAAACTCGTTTTTTTTTCAGTTTTGGGAGAGTTAGAAACTATCAATATTGTAGACTAATGTTAAGGAGTTATATTAAAGATCCACCGTTGAATTTTTGATAGATGGTAGATGGATATATGTAGTTTACTGTGTCCAAATTTGAGAACAAATGAACGGTCGGATTAAAAGTTATAAGGTCCCAAAGTAGCGTAGTTGAGCTGTTGCAGTTTCTCAGTTTTCTATATTGGCGAGCAGCCAACTTTGTGACCAGATTTAGGTATGCTAAACTCATTCTTTTTGGCTGAATTTTTGATATGATATATTTGACATATTGTTGTAGAACATATTAAAATTTGAGAGGCATCCAGCGAGTGGTTTGGGATTTATGATTTTTCCAAGATTGAGTCGTAAGCAGTTTTTCTGTTGTGCTGAAATTCGGTTTTGGGAGATAGTTTTAAATAGGATTTTGATCTCCTTTTCAGCTAAATTTTGGGTATATTATAGATAAGATTTTATATTAGAACATATCAAAATTTGGGATAAATCCAGCGAGTAGTTTAGGAGTTATGATTTTTTCAAAGTTAAGACAGTGTGTTGTTCGTTAGGTGTTGTAACCAACTTTAGAATTTTTTTTGTAGAAGTGATGCTTTAACAGTTTTAAGAAATTCTTTCTCCTACGAGTAGATAGGATATCATAGATGACCTAGGGAATTATTTCGGAATTTTTATAAGATTATTCGAATTTTATATTTGAAGCTGTAATTGGACTTTAGTGACTTTTCGGGAAATAGAAAATGAGTAGTTTGTCTAGTTGTTACCTAAAATCATCCTAGATAGTAGAATATGGTTAGTTAGCCTCAAATTATAATTTAAGTACATATTCCGAGTTTTTAGACCCTCGGTAAGTTCTCACTTCATTGCCCGGCGCTTCAACAAGACCATCTTCCCGCGATTTGGGATGCCAAGGACGATCATTAGTGATGGAGGTTCTCACTTCATTGCCCGGCGCTTTGAAGCTCTTCTAGCTAAGTATGGGGTTACTCACAAGATCGCTACCCCTTACCATCCACAAATAAGTGGACAAGTTGAGATCTCAAATAGGGAGATCAAAGGAATTCTGGAGAAGACGGTTTCAAGGACTAGGAAGGATTGGTCCTTGAAGCTTGACGATGCATTATGGGCGTACCGGACTGCGTACAAGACTCCCATAGGAACCACGCCATACAATCTTGTGTATGGGAAGTCTTGTCACTTGCCGGTAGAGTTGGAGCACAAAGCGTTTTGGGCTATCAAGTGGCTGAATTTCGGCATGAAGGAAGCGGGAGAGAAGCGTCTCCTAGACATCAATAAGCTGGATGAACTCCGCTTGAACGCTTATGAAAACGCTAAGATCTACAAGGAGAGAGCAAAGCGTTGGCATGATAAGCATATCATTCCAAAGGACTTCAAAGAAGGAGATCAAGTTCTCCTCTTCAATTCAAGGCTTCGCCTCTTTCCAGGTAAGATTAAATCCCGTTGGACCGGACCTTTTCTAATTAAGCGTATTTTCCCCCATGGTGCAGTTGAAGTATGGGGTGAAGCGAGCGGAAGTTTTAAGGTGAACGGCCAACGACTAAAGAAGTACACGCCGGAACTCCAAGCTGAAGAGTTCGCGCCCACCGCACTCGAATAAGTGCGAGAATGGTCTAGCTACGGACCTTAAACAAAGCGCTTCTTGGGAGGCAACCCAAGGTATTGCATTTTCGTTTTTGTTTTCGATTCATAGTTTAGCTTAGCATAGACGTTTTTGCTTTGTTTTTGCCTTCGATTTCTTCCGGTATGTTTGTGTTTTTGGTTGTAGGATCGATGGAGAAGGAAAGGGGAAGGATAATGTTGAAGAAAAGCAACGAAATTTGGACTTTGGAGCTTTACAGAGAGTTCCACGGCCTAAATTACGGTCGTCACAGCTACAGTGCCCGTAATTTCCAAAAGCCTTTGAAAAATCACCAAAACCACGGTTCCATACATTTCCACGGCCGTGGAACACCCCGACAGACCGTGATTTTCAAAAATTTTGCCTGTGACTATATAACCCACATTCTTCACAAAAACCACCCCAAACCCCTCTTTCCACGACCTAATTGCCGAAAATCCACGACCCTCTCTCAAATCCTCGTTTCTTAATCGTTTTTAACGATTCTTCTTCCTAAACTGAAGCAAATTCAACCACAAACAAGATCCAAGCAACGAATCGAGCGGAAATTCATCAACGAACGCACAATTCGGATTTTTCAATCCGAAAAATAGGTTTTTTTCTCTCTTCTTGATTCTTGCCGATTTGGTTCGTTTTTGTTAGAAACTTTTAGGAAGAACTGATTGAGATTGGAAGGAAAAGAGTTTTGGGGAGGATTAAAGAGAAGAAAAATGATCAGAACAAGAAGAGGAAGGGTAATCCCTCCTCCTCCTCATCCTCTAGGGCACCACCACCCTCTTCTCCTTCACCTCCATCCTCACCTTCACCTCCATCTTCACCCCCTCACCCTAGAGTCCCGACCATACACGACGATCATCTTGATGCGCTCGATAGGATCAAGGAGAGGCCAGTGATTGGTCCTAGGTACTTGTTGTTGGAGGATCTAGCTCCTCTCAACATTGTGGAGGATCTTACTTGGCTCTTGGATAGAGCCGGGCTAGTTGTCTTCTCGGCTATCCGAGAAGACGCCTATGAGGAGATTACACGGGGGTTGTGACGTCTTTCGAGCACAGCCACGTAGATAGGACCGTCTCTTTCCGCCTCATGGAAAGAGACTACCATTTTAGCATCCGTGAGTTTGGGACCATTTTCGGGTTCCATGAGACCTTTAACGGTCGATTTCCGAGTGGCGTTTACGCCAAGGACTTTTGGAAGGAAGTTGCGATGATTTACGCCGACGAGGACCGTTGGCAACCCGCTGATACCAAGGCTAGATTGATGTACCATCTAGCCTTGAAGATAGCTCATCGTGTTCTTTCGGAGTGTCTCTTTCCTAGGACAGAGACGCCCCAAAAGATCAAGACGGATGAGCTGTTCTTGCTTTACTCCATGCTTTATGGACGCCGTGCTGATTGTGCCACTCTCTTGGCTGCTACGATGAGCAAGCTCAAGAACAAGAAGAAGGGCAACATAGGATATGGTGGGATAGTTATCCACATTGCTAGGAGCTTGGGTGTTGATTTTTCTGCTTGCACCCGCATACCGGCCGTTCCTTTAGGGCTACATGCTTTCATGACTAGGGGTCTCATTTTCCCCACACATAGAGGTCCGCCTTATGCGGGCATGCCTTGGGAGAGTAGGACGGGTAGGGGTATAGAGTGGTTGCCGGAGTACTCCACTATGGCGGGACGCCATAATTGGAAGGAGACGTTCGCTGCTATGCATGCGAACAGGATAGTAGCTCCCCCTTATGTCCCACCACCGGTTGTTGAGGAGGAGGATATGAGAGATCAGTTTGAGGGTGGAGGAGAGGCAGAGCAGGACTTTGGCACGTTTCCGGATCAGCCGGAGGCGGCCCCCGCTGCACCTAGACGTTCTCCACGTCCATCTAGAGCTTCAAGCTCGTCTTCTCGCCGCGCTAGCGTGAGTGAGAGGCCTACATGGATGACCACACCTCCCACATGGTATGGCGTTCCCCCTCCTTGGTCCACAGAGCAGACAGTACCACCAGCACCAGCACCATCCGACGCCCCAGCATGGTTTAGTCAGGCTCCGGGATGGTACGAGCAGATGCCGGATTGGGCTACTGGCCTTTCAGAGAGAGTAGGGGCATTGGAGATCCGAGCCGATGCTAGAGACGGACGCATGGATGATCTTGATCACATGATGAGGGACGTCTATCGCCAGCAGTTTGGGCGGCCCTACGACTCCAGCTTCTCTCCATTCCCGCCTCCACCAGCGCCGCAGTGATTGATGATTGACCGTTCGCTTTAGACATTCCACCACCACTTTGTGAGTTTCTTTTTCTTTTCTTTCTTTTCTTTCTTTCTTATGAACATTAGGGACAATGTTCGTCCTAAGTATGGGGTGGGATGTACTAAAAGTTTGTAATAACTCTACTCACTATGTTGCTTTTATTCGAGACTATCTTGCATTACATTATATTGTTGCACGTTTCCTTATTGCATTGCATGAAAAATAACTTGAAAAACCCATAAAAATTGAATGAAAAATTTTGAAAATTTTGTGCTTCTAATGAATTGAGATGATTTCCATGATAATCATTACTTGTGAATGGAGTTTGATAACAATTGCATACTTAAAAGAATAGTGAATCGAAAAGAATTTGAATGAATGAACTATACCTCTTTTGCAAGTTTCATAATGTGATGAATATTGTCTAAATCATGTTGAGAAATTGAAGTTGAAATCACACTATGAGTTCTTATACTTCTTGTTGAGATGATTAAGGCAATTCGATTTTTCTTTCTTCTTCCTTTTGATCATTTTAGCTCCTCATTGAAATATTAACCTCCTTTACCTATCCGGAAATTTTGGAGAAGTGAATGAAAAAGGCATATTTGATGTGGGAGGGTCATGAGAGCAATTATTTGCAATCAAATGAATAGAAAGAAATTATAGGTTTGGGGAAATCAATCATGACGATGAGTAACTCGGCACCATTCACATAGCCGGGTGTTTGTGTCTTGCCAAAGTTGAATTGAGCGATATTCCTAGCGGATTATGGTATATGCGCTAAGGGTTTGAGGCATCTCATAAAAATTGAGAAAAGCCAATCTCCTAGGCTTCGGTTTTTGTGCACCTCTATCCATAACTCCAAAAGTAAAGTCGAAAAATGAAGAGAAGAGAGCGAAGCTCTAAGTCGAAAGTGCTGCGGAAACCGCAAAAGAAGAAGAAGTGAGTAGTTGTCTAATTTCCCGGATTCATGCACCACATTCCCTAAAGGTTTCCTTCCCTTCCACATTCTAGACCTTTTCTTTGAAAGTCCTTAAGATCAAAAGAATGTTATATGACTTGGTGATCTAAATTGAAGTTTCTTATGATTGATTTTGATAATGCTTGAAGGTTATGATGCTTGTTTAGAAGTTTAATTGATTCATGAGTTTTCTTTGCTTTTTACTCTTTGATTAAGTATGTGAAAGTTTGATAAACGATTGAAGCAAGGTTTGAGAATGATCTATTCTTTAGAAGGCACATTCATCCAAAAGAAGGTACTCATATTTCATCCTAACTCTTATTCTAAAAGCTTTTTGAAAGACCTTGCTTAGGGACAAGCAAGTTGCAATTATGGAGTTATTTGTTAGCATGAAATATTGCGATACTTTAGGCACGTTTTCTAAGCGTATTTGATTCATATTGATAGTCTTTGATTGAGCATCGTTACATTAGTGAGCTAGTTTGCCTATATTGTCGATATGGATGTCTACACTAGTTCAATGTTGATTATAGGTACTTAAGAGCTATTTTCGAACGGAATCGAGCGAAGAAGAGTTGATTTGATATGTCCATGGATTGAGGGCATTATTAGGAGAAAATTGGAGTTCAACTTGAGGAATGCACGAGGCTAGGGAAGAATCACGTTCTTGCCCTAAACCACGCTCTAAAATACGGCCGTACTACAAACCACGTTCAGTTCCACGGCCGTGGATCCTTGCAAAGAGAGGCGTGATGCATTCCAGTAACTATTACGGTCGTGAAATACATGGTTCAAACCGTGACACTTTTCCACGCTCTAAATTACGGTCGTGGAAACTTCCACGACCGTGATCTTAGCGATCTTTTTCGCCATATTTCGAAGCCACGATCTTTTGAAGATTGGGCCGGGCCGATACTTTATCTTGCCCTATAAAAAGACGGACGAAGGGAAATTCCGTCATCTCCGCTATCACCGCTTAGACGCACTTTTGCGACCTCGCTTTAGACCTTGGCTTACGCCATCGCTTAGCGGCATAACTCTTGTTTGGAAGCAATTACATCTCGTTGGAGATCAAAGTTCGTGCTTGGAATTGCCCTAATCTCGCACTTGGTAGAGATTATTGTTGGGATTTCCATATTTCCCAGATTTACGGAAGATTCGGAAGGTTTCTTGCAAGAAGACTACTCTTCTTGTTTAGGTTTGATTTAGAAGACGGATTGACATCCCGTTCTTCCTTCTTTCCTAAGATTGAGTTTGTTTGTTCTATTCCGAATCTTGTGACGATATTTGTTCTTGATTGTGACTTTGAGATTGGTTTGGAGTTTATTGAAAGTTTTCGGAAGTTTTCATCTTTTAATCTTTTAATTCTTAAATTGATATCAACATGACTGTTATTGGCTAAAAACCCTTAACAATTCTAAGGTGAAAGGTTGATAGTTGTGGCTTAGATGATGATAGATAGATCGTAAACATATTAGACCCTGAGAGTTTGAAAGAATCGTCGACGAACCCTAAATTACGGGTTGTTCTTGAGTTCCACGACCGTGGAATCTCAAGATCCAACCGTAATTTCCCTTAAGTTTACGAACCTGCTTTTACTTTAATCCAAAGTTAAAGATTTGCTTTAACTTAGTTTAGACTTGTCTTTTCTAGGTGGTAGTGAAGCCTCAACAACCTCTACCTCGATTGTGAGTGTCACAACCTCAATCGGTTAAGTTAGTTTTGATCCTTGGATTACAAGTTTGGGTATTTAATATTAATTCTTATCTCTAGAACCTTTCTATATTGAAGCCTCAACAACCTGTATAGAGAGTGTCTTGTAGGTGAGTCATATAAGGTTTTTGGAACTTCACCGTACGATTACCTTACATTAGCATACCTTTGCATATCTCAACTCTGTCTTTATATCATTAAGTATATCTTGAATCGATTGCCACAGCTGGATACTTGGATCTTTAGGATTGTTGTTTTCGCAATATTTGCAAAACTCTCATACTTACTCGCTTGATAACCTGCAATTGAATTTGTTTCCCATCCAAATCCCTGTGTTCGATACTCTGGAATACTTGCTGATCTACGCCGATCTGTACACTGCGGGTTCGCTTGCTTTTATTCTAGTTTTATAATTAAAACTTATTTGCACGCACGTTTAGGGGCGAACACCCTTGGTCTTGAAACTTCCAAAAATTCCCTACTTCATGCCTAAACTCTTATTTGAGACTAAAGAGTCATATTCTAACTCCTAAAGATGAGTTTGGTTACAAACTGGCAATTTACCCATTTCCCTATTTTCGGAAAGATCGTTAAGGTCCAACTTCGGCTTCAAATATAAAATTCGAATAATCTTATAAAAATTCCGAAATAATTCCCTAGATCATCTATGATATCTCATCTACTCCTAGGAGCAAGAATTTCTTAAAACTGTTCAACCATCACTTCTACAAAAATTTCCAAAGTTGGTTACAACACTTAACAAACAACACATTGTCTTAACTTTGAAAAAAAATCATAACTCCTAAACCGTTTGCTGGATTTATCCCAAATTTTGATATGTTCTACTATAAAATCTTATCTATACTATATCCAAAATTCAGCAGCAAAGGAGATCAAAAGCCTATTCAAAACTATCCCACAAAACTGCATCACATGCTGTTTTTATCAACACTCAGCACACTTATAAAAACTGCATGAGAAGTCAACTTTGCAACATCATAACTCTCAAACCGTAACTCTGATTCTTCCCAAATTTTAGTATGATCTACTATATACTACTGACTACAACATATCCAAAATTCAGCAACAAAGGAGGAGTATAACTTACTCAAATCTTGACCCGAAGTTGACTGTTTTTCACTTCCGAAAACTCAGAAAAATGCATGAATCTGTACAGCTCTCCTATAGTTGTTCTTAGTAGGTTTAAAGACGAAAACTGGTCCATGTTAGGCAAGGAAAGGGGGACTAAAGTATAGTGTAGCAAGGGGTACAAGCCTTACCCGATTCTGAGACTTGAAGGCACGGGAAAGACAACACCAAGGCTGCTGCGGATCGGATCTGGGCTGCTCGGTTTCCAAGGGCTGCTGGATCGACAGAAGAGAAGCAGCCCGCCGGTGCTGCGTTTGAGGTTGCCAAAAGGAGGAGCCTCCGGCTGGGTGTGCAGAAGAAGAGAGGGGTGTCGGCTGCCTTGTTGTTGCGAGCCCAAGCGTGCAGGAAGTAATCCACCGGTTGCTTTACGTGAGGAGCAAGGAGAGGGAGAGAAAGCTACTGAACTTACCCAAGGTCTTTGTGCAGAAGGCTACAACAAGCAGATCCGTGTAGGGAAGAAGAAAATGAATCTGGACATATGGGCGGGGATGCGTGAAGACTGGAAGGAGGCTACAGATCCGGATGAATCAACGTAACTGAAGATCTTCAAGATCCTGTACGTTACAATTTGGAAGGAGAGAAGCGTTCCTCCCGCTGGCTTCCTAACAGGCGTGAGGGCTGGGCTTCACTACTGGGCTACTTGAAGTTGTAGGGCTGGAGTGAAGCAATCTCGTTACTGGAAGGAGGCTGCTGAACTGGGTTGGCGTTCTTGGGCTGTCTTGAAGAGTTCATCAGCAGTAGGTAGGGTGTGGGCTGTCAACAACTTGTCTGGGCCTTGTCAACTGCTTGTCTGGTATGGGCCTTGTCAACTGCTTGTCTGGGCCTGTCAATAGCTTGTCTCGGCCTTGACAGCTGCTGGTCTCGGCCTTGTCAACTGCTTGTAGGAATTTGTCATGACATCGTCTCAGCTTTGTCATGGTCTCGTCAAAAGTCGTCGTTACGAACTAATTATAAGAACTAGGGTTTTGTAAGATTAGGGTTTGCTACTAATAAAATCTTATCATTTTATGTGAAATGATATTACATAAAATGATAAAATTTTGAGATATAGTGTCCAACTACTTAGACAGCTAAGGATCAAAAGATCGAAATCCGGTTTGCTACGAAATTAAACGGAATAAAAATTCCGGATATTACAATAAAACCGTTAGCTAACATTCTATGCATAAGTATAAAGGTAAAAGCACAAACACACAACATACACAATCAACATGCACAATCAATCCTTTTATTATCTTTAATTAGGTGATATGTCAGTACTAATGATACTTATGTTGTGACACGAGGGATTCCCAAACCTCGCCCCTGTCCCCGTTTACCAACGCGGAATGGTACTAATGCATTTGACCGTCTACCTGCCTAGGCTGGTCGCAGGGAACCTCCTAGACTCTCGCAAGAGCTAGGCAGATGATGTCACGACCCGTTATCATACACTTGGGTCAATTACACAATATACTAAAGTCGGCCTATTCCGGTTTCGTTATTTATCTTAACTAACAAACACCACTCATACACATCACACACATGCATGAAGTCAGCTAAGTAAGTCCGTGGATTTACCTGAATCAGATCTCGACTTTCTAATTCGCAAACCGATCTGTACAGTAGGAATTCAGTGGCCTGTCAAAGGAGGCAAGTGTGTCAGCACACTTTTTAGGTGATTAGAAGTCTAAGACTTCTAAGATAGTAGGTCTTAATAGAACGGAATTGATTACAATATTAATTTATGGTAAAATGACTATTTTACCCTTGGTTCCGAAACTTCTAAAAATTCCATAATTTATGTCTAAACTCTTATTTGAGACTGAAATGTCATATTCTAACTCCTAAGGATGAGTTTGGTTACAAAATGGCAATTTACACATTCTTCTTATTTTCCGAAAGGTCATTAAGATCCAACTTCGGCTTCAAATATAAAACTCGAATAAATTTATAAAATTTTCGAAATAATTCCTTTGGTCCTCTATGATATCCCATCTACTCATAGGAGAAAGAATTTCTTAAAACTGTTAAAGCATCACTTCTACAAAAATTTCTAAAGTTGATTACAACACTTAACAAACAACACAATGTCTTAACTTTGAAAAATCATAACTCCTAAACCACTCGCTGGATTTATCCCAAATTTTGATACGTTCTACTATAAAATCTTATCTATAATATATCCAAAATTCAGCCGCAAAGGAGATCAAAATCCTATTTAAAACTATCTCACAAAACCGATTTTCAGCACAGCAGAAAAACTGCTTACGACTCAATCTTTGAAAAATCATAAATCCCAAACCACTCGCTGGATTTCTCTCAAATTTTAATATGTTCTACAACAATATGTCAACTATATCATATTCAAAATTCAAGCCCAACGGAGATCAAGAGCTTATTCAAAACCATCTTACAAAACAGCATCACTTGTTGTTTTCCCCAACACTCAGCACATATATAAAAACTGCATGAGGCGTCAACTTTGGAACACAATAACTCTCAAACCGTAACTCCGATTCTTCCCAAATTTTTGTATAATCTACTATGTACTACTGAATACAACATATCCAAAATTCAGCAACAAAGGATGAGTATAACTTACTCAAATCTTGCCCCGAAGTTGACTGTTTTCCACTTCGGAAAACTCAGAAAAACGCATGAATCTGTACAGCTCTCCTAAAGTTGTTCTGAGTAGGTTTAAAGACGAAACTGGTCCATGTTAGGCAAGGAAAGAAGCAGACTAAAGTGTAGTGTAGCAAGGGGTACAAGCCTTACCCGATTCCGAGACTCGAAGGCATGAAGATGGCACGAATTCTGCTTCTGCTGTCCTTGAGGCGCATCTGCACCGGCTGGGACACGAAGAGGGAAGCGAGGCCAATGGTTCTTCTGCAGAAGGTAAGATGGGGAGAATGGAGCGTTGAAAGTGGACAGAAGAGGGAAACGTGGTTCACGGATGAAATTGTCCTTATTCTGCGTAAATCCAAGAGCAGTTACAGAAGGTCTTCATTCACTCAGCAGCTGTTACGTATGGAAAGGAGGGAGAGGGAAGGCCGGTTGTTCCAATCAGCTTCATGGGCTGCGAGGTAAGGAGCAGCAGGCCCGTCTTTTCCTTGGGCTGCTGAAGGCGGGGGCTGGATGGGCAACAGTAGGTCCGGTGTGGGCTGGAGCAAGGCCAGAAGATGGGCTGAAGCTGCTGGGTCAGGCAGAGACTGAAGCAATCCGGGCTGGGCTACAATAAAACAAGAGAGAAAGATGGGCTGAAATAAGAGTCAAAATTATGTGGGTTGAGTTTGTCAAAACTTGTCAAAACTCGTCATGGCTTTGTCACGCCCATGCATGACTTTGTCACAGAGTTGTCGGGCTTCGTCATGACCTCGTCTCAGCTCTGTCATGGTCTCGTCACAGCTTTGCCACATTCTCGTCTCAGCCTTGTCATGATCTCGTCTAAAGTCGTCGGTAAGGATTAATTATAAGAATTAGGGTTTGATATAATTCTATCATTTTATGTGAATTAAGTTCTACATAAAATGATAAATAATTATAAGAATTAGGGTTTGATATAATTCTATCATTTTATGTGAATTAAATTCTACATAAAATGTTAAAATTTGTCAAGAAAGAAATACTAGATAGAATGAGAACCGTCGACGGCTCGAAGTCCGAATTGATTCGGAATTAAACGGAATAAAAATTCCGGATATTACAAAACTCACCAAAAATAGTAACAGTTATTTAAATAACATTGAAAATTTATAATTTAAAAAGCAGATATTAACTCAATTATTTTAAAACAGTTCTTAAACATGGGAGTTGCAATAGAGCTAGTCTCTAATAAACAATTACGGATATATTCGCATTGTATATTTGTACGGAGATATAATTCATAGCTAATAGTTGAAAAAATAGAACAATTCCACGTTAAGCAATGGTCATATCTCTTATTAAACATAAGAGTAAGGAAATCCCGGCCTCCATTACAATATGCACAATATGAATCATCATCAAAAGGGTAAGGAAATCTCTCCATTACAATATGCAGAATATGAATCGTGATCAAAAGGGTAAGCAAAATGCAAAGGGAGCAGAACAAAATGTAAGACGCAATAATTTATGAGGCTGAAGTTTACCAAACAGTGTTGCATACTTGTTAGCCAATTGACTCTTTAGAGCAATTGGGTAGGTATTCCGAAAAACAAACACAAATCTCGTGTAGTCTAAAAAAAACAAAATCGTTAAAGATAGAACTCATCCGTGTACGTAGATATTGGAAACACGAACACAATCACAATCGGAATACATAACAATGATTTTTAACTTTCCAAAAATTCGAACTCTTTTGTATATGTAGACAATAGAAGATGAGAAACTAAATAAACTAACGCAACATTGATAAAGACGTAACATACCACGTTAATGAGCAATAGACTGATAAGAACAGGTAAAAAATTAGTATATAAAGAGAGTTATTAGTATATATATAGAGTAATAAGAATAGGTAAAAAAATTTAAAATAACCTAAGGATCTTATCTTGGTTACTGATATCACCAAATCTTAATAACTGATTTTTTTAATCAGTTATTAAGATTTGGTGATATCAGTAACCAAGATAAGATCCTTAGATTCTTTTAAATTTTTGGATTTTTCTATTTGGTACCCTTGATTTTTTGGCTTTTCCGGATGGTGCCCAAAGTTTTTTTACGTTTCCGCTTGGTACCCCTGAAGTTTCGGTTTTTCCGTTTGGTACCCTTATTCCTTATTTTTTTGCCTAAAATAACGTTTTTTTATATTAAAATTATTTTTAAAAAAGAAAAAAATATATAATAACAATTTATATTATAAATTTCGAAGCTAAATATATTTTAATTAAAATAAACTATGATATTTCTTAAATTATATAAGATTTTTACCTATTATTTTTATGAATTTTAATATATTCATTACTATTTGATATTTTATCATATTTTGCATCAAAACATAAGAAATTAATTATGTTTTATATAAAGTATAAGAAATTTAATTTATATTTATATGATATTTTAATCAAAAATTTTAAAATTAAACATAATATGATAAAACATAATAAGTTTTTGATTAAAATTGTAAAAAGTATAACACAGTAATATCAAGTATTGTAAAATTTTATTTTATGCAGAACCTATAAAACTAAGAATGATTAAAATTGTAAAAAAATATTTTACATGCTACGAATTTTCCGTTTCACGGAGTATACCAACAACGAAATATCATATAGTTATAGATTATGTTTAATTTTTTGATTAAAATATCATATAAATATAAATAAAATTCTTATATTTTATATAAAACATAATAACTTTCTCATGTTTTGATGCAAAATATGATAAATATAATAAAATTCATTAAATAGTAGGTAAAAATCTTATATAATTTAAGAATATCATATTTTATTTTGATTACAATATATTTATCTTTGAAATTTATAATATAAAATTGTTATTATATATTTTTTCCTTTTTTAAATATAATTTTAATATAAAAAAACGTTATTTTAGGCAAAAAAAATAAGAAATAAGGGTACCGAACGGAAAAAACCGAAACCAACCTCAGGGGTACCAAGCGAAAACGTGAAAAACTTTGCGCACCATCTGAAAAAGCCAAAAAAACAAGTGTACCAAACGGAAAATTCCTAAATTTTTTATAGGTAAATTATATAGTTAGATAAAAAAAAAAAAAAAAAGCAATCAAGATCTTATCCGGAGATTGCCAAATCTAATTGATTTGGTGATACTAGTAACCAATGCAAGATAAGATTGTTAGGTTCTTCTAAATTTTTTTAAGAAAATTAATAGTTGGATAAGATTAAAAAAAAAAAAAAACAAAAGGATTCAGATCTTTACTTTCGTTTCATGTTATCTTTTAAATTTTTGTAAGAAAATTGTATAGTTAGATAAGATCTAAAAAAAAATAGGAATCCAAAAACTAACGGCACATTGTTTCAAACAATATCTTTTTTTTTCTATATTTTGTTTACAAAAAAAAAATCCTATAACTCTGCCGTAAAAAAATAGAGATTCAGAAACTAACAGCATATAGGAATCCAAAAGGTATAGTTTGTTTTAAAAAAAAAAATTTTCTTTGATAAAAAAAATTTAATGGCTTAATTAGTAGTTTAATAAAAAGATTTAATTCGAGAAATATTGTTGGGGCGTAAAATATATAAATGTTCATTTTCTGGTGATGTCATGTGGCATGTTACGTCACCGTTTTTTTAGGAGAAAAAAAAAAGAAAAAAGAAACGGTGACGTGACATCATACGGCTCTCCTAATTTCTATCCACAAGGGTGCTGCTCACTTGAACCGGAATATATATATATTATAATATGTTAGGGATTTTATAAATTTTTAATAAGATACCACATTTTATTTGTTGAGCATACTATTTATGTAACTAACTAATCACTAATTTGTCGATGTGTATATACTCGAAGTCTGTAAGAGATATGAAATCCCTACTTTTTATGGAAAATAAAAGGATGATAGACTTCAAAATCATGAAGATAATATGAAACCAAAGTAAAGTTTGCTCCTTCCACATCAACTTAGTCATCATTTACTCCACTACAAAATTAAAAATTAAAAATTTTAAAAATTATTTGTATAACTAAGGGCTTGTTTGGTATAAATATGACACATTAAATGCAGTTGCTTCGTTTTAAAGTTGAAAAAGGATGATAAAGAAGAAATTAAATGGACCTAAATTTGTATGTGTTACAACTTTAACTTTATATTTTTTATTAACTATTTAATTGCATAATCATATTTATGGAAATATATTTCTTAGAGTTTTGGTGAAAAAATTATCAAATGAACAATATCTTTAACGATGATATGTTGATGTTATCCAAAACTGAAAATATAATTTAAGTTTTGAGTTTTGAAGAAATGATTGTCAGGGCCAATAAAATCATTTTAATTTGCAAATTCTTCTTGGCTGCTTGCTGCCTTCCTTGCTCGCACGTCCAACATGGACCCACACGTTTATTGAATTTAAATCCTCATTTGAAATTAACTAGTCCATTTAATTGTAGTTGAACTTCAACGACCTGCATGATCATATATTTGACTCCTATTTATCTCACCCTACACATACTTCATCTCTTCCATTAATTAAGCCATACAAACACTTCAATTCTTTCATGGAAGCTAATTGGATAAAGCTTTCCATTTCCTTTATTCATAAAATATCAAAATAAATAAATATATGGGGCGGTTTTACTAACGACAAAAAATATATTCCAATAGCATTCAACGGTTGTCAGCGTCTGACAAAAAATAATCTAGTAATTTTGGCGATGACGCTAACACTTGATGCAAATGCTAAAAGAATATATTTGGAAGCAGTTTTAGGAGGCAGGTTTTGGTGCTTCTCAATCGCGCTCCCAATTTGTCACTACCCCCTCTCTATCCCCCGGCAACGCGGCTTCCTCCCCGTGTTGCTCCCTCCCAGTGACACTCTTTTCCCAGTCCCCAACA
The DNA here is from genome assembly GCA_033239045.1 of Fagopyrum esculentum. Classification (NCBI taxonomy): domain Eukaryota; kingdom Viridiplantae; phylum Streptophyta; class Magnoliopsida; order Caryophyllales; family Polygonaceae; genus Fagopyrum; species Fagopyrum esculentum. Next base: position 90,001,663 of record BSUD01000006.1, on the reverse strand, counting down.
CTTCTTGATCTTACATGTTGGTGCATCTTCAACCCCTAATTTTTGTTGTTATTGAATTATCACTTGTTTTATGATGAACATCGGAAGAAGAGAGTAAATTATTCAAACAAAACAATTTCAGCCTCTGGCGTTTCTTGAAAGTTTCTATGACATGGATTAATAGCCAAGCCACGTGGATTGCCCCCGGCTAGCTTTGGAAGCCTGGAAACAATGGTCGCAAGCTCATTAGTAGGCTGAAACTCGATAGCATTTTGATGGGAATCTTTAGCACATGTTGCTTTACCAAAGATGATTGTAGATATCACCTTTAGAGACTTTGCTTTCAAAAGATCCAATCAAGCCTCTAACTAAGAAGAATCAATTTTGTTTACTAAGGAATCTCATAACTTTGACGAGCAAATTGATTGGTTGACATCTAGAGGAACTGAAGAGATCACAAGTCGCACGTTGTTGTGGTAATATTTTAATGATGGTGAAATGTTCCCGATTGGATCCGATCTTAATGTAGATATGAGGAATTTGGGAACTTCTCCTCTTTAGGTATTTTAATTTCTCTGTTAGTTTTGGTTCTTACAAGATTTTGATTAGATGAGCTGACTCATGAACATTTGTTGTTTTGGGCTTGATTAGTGGATTAAGTAATCTTCTAGGAGGCCTAGATCTGACTCACACCCAACAAGTGACTTATCTGTGTCCGAGGATGTTTAAATAGTAGCTCTATCGAATTCGGGTTTGGTAACAAGATCTTTCGAGATTTTTGGATACTTGAAATTATTTTTTATACCATCAAAGTATATACTTAGATACTTGAAATCTAAAAAAAATGCTCGTTATAGTTCATGAATTTGTTAAAATTCATATCTGTAAAAATTAGAAAGAACTTTAAAATGAAGAATAAAAAATAATTCACTACATAAATTTCAGCTGTCATGAACAGTTTCGACATCGCTTCTAGAAAATTTCAACTCGATGGGCATCGTCATAAGCTTTCATTCATGCTCTAAAACGCTCGTCCCAACCATCAACACTAGAATCGTGAAATTGTCTCAATGAAAAGGCGGAAATGATGCATTATTGTGTAACCATACCTAAAATCAAGTATACACAAACGGATTTTATGAGAGACAATTTATACTATAACAAATGAATAATTATATACATGAAATCCTCGTGACAAACAACTACGTAATGTGTCATGCATCCAACTCATGCTATAGTACGAATCTCAATAGGTGGACCTTATCCTCCGAAGGATTTGGAAACCGGTAAGCATGTCTATGAGTGCAGGCCAAGTTGAACCAAGACAATTCGGTAATAGACGGCGGTTGTTAACCCGGTTAGTGACATCTCCATCCAGTGACTCGAGGAGTATGGGTCGGGTCTATTGTGGTTTACATTCTTAATCAAATCATCGACGATGTTCATGCAATTGACATGTGGATGTAACGATTGCTTAAAATATATTATCAAAATATATATAATTAAAATGTGTGGTTTCGTGGTGTTTAGAATAATTACCCTGGAATATATTGTTTGTCAGAACCGTAACTCCATCACAATTTCTAGTTTGACGGTCAAGTATTAGTCATCCTCTACATAGCCCAAAACCAATGAAATGGCACGATAACCACATGTGTCCATATCCAAGCACATCCCGCGAAGCTTGTATATATGGTAACATGATCTTATGCATCTCACCCGGTTTCCATTTGTACTCTTGACTTATGTCCTTGGCCTCAACTCGCTTGTCCTTTGTGACCGCGCTTACTACCTGTAGTGTTAATTTTGTCGTGTTGAAACACAATCGTCTCTCTCTTTGTTGATGGCTAAGACGGTCTTCCTTTAGTTTTCAATACAACATGCTCTTCATGGAGCCAGGACTCACGATGTCCTCGTATGTGGTTGTCATCCGCTCAATCAGTCTTTGTTTCGAAATGGAAACAATGAAGTCATGGACACATGACACCCCGTAAGCAAGCCTCAAATATTTGTCCCTACATATGCCATCATCGCGGATGGTCAAGGATTTGTTATGGTTTTTTAGTAGAAGCGTGAAACATTCATTGGTGACATTGTTATGGAGATGGCCAAATATTGGGATCCGGACGCTCAATTGTATCCTTTACCATGAACTTTCAAGCAACCCCATTATCTTTTGAGTTTGATCATTGACCACTAAGTCAATGTTTTCGACTACATATTGGAAACCTTCAATGTTTGTTCCCAATATAGACTTATTAGACAGTGTTGTGACTCACACTTGAAAAAAATGTAATAATATCATTACAATTGCGGAAACAATGTGGAAGTAATAAATAAGTAAAATAAGTTTGTATCTTACGCGTTTGATGTCCACGTTTCAAAATGGTGAGACAAGTCTCACCAAACTCGTATAATAGCCTCTTTGTAGTCTCTGAGCCACATAATCTGTAGGTATTCCATCAACCTAGGATGCGATTGCCAATACACATTCATTTCCTCCAACCTCCGCTCATAAGAACCACTAGACATTGACTCAAACAAAGCATAATAATGAGATGTGAACAACTCTTGTGTTTCCTTTGACATTAGAACTGACCACGAACATTGATCAATTTGGTCTTTATATGTCATTGACATAACATATGTTTCACATTCGGAAATACAATACCCAAGGCTTAATAAGACCTAATTCTTGATTTGTAACGATCATCTCAAGTATGTTGTTGCCGCACACATGTTGCAATCTGCCTAGAGCCCACTCATAATAATCGTTTTTCTCATGTGCCACGAAAACAAATGCAACTTTAAATGTCTTCTTTGTAATTGTGATTCCCACAATCTTCAACAATGATATTTTGTAATTAGCATTAAAAGCTAAAATTTAAACAAAATATATGAAAGGAGGTGATATGTACAATATATAACATGTCTTAATAAGAATAACAAATTGGAAAATTATATTAACTCATTGGTCTTGTAAGTCGTTTCCATGAAGATTGCATATGGAAACCGGCTCAATATATGTTTGGAGTCCGGTTGCATGAGAAGATATCGTAGATTGTGTCTAAATTCGAAGTCCGCCTAGTACTGACATAGTATCCACGATCTTTGAGTGTGTTGAGTGCTTCTAGATTGACCCTCTTCCTTCGGCATATTCCATTCTTATCTTTGTTCCCGTGTTGTATATTTGTCGAATGGAGGTGACGATATTTGGGTCATCCAACCGCAATGATGTTAATATGTTTCTCGGTTTAATTACAACTGTCATTCCACGCTCTACCCTTCGGTATTGTGTAGGCGTTAACCGACCGGCATATTCATGCCCCTCTAAGTCTTCGGGAAGTGTGTGGTTGTGGACTCCGCATATGACCCTCATGGTCCATTTTTATAACTTTCCTATGCTACCTCGAGCTCAAACTTACATCCGTCTTTCTTTGACCTTGTGTCTCGACTACTTGAAGCCACAAACTCGGGATCCACATCTTTCTTCTTCCGCTTTTATCCACATCATTCACACACCAATCGAATTGTACGAAATTCAACACTGTTTGACCATGATCTATTAGTGACCAACACCATTTTTTCGTTTGTTCCATAAACCAAGCCCATCCTAGTAATGTTTGTAGGTTGTGAAAGAGTCCATGAGTCTGAAACATAGACAGATAGTTTGTGCCAACATAGTGCGGATGATCCGGTTGCCCCTTAATATATTCAAAACAAATTCAATCGATCTATTTTAATAACAACAAAATCACATTATAGCAACAAATATGCAAAATAACATATTAAAATGTATGCTTAATAAAATATTAAAATAACTACAAGTTCATTTTTAAGATAAATACGCATAGTAGTTATTCATGCAAAAAAAACTATAGCACAAAACTTATATATTAAGAAGTACGGATAAGAACATACTAAAATAACATAATTTAAAAAGAAAAACAACAAAGTTATACTTCAAAACTTACGGCGAAGTGTGTAAACAGTTCATTTGAATCACTGTAATTATATATTGTCGTTTAATGGGTGATTAATTTCTTTGTTCTTGTCGTCTGAGGATATTAAAACACTAGCATGGTGGTCGTTGTTCGCTCAAAAGTGTGTGCGTCAAAGTCTTAAATTTATATCTAGATTTTAAAGCAAAAGCGAACCCGCAGTGTACGGATCAGCTGTAGTAAGACAAGAAATTCCAGAGTCAAACTCAGGGATTTGGTGAGAATAAAATCGATTTCAATTATCTAACAAGATGCAAAAGCTTTAGTGATTAATAAAGGAGTGAAATGATTCTAAGGATTCAAGTATCCGACTGCGGCTTTCGATTCAAGACACTTCTAGGGTTCCAATGTATAGTTCCTTGCTAATGGGCCGCTTGGCAAAACACTTCTCAAGTCCACAAGTGATGGGCTTTGAGTCGTGTTAATTCTTGGGCCAAAAGATAAGAAAATCGTGCTATCCAATTTACAAAGGAAACCGCTCGATTTTTATAAGGGAAAATCGTCCGATTTATATACAATTTGGCACGATTTTCTTCAACAGAGAATGCTCGTCTTTTGGCTTGTTTCCTTCCTCCCTTTTGTGACTCTTTTACACAACTCCTTTGCTCTTTGTGATCCCTCTAAGACTCCTTAAGCTTCCCTAATAGCCTTAGATGCTCCTTGCTCCATTTTTGCTTCCAAATCCACCAAATTTACCTACAATTCAACCAAAACTTGTGTAGACCTCTATTTTCGGAATATAAATGAATAAAGCCTAAAATGTACACAAATTCTCTCTAAATGCAAGGTAAATCGAGGTAAACCTCTACAATATGCATGATTATAATGGTATATAATTCATGTCATCAAAATACCCCATACTTTCCCCTTGCTTGTCCCCAAGCAAGATTCAAACCTAGAATACAAGATGTCATGAATTATATATATGAAAACTCAAAAACCTTTTGTTTGGTAGTGCTTCTTCTTATTGGATCACCCTCAAAGTGATGCTTTAAGACATAGGAAGACAAGGCATGTATCAATAATAATCACAATATAAACTAACTCTCTTTTCCTTCTCAAAAACACAAATAAAGGACATGATAAAGATGTAGAGACAATTAAAATCAAACAAATCTATACCATGAAGTCTTAAACATATGCATAAAAGTCTCAAGGTCTTCCAATCAAAGAAAAAGGTCTAAGAAACGTGTTAAGGGTGGGAATTCTTTAAAGGAATTATGGTGCTAATCCGGGAAAGAGGAACAACATAATACTTTCAAGAACTTAACTTCACCACACATGCTTTGCATTTAAAAGCTTTGCTTTCTTTGTACTTTTCTTTTTGAGAGTATGGACAGCGGTGCACTATAACCGAAGCCTAGGAGATCGGTGTTTCTCAATTTCCGAGATGCCTCAAACCCTTAATGTACATACCATATCCCGTTAGGACTTGTCGTGCAATCAGACTTTGGCAAGACACAAACACCCGGCTATGTGAATGGTGCCGAGTTACTCATCCTCATGTTCAACGTCCCCAAACCTATAATTTGCTAAACTTTCACTTAACACAATTTTATTGTCCCTCCCACATCAAGCATGTCTTTTTCAATCACCTATCCTAATTCCCGGATGATAAATAGAAGGTCAAATATTTCATTGAGGAGCTAGCATGGACAAGATATGAACTAGAGAAGAAGTGAATTGCCTTGGTCATTCTTATATGATGCAAAACAACTTATAATATAGCTTCGACCATTATTTCATTCTCTTATCAAAACATCAAGATCATATAAACCATTCATGCATTCAAGTAAGAAAAGCAAGCTCATTCATGCTATAATTAAAATCTCAACATAACCATGTCATCTTTTTGCCTTTTCCACATCACAATTCTCACCATAGAGGTCATTTCCATCATAAGCAGCACAAATTTTTTTTGAAAACTCATAATTTTTTAATGAAAGCATGCAAATGCGAATGTCATAGTGGAAAGCAAGTAGTGCAAGAGTTATTATAAGCCAATTCATCAAATACAACACAAAGTACATAGAGTGCGAAAATGAAGTAACAGAGATTGTAAGTACCCCCACCCCATACTTAACCCTCACATTGTCCCCAATGTGAAAAATCAAGCATAAGATGGAGAAAAATACTTACAATGTAAAAAGGAGTGGAAGCTCAATCCTCAGTCGGTGGTAGTAGTGGAGGTGGATATGGATACATCGGTGCGCTGGGATCGTAGAAGTGGCCAAACTGATGGTAGTACATGTCCCTCATCTGGCCATCATAGGAGGAGTGTCTAGAATCCGTCTCCCGCCGGTACACCTGGAACTGAGTGTTTAGGGCACTGTAGTCGGTGTGGAGGGCATGATAATCTGAGCGAAGATCCTGGTAGTCAGTGCGTAGACCCTGGAAACTAGAGACCAAGTCTCTAAAGTGTCGGGGATGTCCATGTCCACGTCCACGTCCTCTACCGTGGCTAGGAGCGTGTGAAAAGGAGTGACGGGGTGGTTGCATATCATCCTCCGTCTCCTCGGTACCTCGACTAGTCCGGCTAGGTCCTGCACCATGGGTATTGGTATCCATGGCATTTGTGGCATGTCCACTATAAGTGTCACTCTCGAACTCTAGCATGGTCCCCTGGTATGCTCCATCCTCATGATCCCCCTCATCCTTAGTGTCACCTGCATCATCATCATAATAACAAGAAGGAGGAGCAACCTCCTCAAGCATGAGTACAAAAGTCTTCTTCCAATTCCTCTTGTTCCGAATGGTGTATTCGGACTTCCACACTATCTCGGACGGCTTCTTTGATGGATCCTTTGCCCACGGCATGGGCACATGAAGAGTTCCTCTACCTCGAGGAATCAAGACCTGTATCGCCACAAATCTCTGTGATCCTAAAGGTTGGGCACTCTCAGCTAAAGTGCAATCTGAAATATCTAACTCCAATGCCTTCGCCACATGAGTGACAAGGCCTCCAACACATAGGTCACCCTTTGCCTTGTTGGCTATCTTTCCTAGATAGTCAACAAGCATAGATGTGATGTCGGGAATGGTACTACAAATCATACAGTACAGGATAAAGAGCTCATCGGCCTTGAGCTTTTGTGGAGTCTCCGTCCATGCATATAAGCTTTCACTAAGAATCCTATGCACTACCTTAAAGGAAAGGTTGTACATACTAGTCTCCTTTGAATTCCCGGGTCTCCACTTATCACCTCCATACTCTCCCACTGAAATGGTTTCCCAAAAGGCACTAGCACTCACTCCTCTCGCGAATGTGCCTGCAGAAGAATAGGGAAAATCAAACAAATCCCCAAAGTCATCAATAGTCATGGCATGGTTTTGGTTCATGAGGCGGAAAGAGACCGTCCTCTCTCTAGGGTCATGCTCAAATGTACTTAGGAATTCTAGGGTGATCTCGGTGTAAGCATCCTCCATAATCATGGCAAACTGACTCAGCCCAACTCTATCTAGCATCATGTCCACATCCTCTCGAACAAACAAAGGGTCTAAGTCATCTAGCACAATGTATCGAGGAGGGGTGAAGGGACGATCTAAGAGACATTCGTATCTCTTCTTATGTTTGGAGAGGGGAGGAGGGAGTTTTGGTTTAGCTTGAGAGGGTGGTGGTGGTGGGGGAGGGGCTTTGGAAGAGGATCCCTTCTTCTTCCCCGCATTTCTAGTGATTCTTTTCAAGGTCTCCATTCTGCAAGAAAAAATCGCCCTGTTCTAAGTAAAAATCGTCCGATTTTTCTGTCGATTTCAACACAACTCACAAATCTGCAAAGTTCTGAGCAAACTAACACCACACACAGTCTCCTAGGGGTGTTTCTAAGAAAACCCCTTAATCAATCTCAACAAACAAACAATCTCTAAGCTAGAATCAAAATCGAGCAAAAAACTTAGGTTTCGAATTGAAAAACCTGAATTACGGATGAATGAGTAGTTTGCCAAGCTTGTTGTTGCTATATCCTTGTTCCTTGTCGAAAGTAATTCAGTTTAGGCTCAAGAATCGTTCAAAACGATTAAGAAATGAGGAGATGAGAGGGTAGGCGATTTCGGCTCTTTGGGAGGAGTGGAAATCGGGAATGGAGAAGTGTGGAATGAAAGAATCGAGTGGTGAAGGCTTTATATAGGACGGAGGTTTTGCAAGGAAAATCGGACGATTTATTGGGTCGATTTATTTGTCGGCCCGATTTTTCTTCACTTTCTCAGCTCAAAGAAGAAAATCGGACGATTTTTTCATAGGGGGTCGATTTTTTCTCCTGTTGCCAAAAATCGTCTTGCTCTGTTCCTGAATCGAATGATCTATCTTGTGTAGCTCGATTTCTTTCCTTCTTTTCTTTGAAGATTGCAATTTGAACTATTTTGTGTCCCTTTTCTTCATTGATTTCCCAATTTGGACCTAGTTCCTGCGATTTTTGACACAAACAAACCAAGAGTGCATCGAGGAACAAACAAAAGCAAAACAAAAGAAAACAAAATAACTAAACTAAGCTATTCTAAGTGAAAAGAAAAGAAAAGAACTATACTACCATGGGTTGCCTCCCAAGAAGCGCTTGATTTATCGTCGTTAGTTGGACGGTGTTTGTTTTGATGTTCAATGGAGGAGGATAGGAGCTATGTCCTCAACCGGGACTTCCGGTGTGTACTTCTTCAACCGTTGTCCATTTACTTTGAAACTTCCGCTTTGTTCACCCCATACTTCAACTGCACCATGGGGGAAAACACGTTTAATTACATAAGATCTTGTCCAACGGGATTTAAGCTTACCTGAGAATAGTCGAAGCCTTGAGTTGAATAGAAGAACTTGATCTCCTTCTTTCAAATCCTTTGGGATGATGTGCTTATCATGCCAACGCTTCGTTCTTTCCTTGTAGATCTTTGCGTTCTCAAACGCATTCAGCCGGATCTCGTCTAGCTCGTTGATATCCAATAGCCGCTTCTCTCCGGCTTCTTTCATGTCAAAGTTGAGCCACTTGACAACCCAATATGCTTTATGCTCTAGCTCTACAGGAAGATGACAAGATTTTCCATAAACAAGGTTATATGGAGTCGTACCTATAGGTGTCTTAAAGGCGGTCCTGTACGCCCACAACGCATCGTTGAGCTTCATTGACCAATCCTTCCGTGTTTTAGAGACAGTTTTCTCTAAAATTCCTTTAATCTCTCTATTGGATATCTCAACTTGTCCGCTAGTTTGCGGATGGTATGGCGTAGCTATCTTATGGGTCACCCCATACTTAGCCAATAGAGTCTCAAATCGACGGGTTGTGAAGGGCATTCCTCCATCACTAATGATGTTTCGGGGAGTCCCGAACCTTGGGAAGATAGTTCTATTAAAGAACTTCACCACAACCATTGCATAATTAGTAGGAGTAGTGATTGCTTCTACCCATCTTGAGACATAGTCTACGGCTAGAAGTATGTATTGGTTTCCACAAGAGGATGGGAATGGTCCCATAAAGTCTACTCCCCATACATCAAATATCTCCACTTCTTGTATGTTGTTGAGGGGCATCTCATTCCTCCTAGAAATATTACCTGTCCTTTGACAAGCATCACAAGCAACAACATATTTTTGCACATCTTTGAATAAGGTAGGCCAAAAGAAACCGGAACGAAGTACCTTAGCACATGTTTTGTGGGAGCTAGTGTGTCCTCCACAAGGTAGAGAATGGCAATGGCGGATGACACTTTCCACCTCATCCTCTGGAATGCATCTCCTATATATGGCATCGGGACCTCTCTTGAAGAGAAGAGGTTCGTTCCAATAGAAATGTCGGACGTCCTTAAAGAACTTCTTTCTTTGAGCGTACGAAAGTCCGGGAGGAATCTCCTGGCAAACAAGGTAATTTACAATGTCAACAAACCATGGATCATTACCTTTCAAGATGTGTTGAAGACATTCTTCAATCTCTTGGAGTTGTTCGTCAGGGAATGAGTCGTATATAGGGAGCTCATCCGCCTCATTGGTGAGGTGTGGAAGATGACTAAGGTGGTCAGCAACTGAATTTTCCGTGCCCTTCTTGTCACATATTTCTAGATCGAAATCTTGTAAGAGTAAGATCCATCTTAGAAGCCTTGGCTTTGCATCCTTCTTTGTGAACAAGTAACGGATTGCTGAATGATCCATATAGACTATCACCTTCGCACCTTCAAGATAGGAACAAAATTTTCCAAAAGCATAAACTACTGCTAGAAGTTCTTTCTCCGTAGTAGCATAATTCAATTGAGCTTCGTCTAGCGTCTTGCTAGCATAGTAGATGGTGTGTGTACGACCATCTTTCTTCTGTCCAAGTACATCTCCTATAGCGACGTCGCTTGCGTCGCACATAACCTCAAAGGAAGAGTCCAATCGGGTGGTTGGATAATGGGTGCTGAAATCAAAGCCTCTTTGATCCTGCAAAAAGCATCTAAACATTCTTTCGAAAACTCAAAAGTTGCGTCCTTCATTAAAAGATTAGTTAAGGGTTTTGAAATCTTAGAAAAATCTTTTATGAATCTCCTATAGAAGCCTGCATGTCCTAAAAAGCTTCTAATTCCTTTCACCGAGAATGGAGGAGGTAGTTTCTCAATAGTTTCTATCTTAGCTTTATCAACCTCTATTCCTCTATTTGATGTTAAATGACCTAACACAATTCCTTCGGTGACCATAAAATGACACTTCTCCCAGTTTAAAACTAAGTTAGTATCTTCACATCTCTTAAGGACTAGTGAAAAGTTAGAGAGACAGTTATCAAAGGAAGAACCATATACCGAAAAGTCGTCCATGAATACTTCCATAATATTCTCTACATACTCTGAAAAGATTGCCATCATACACCTTTGAAAGGTGGTAGGAGCGTTGCATAAGCCGAATGACATCCTTCTATAAGCAAACGTACCCCAAGGGCACGTGAAGGTCGTCTTCTCTTGATCATCCGGGTGAATGGGAATCTGAAAGAAACCGCTATATCCATCTAGATAACAAAAGTAAGAATGTTGGGATAACCTTTTCAACATTTGATCAATAAAAGGAAGGGGAAAATGATCCATCCTGGTGGCCACATTCAGTTTACGGTAGTCGATGCACATTCTCCATCCCGTAACTGTTCTTGTGGAAATAAGCTCGTTGTTCTTATTGGCAACAACGGTAATGCCTCCTTTCTTTGGTACCACCTGTACGGGACTCACCCACTTGTTATCGGAGATAGGGAAGATAATACCTGCATCAAGTAGCTTAAGGATTTCTTTCTTCACGACCTCTTTCATGATCGGGTTTAACCGTCTTTGAGGTTGACATGAAGGTTTGTAATCCTCTTCCATTAAGATTTTGTGCATACATAGAGAAGGTTTAATGCCTATCAAGTCATCAATAGTATATCCCAATGCTCTCCTATGTTGTCTTAGAACATTCATAAGCTTCTCAAGTTCGTCATCATTCAAATTTGCACTAACTATAACAGGATATGTAGAGTTAGGCCCAAGGAATGCATACCTTAAGTGTGTAGGAAGTGGTTTCAATTCCAATGAAGGAGGTGCTTTGATTGATGATTCATGACCATCTAATGTCATGGGAGAAGCCTCTGAAGATGGGGGAAGTGCACTATTGAAGTTGAGAACAACCGCAATCAAGTTCGTAGAAACCGGAGAAATCAACGCTAAATCGTCCCCCTCTGAAGAAAATCGGCCGATTTTTGGTTCGAATTTTATTCCTGTTGTCAAAAATCGACTTGCCTCTTCTGAAATCGTGTGATTTATTTTGTGTAGGTCGATTTTTTTCACAGTTTCCGGGGTTATTTCAAGCTCTTTAAATCCTGCCCCTGGCTCTTCCTCTGGATCTTCCAATGCTTTTACTTCATCATTACAATCATGCTCTACTCCTTCCTTCATGATACTCATAATAAGAACCTCTTGAAGTGGATCTTTCATCAAGATCGAACTCACCACTTCTCTAAACTCTTCTTCATCAAAGATGTTAAAAACTTCTTCTCTCAAAGCTGGCTCTTTGATTAAAGAGGAGAGTACAAACTCCACTTTCTCCTCACCTATATTGAAAGATAGTTGTCCATTCTTGCAATCTACCATGCATCCGGAGGTTGCAAGGAAAGGTCTTTCAAGAATGATGGGAACTGAATAATCTGCAGGGATGTCAAGAACGACAAAGTCTATAGGAATGTAAAACTTATCGATTTTTACGGGAATGTCTTCTATTATTCCAACAGGAATGGTGATGGAACTATCGGCCATGTAAAGTGTCATCTTCACCGGTCTAGGTTCTCCTAGACCAATCGCCTTGCACAAAGCAAGTGGTATGATGATCACACTTGCTCCAAGGTCGCAAAGTGCATCATAAGTAACCTCTCCTAAGGTGATGGGTATGCAAAACGATCCTGGATCATGCAACTTAGGTGACATATTCTCCGTCATAGTCTTGATGAGTTCGGATAACTCCGTGCTCATCTTGACTTCTCCAATATCTTCTAACTTCCTCTTGTTAGAGAGGATTTCCTTTAGGAATTTCCCATAAGCTGGCATACCTAAAATTGCATCCATAAAAGGTATATTAATATGCAGCTTACTCATAAGATCAATAAACTTACCGAAGTGTTTATCTAGACGCGCCCGCGCTCTAGATTGAGGAAAAGGTACAGGTGGTTTGTAGGCGGGAGGAGGAACATATACATCTTCCTTCTCTTTTTCCTTCCCTTTTCCGGTGGTGGTCTCAACGACTTTGGGTTGAGGATCGGTGGTTGTTACACCACTTCTAGTAGTAATCGTCATAACCCTTCCCTTTGGGTTATCTTCCGTCTTTCCGGGAAGCTTTCCTTGATCTCTCGGGACTTGTCCGGCCTTGTTGAATGCTTGGTTTTCTAAAGGTTTGTGAGCTTTATCAACCGAAGTTATGTAATTCTCCAATCCTTGTATCTTTCCTAGGATCTTCTCCAACATGGGATCGGGCTTCTCCTTCTCCATCTTGTTCGATCCATTTGATGATTGCTCCTGGCTTTTCAAAGGAGTAGAAGAAGATGGAGATGTTAAAGCTTTTTCAACATGTGAATAGGGATTACCTGGATTTTGTTGATTGGATCTCCAATTGTTGTTGTTGGAGTTCCTATTGTTATTATTCCACTTGTTGTTCCGGTAGTCATTCCTATTCCCTTGGTTGTTATCCCTCCCCATATAGTTGGCTTCCTACTCCTTCGCCTATTGAAGGCTAGTTTTGATGACTTCCTTCAACTCTTTGATCTCATTGTTGAGAGAAAATATTTGCGTTTGCGCAACTTGATTCAATTTAGCTCCCGGATCTCCTTAATTCAGGCTATTAGGATCCACCTTCCGGTGGGAATACTTCTCAATCACTTGGGCTTGCTTCTCAATGAAGTCCCAAGCATCATCTTCTCTCATGTCCATGAATGTACCACAAGAAAGAGATTGGAGATTGAATTGTGTTTCCACATCCAATCCCTTGAAGTAGATCTCCAACAATTCCAGCTTTGAAATGCCATGGTGTGGGCAATCCAATAAGAGATCTTGAAACCTTTCCCAAGATTGAAACAAACTTTCGTTAGGTTTCATAGAAAATGCATTAATCTTACCTCTCAACTCCGCCGTCTTGGATGGCGGAAAGAACTTGGTGAGGAATTCCGAAGATAGATCTCCCATTTGTTAAGCTTTCCAGCTGGAAGAGCTTGATACCATGATAGAGCCTTGTCCTTCAAAGAGAAGAAGAACGGCTTGATCTTGTAATTGTTGGTGGTAGCCCTTTCGGCTTCAATGTCTCCATAAGAATCTCGAATTTCTGCAAATGCTGGTGTGGAGATTCAGCACTCGTTCCACCAAATTGACTTTGGCAAACCATGGTGATAACTTATGGGCTAAAATTGAATTCCTGGATACCCTCAGCTCCAAAATTCACACCTAGACGGCGCGGTTGCTGAATTGGATCCATTCTTTGCCCAAGAGTTAGTGGTTCTTCCCCTTCATGAGCAACTCTCACATTTCCAAAGGGAATGCGAGGAACGACCGGTGGTCTAGGGTTGTTACGAACGGGATGAATCACCGGATCAATGTCCTCAAGTGGTGGCATATCTTCATCCTCATCATCGGATGATTCAACTCTAATGGACTTAGTTGGTTGCTTGACTTTCTTTTTCCTAGCTTCATTCAGTTCCAACTTCATGTCCAACATCATAGCCTTAAGTTCATCAATTTGGAATTGATGACTTGTTAGTTCTTCTTGACGAGCCTTCTCACTCAACTTAAGTTAAAGTTGAGATTCATCCAACTCCGCTTGGATGTTCTCTCATTATTTTCAGCCATCTTCTTCTCCTTTAACTTTCTTCTTAAATTTTTCTCTAATTCGGGATCAAAAGGAACTAGATCTTTGGTAGATCTAGTCTTTCACATATACCTAGAGAATCTGCAAAGATCACTCAAGTAGACAAATCAAATTATAAGAGTAAAGCTCCCAAGCTAGACAACCGAAAACCAAATTTGGTCTAGACCAAATCCCCGGCAACGGCACCAAAAACTTGTTCGCTCAAAAGTGTGTGCGTTAAAGTCTTAAATTTATATCTAGAACTTAAAGTAAAAGCGAACCTGCAATGTACGGATCAGCTGTAGTAAGGTAAGAAATTCCAGAGTCGAACTCAGGGATTTGGTGAGAATAAAATCGATTTCAATTATCTAACAAGATGCAAAAGCTTTAGTGATTAATAAAGGAGTGAAATGATTCAAAGGATTCAAGTATCCGACTGCGGCTTTCGATTCAAGACACTTCAAAATATCAAAGGATAGAGTTTATATTGACAAGGTTATGTGTTTCAAAGGTAGATATCGTACGGTGAAGTTCCGAAACCTAATTGTCTAATCCAAAGGTTCTATCTATAAGGGTTGTTGAGGCTGCAATATAGAAAGGTCTAGGGATAAGAATTACACTCAAACTAACTACCCAAAACCCCAGGATATGACTCTCTAAGGTAAAGATAGAAAGCACACTTAAAACCTTAATAAAGGATGTTGAGTCTCTCTATCACCCAAATCTTACAATCTTAATCTATTAAATGTAGAATCAATGATGAAGTCTCTTCAAACACTTAAATAGAGGTTAAAAAGGTTAAGCAAGGTTGGGATTTAAGTAAGGATTAACTTTGGTTAAAGAATAAATCAATTAAAGATCGTCAGGGGAATAAATCGACCGGATCTTAAGAAAATCGTCCGATTTTCCTGAAGAACAACACGATTTTTCTGTTGTCGCAAAGTTAAAATCTAAACTTCCAAGGTCCAAATGGTTAAACGAGTTCAGTCTATGATCATCTAAGCCTCAATCATCAACTATTCTCCCTAGAATCACAAAGGTTTTAGCCAACCATTTTCAAAAATCAAATCAAAATTGAGATTGAATGAATAAATCAAATAAACCCGAACTTTGAATAAAAACTCAATAATCTCTAAATCTGTAAACCAAATTCAAATCCAATCAAAATATCTCTCAAAATACTCAGTAATGTGTTCACAAACCACAAGAATCACAAAGGAAACAAAGAATCTCACAATAATGACAAAGATTGATTTCCCGGCACTTTCCCTTCAATCTCCTTCCAAGAATCTTCAATCTCTCTCAATCGTGTAAATATTTCCCGCTGCGAGGTCCCGATTTTCGTTCCTAGAGTTCCAATGTATAGTTCCTTGCTAATGGGCCGCTTGGCAAAACACTTCTCAAGTCCACAAGTGATGGGCTTTGAGTCATGTTAATCTTGGGCCGAAAGATAAGAAAATCGTGCTATCCGATTTACAAAGGAAACCGCTCGATTTTTGTAAGGGAAAATCGTCCGATTTATATACAAATTGGCACGATTTTGTTCAACAAAGAATGCTCGTCTTTTGGCTTGTTTCCTTCCTCCCTTTTGTGACTCTTTTACACAACTCCTTTGCTCTTTGTGATCCCTCTAAGACTCCTTAAGCTTCCCTAATAGCCCTAGATGCTCCTTGCTCCATTTTTGCTTCCAAATCCACCAAATTTACCTACAATTCAAGCAAAACTCGTGTAGACCTCTATTTCCGGAATATAAATGAATAAAGCCTAAAAGGTACACAAATTATCTCTAAATGCAAGGTAAATCGAGATAAACCTCTACAATATGCATGATTATAATGGTATATAATTCATGTCATCAGTTGCAAATTCTCTTTTATGTTTGATAATGGGATGAATATGACGCCAAACGTAGGACATTATATATTGGGAAAAAAATATAGCAGGAAAATTAGGGTTTTGAGTGCTAGAGTCGGCGCCTCTATCAGCACCTGTACTTGGACGCCGACGCCACCGAGTGACGCCCAAATTAGGTTCCGGCGCCAAGAGAATGTATTCGGTACCAAGTAATTTCAAAACCTACACTATAACACGCCCATAAAATATATATGAAATTGCTAAAGTATTACATTTGAAGCAATATTGAGCCAAAAAAATGAATATTTAGAAGTCTTGTCTCTCAAGAAGAATCGGCTAGAAGCAAAGGGAGGAAAGCAAATTTATCTTAAGCTAGGTAAAACCTTCATTGCATAGATAATGTGTTTAAGTTGAGTTTTCTATAAACTATGATACACAATCTTAGAATGTGCTTGTAAGAGCTTTTGGAGGACGTTTGTTTGAATCGTAGATCGTTGGAGGTGCAAAAGGACGTCTCGATGAGATGTCCCTGCAGCGAAATGTGGAAACAAATAGAATGTACTTAAGCAAGATTTATACAGTAATGGATAGTGAAAACCTCAAATTACCTACTAGTAAGTTGAGATCAAAATACTCTCTTTCTAGTTATGTTAGGTCGGACTTTAATAAACTTTATTGATTACTTATCTTGTTATTTTTAGTATATATAATCCTTAAAATAATATAAAATTCTAACTAAAATAGATAGAATAATATCATTAAATAAAATTCTTGACTAAAAATACTAACCAAATCTCTTAAATACAAAATATCGTAAAATAAAATATAAAATCACGTGAGGTAGATCTTCAAGGATAAGCAACAATATCTTCTCTTTGATAAGCTAGACCGCTTCCTTCATCTTATATTTGGAAACCCTAGATGATACGTTCGTTTAGTAGGCCTCTTCATACGTTTGAGTATGTGAGTAACTTTTAGGTAGTTCTACACTAGAATTCTTCGTTGGTACTTCATTGATTTTGTAGTATAAACTCATAGTTTTACACGAGGTTTGTCATCTTCAATACCAAGTCTAGAGTAAATTCCCCCATGACAAATGAACTTTTCTTCGGAATCCCCCCATGGTATGTGCACATGTACGTACTTCACATATCTCTAGCCTTTAGAATTCCTTAGTCGGGATTGAGTCCTTTTTATCCAGTACATTTAGAGATTATCTTTCCTTCTTTTTACATCATACAAGTATGCATGACAAATAATTTAACAATAAACCGTAGGAATCAATCGATTAAGAAAGGAAATATAGTTATATTAATGTAGAGACATCTAGTCCTATGAGTAGTCCGTCCAAAACACACACTTAAAAAATTGTCTCAAACACCATACAAACAAATACTTAAAACACTTGCATAAAAAAGAGCAAAATAAGGTAAAAATAAAGTAATGGAATGTGATTGATATTTGGCGGTAGGGGACTCCTTCATCTAAGTTTCCTTTTGATGAGTATAATTCAAGAGTACCCTCTTTAGATTGATCAAGGCATCCATCTTTGTCCTTATATTCAAAAAGGCTTCCATGATTCTTTTCCATTCTTAATAACGGTCGTTCTAGCCTCGCAATTCCTTCACTAATCTCTTGTCCTTTTGGTGATGCAAGGAGTAGTTATAGATGAAAAAACATATTCTGCTTTCTCCAATGTCATGACCTTTTTGCCACTTTCATTTATATACTTCCATCTTGTCATACTCATACTTTGGCCTAGTTAATCTCAACATTTAGTTTGTAGCGGCCAAATTCCCACTAGATCCTTCATAACTCTTGGATAGGGAAGTTTATTCTTCTTGTTGGTAATATATTGAGATATGTTGTACATCATCTGCTTGGGAAGATAAATTTTCCCTCTTTATTATTAAGTCCATGATGATCGATGTTATTGAGTGATAAATTGATTTTTTGTGTGTTTTAGGTACTTGAAAATAAACGTGTGCATCAATTTCACTTGAAAGGAAACATTCGTGCAAGCAAGGGGGAAGTTTTCCTCATTTTAGGGGGAATAAGTGAGGAATAGCAGACTTGAGGGTGATACGGGATTATCCATTATTGAGTCCCAATCATTCGACACCAAGGAGACGTAATAATCCTTGTTAGAGGGATTGATCAAACAAGGCAAGATCGTGATGATGGGGGTGACGGCTGGATCGGAGGAGGTGATGACATGTTTTCGTGCTATCCTTTTCAAGATGACTTGAGCAAGATGACATGTGAAATTAAATTAGAAATCGGAAATTATATTTACTCATTGATCTTGTATGTCGCGTTCATGACGATGATGTAGGAAATATGGTTAGAAAATGCCACGGGTCCGGATGCATGATAAAGAAATCAAAGACTTCGTGTAAAACTGGTGAGCACCTAACATTCACATAATATTTCTCGGATGAAAGCTAGAGACATGGATCGGGTAATATTCAGGTAATCCCACTACAAACATCTTCCTTTAACCTCTTCCATCATCATCTTCGGCCCTACATTGTATATTTCTCAGATGAAAAAGACATTGATCGGGTAATCCAACTACAAGGATGTTAACATATTTCTCGGTTTGAGACTCGAACCGATTTTATGCTCAACCTTCTGATATTGCATGATATTCAATCAAATGATAGGTGCATGTGTTCCCTCCAAACGGTGTGTGCAAGCTTTAAATTTATAACCCAAGATGTATGCTTAAAACAAGGATGCGAACCCACAGTGTACGGGTCAATCGTAGTAAAAGCAAGAATTCCGGGGTGTCGATCTCAGGGACTTAGGTGAAACACAAGCAAGTATAGGTTGTCAATATTACAACTAACCACAAAAGCAATTAAAGCAATCAAAGATGATAATAAGGTCAATCAAAGAAAATATGCAAATTCTAGGGATTAAAGCATCCAGTTGTGATTCCAACTCAAGATCTCAAGATAAGCGGACAAAGGTGAGATTTTTGCAAAGGGAAGGTGTTACTAAAGTGGGATAGATCACCGGGTAAGTCTCACTACTCACAATCCCAAACCAAAGAACCTATCACCGGGTAAGTCTCAAGGTACTAGGGAAAGAAATTATAATCTCAAACCAACACACCAACTGAGGGAATAGAATCAACCTTTACCGGGTAAGTCTCAGGCTAACTCACAAAGATGGGATGAAGGCACACTCAAACCCCAATAAAGGATAAACCTTTATTATCTACACTTATGATCTTGGGTAAACAAACAAAGGAATTACCGGGTAAGTCTCATCCTAGGCTTGCATTGAACCAAGAAAGGTGTAATAAGAATAGGATTTGGCAAACTCTAACACTTAACTCTCAGTTACGGATCAGATAAGTCACCTCGGTCAGCCAAGTTCCACCCCGGCCGAGATGTTCATCGACTGAACGAGATGTTCTAAGGTTAAGGATAAAGACTCGAGCTTTCAGGGTCCTACTGGAATTAAGATTATTCTATCATTGTTTTTCCCACAACCTTCAGCCAATCACCCTAGAATCGCACAAAGAAATTAGCCACTTATCATCATGAAAGCAATAATCAAATATATGGGAAGAGAATGAATATTTGAACACAAAAACCTTAAGAACAAGGCTTCAATAACTGAATCAAATATCAAACAAATAAGCGTTCCTTGGATCACAAATCCAACAAGACAAACCAACAAGAAGGGAATCTAAGAAAGTCTTACAAAACCCTTCACAAAAGCTATAATAAGCTATCAATCCTTCCTAGATTGATCTTCAATCTTCCTTCCTTCAAAACTCTGGAGAAAATCCCTTAATTGCTGGATGCTATCAGCCCTCTAAGCATGGTTGAACTTGTGGAAAATCCAACCTTTTATATAAGAGAATTATCTTCCAAAGATAAAATATCTTAAAAAGATGATTTCCTAATAAAATATATCTTATCTCCTAAAATAGATCTTCTAAATATATGATCTTCCTTCCAAAAATCCAACCCAAAAATATAAGATCTCTTCTTCCAAAAATAAAAGATCTCAGCCAAATAAAATATATCTCGCCGCGTCAGGATATTCGCCTCGGTCGAAACGCTCCCTTAGATCACCTCGGTTGGGGTGACTCTATTGTCAACCGAGGTGACTCTCAGCTGAAGGTGAAATCTCTTAAATCTGGTCCAACATAAATCTTTAATTCAATTTCATGCTTCTTGAGTTCTTCCTTAAGCTCCTGAATGTAGCTCCAATGACTCCTTAGCTCCTTTAGCTCCATTTTGATGTAAAACGTGCCATTTTACCTACGATTACAACGAAACTTGGTGTAGACCTCGATTCCCGCAAAGGTAGATGAAACGACAATATAATCAGATAATATACATTCAAACATGTAGATTATTGAAGATAAAACGTCTAAACAGGCCCCAAAATACAGATTATAATTCATGCTATCAAAATACCCCATACTTGTCCCTTGCTTGTCCCCAAGCAAGTTCCAAATCTTAAGCACAAGATAGAATGGATTATAAGTCAAAAAGATCAATGAAAAGTCTTTCAAAACATTTTTGGTGGTGTGCTCAAATCATAGATCACTCTAAGAGAATGCTTCATGGAATTTAAAATCAGAACATGCTCAAAACATTTTATAAATATAAGAAAGTTGTTCATCTTTGCATAAAATCATAGAATGCATAATAAATCATTATTATCGAAATTAATCATGTATAATCCAGTTTAAACCACCAAGTGAATCAACAAGCTCGAGGTTTCAAGGGCTTTTCAAGAGAAGCTCAAGAAACGTGTGAGGGTGGGATGTATATAGGGAATGTTGTGCTAGAATCCGGGAAAAGGATCTTTACTTCACTTCCTTTGAACTTCAACATCTTCCACCAATAAGCTTTGCTTATTTTTACTTCTTTTTTTTTTTACTTTTTGGGATGCATGGACAGAGGTGCACAATAACCGAAGCCTAGGAGATCAGCAATCATCAATTTCTCGAGATGCCTTAAACCCTTGATGCACATACCATGACCCGTTAGGAATATCGCTCAATCTGACTTTGGAAAGACACAAACACCCGGCTATGTGAATGGTGCCGAGTTACTCATCATCATGATTGACTTCCCCAAACCTAGTTGTTTCTTTCTAACTTCCAGCCAACATCTCAACTTTACTTTCACTTGCTTTTCATTTGCTTGCTTCCAAATTCCCGGATAGGTAAAGGGAGGCAAATATGTATATGAGGGGCTAAGCATGATCAAGAAGAAGAAGAGAAGAGAATGAATTGCCTCAATCATCCCAGGAAGAAAGTGATAGAACTTATCATGTGGTGTCAACCTTCAAATTCAACATAATTTGGATAAAAACAAAGTATTAAACATGCCAAAATTTCAAACAAAGCATTTAGCAACTTAAACATATTATAAAACCTTTCAAACATATAAAGATTTCAAAACCAGTCACCAAACAAAATCTTCATCGAGGTCATATCCAGATAAGAAGCACCAAAATCGTTTCGAAAACAGTCTCAGTTAAATCACCTCGGTCGAGATGTTCTAAGTCAACCGAGGTACTGCACCTCGATTGGTCAGAGTCACTTCGGTCGAGGTCATAAAAAAATTTTATTTTTTATTTTAACCAGTTTTTGACGTTTTTCTCAATCAAATAACTTGTATTCATGCATGTAGTCTCAGATAAGCACATAGAGCATAAGAAAATCATAAATATCCGAATCAAGTCATACAAGCATACATAATGTCGAATAATACACATAAATACCCCATACTTGGGACACATTGTCCCAATGGGTTAAGATAAGTCTAGGGAAACAGGAAGAACTCACCGGACATAAGCTGAGCTGCATAATAAATAAAGAAAAGAAATCCCTGCGAGCTCTAGTCCTGATCTGTTGGTGGTGGTGGTTGATATTGTATGTACGGATGCTGGGACAGGTCGAACAGATATCCCATCATATGCTGGAACTAGATCGCCATCATCCGGCGCTGGTAGTGCTGACTCTCTAGCATCTGATGAGTCCGGCTATCCATCTCTCGGCGATGGTCATCCAAACGTCCGCCAAGATCGATGGTCAGGGCTGCATAGGACTCAATCATCTGATCCGTCAGATCATCAATCCGGCGGTGAGCTACGGGATCCCTTTGCCTGCAAACTCTATGCCTGGCAGGACGTGTTGGTGTTGCAGCTGGCTCATCCTCTGTCTCCTCGTCGTCTAGATCGACGACTGGTATACTGGGACCAGCTGTATCTGTCCCTGTCTCCATGGCAGCACTGCCATCATCCTCCTCATCAGCATCCTCCTCATCGTGCTCCTGGGCTGCTGCTGCTGCATCTCTAGCGTCCTCAATAAACAGAATCCACGTAGTAGACTAGTATAGAGGGTCAAACACTGAGAACTGAGATGACCATCTAATACCCTGAGGGGCAGTCTGCTCTCAAGGAATCGCCATGTTCGCCCCTAGAGGTGTGTGCAAATAAGCTTTAAATTTATAAAACTAGAATCAAGCAGCGAACCCGCAGTGTACGGATCGACGTAGTTAAGCAAGAATTCCAGAGTATCGAACACAGGGATTTGGGTGGGAACAAATTCGATTTCAGGTTATCAAGCAATAAATATGAGAGTTTTGCAAATATTGGGAAAACAACAATCCTAAAGATCCGGGTATTCAGTTGTGGCAATAGATTCAAGATATACTAATGATGTAAAGACAGAGTTGAGATGTGCAAAGGTATACTAATGTAAGGTAATCGTACGGTTGAGGTTCCAAAAACCTTATGTAACTCACCTAAGAGATACTCCTTATACAGGTTGTTGAGGCTCAATATAAGAAGGAACCAAAGACAAGGATTAGTGTCAAATACCCAAACCTATAATCTAAAGGTCAAGACTAACTTATCCGATTGAGGTTGTTGAGGCTCACAATCGAGGTAGAGGTTGTTGAGGCTTCACTACCACCTAGAAAAGACAAGTCTAGACTAAGCTAAAGCAAATCTTTAACTTTGGATTAAGGTAAAAGCAAGCTCGTAAACTCAGGGAAATTACGGTTGGATCTTGAGATTCCACGGCCGTGGAACTCAAGAACAGCCCGTAATTTAGGGTTGTCGGCGACAATTCTCTAACTCTCAGGGTCTAATCTGTTTGCGATCGATCTATCATCATCTAAGCCACAACTATCAACCCTTCACCTTAGAATTGTTAAGGGTTTTTAGCCAATAACAGTCATTTGATATTAATTCAAGATTTAAAAGATAAAAGATGGGAACTTTCAAGAACTTATCAATAATCTTCAAACGAATCTCAGAATCACAATCAAGAACAAGTGTTTATCAAAAGATTCAAATAGGAATAAGCAATCACAATCTTAGGAAAGAAAGGAAACGGGATGTCAATCCGATCCTAAATCAAACCTAAGCAAGAAGAGAATTCTTCTTGCAAAATCCTCCAAGAACTTCGATCTTGCACAAACGCAAAGATCGCTAGCAGCAATTCTTCAATTCCGAACTTTGATCTTCAATGAGATCTCCCAAAATTACCTCCAAGAATGAGGGTTTGTGCGTTCCTAAGCTTGCGTTTTTGCCGCTAAACTTAGGGTTGAAAGGTCGTAAGCTAGGTAGCGAGGTGACGGAATCTTGCTTCATCCGTCCTTTTTATAATGCAGGGCAAAATGTCGGCCCGGCCCAATCTCCAAAAGATCATGGCTTCGAAACGTGGCGAAAGGATTCGCCAAGATCACGGTCGTGGAAGATTCCACGACCGTAATTTTGAGGCGTGGAAACAAACACGGGTAACTTCCACGGCCGTAATATCCCCTGGAATGAACATCGAATTCTGACTCACAATCCACGGCCGTAATTTAGGGTAAAACCGTGATTCTTGCCTTCATTCGTGCATTCCTCAATCTAATACTCCAAATTGCTTCCAAAAGGTGTCCTTAATCTAGAGGTACATCAACTCAACTTCCCTTTGCTCGATTTCGTTCGGAAATAGCTCCAAATCACCTATAATCAACATAGAACTCGTGTAGACATCCATATCGACAATATAGGCAATACTAGCTCATATATGCATAAAGCTTAATCAAAGACTATCAATATGAATCAAATACGATTATAAAACGTGCCTAAAATATCACAATATTTCATGCTAACAAATAACCCCATACTTAACACTTGCTTGTCCCTAAGCAAGGTCTTTCAAAAAGCTTTAAACAAGAGTTAGGATGAAATATGTGTACCTTCTTTTGGATGAAAGTGACTTCTAAAGAATAGATCATTCTCAAACCTTGCTTCAATTGTTTTCAAACTTTCACACACTTAATTAGAGAGTAAGAGGTAAAGAAAGCTCATGAAACAATTTAACTTCCAAACAAGCATTATAACCTTCAAACATTATCAAAATCAATCATAAGAACTTCAATTTAGATCACCAAGCCATATAACATTCTTTTGATCTTAAGGACTTTCAAAGAAAAAGGTCTAGAGTATGGAAGGGAAGGGAAACTTTAAGGGAGAGTGGTGCATAAATCCGGGAAAATGGACTACTACCTTCTTCTTCTTTTGCGGTTTCCGCAACTCTTCACTTAGAGCTTCGCTCTTACTTTTCATTTTTCGACTTTACTTTTGGAGTTATGGATAGAGGTGCGCAAAAACCGAAGCCTAGGAGATTGGCGTTTCTCATTTTTGCGAGATGCCTCAAACCCTTAGCGCACATATCATAATCCGCTAGGAATATCGCTCAATCCGACTTTGGCAAGACACAAACACCCGGCTATGTGAATGGTGCCGAGTTACTCATCGTCATGATTGACTTCCCCAAACCTATAAATTCTTTCTATTCAATTGATTGCAATTATATGCTCTCATGGCCCTCCCACATCAAACATGCCTTTTTCTCATTCACCTTCCAAGTTCCCGGATGGGTAAGGGAGGCTAATATTTCAATGAGGAGTTAGATGATCAAAGAGAAGAAGAAAGAAAGTATCGAATTGCCTTAATCATTTCAAAAAGAAGCATAGGAACTTATAATGTGATTTCAACTTCGATTTCTTACATGATTTAGGTAACATTTTCACATTATAAAACTTGCAAAAGAGGTAAAATTTATTCATTTGCATTCTTCTCGAATTACTATCCTTTCAAGCATGCAATTGTTATCAACTTAATTCACAAGTAGTGTTTATCATAGAATTCATCTCAATTCATTAGAAGCATCAAGAATTTTTAAATTTTTCAATTTTTATGGGTTTTTAAAGTTCTTTTTCATGCAATGCAAGAATGAAACGTGTGACATATGATGAACATGCAATAATAGTCTCGGAATAGAAGCAACATATAGAGTAGAGTTATTACAAACATTTAGTACATCCCAATCAAGAATTACAAAAACTTGTTCGCCCCTAGAGGTGTGTGCAAGTAAGTTTTAAATTTATAAAACTAGAATCAAGCAGCGAGCCCGCAGTGTACGGATCGAGGTAGCTAAGCAAGAATTCCAGAGTATCGAACACAGGGATTTGGGTGGGAACAAATTCGATTTCAGGTTATCAAGCAATAAATATGAGAGTTTTGCAAATATTGGGAAAACAACAATCCTAAAGATCCGGGTATTCAGTTGTGGCAACAGATTCAAGATATACTAATAATATAAAGACAGAGTAGAGATATGCAAGGGTACACTAATGTAAGGTAATCGTACGGTTGAGGTTCCAAAAACCTTATGTAACTCACCTAAAAGATACTCCTTATACAGGTTGTTGAGGCTCAATATAAAGAGGTTCTAAAAGCAAGGATTAGTATCAAATACCCGAACCTATAATCTAAAGGTCAAGACTAACTTATCCGATTGAGGTTGTTGAGGCTCACAATCGAGGTAGAGGTTGTTGAGGCTTCACTACCACCTAGAAAAGACAAGTCTAAACTAAGCTAAAGCAAATCTTTAACTTTGGATTAAGGTAAAAGCAAGCTCGTAAACTCAGGGAAATTACGGTTGGATCTTGAGATTCCACGGCCGTGGAACTCAAGAACAGCCCGTAATTTAGGGTTGTCGGCGATAATTCTCTAACTCTCAGGGTCTAATCTGTTTGCGATCGATCTATCATCATCTAAGCCACAACTATCAACCCTTCACCTTAGAATTGTTAAGGGTTTTTAGCCAATAACAGTCATTTGATATTAATTCAAGATTTAAAAGATAAAAGATGGGAACTTTCAAGAACTTATCAATAATCTTCAAACGAATCTCAGAATCACAATCAAGAACAAGTGTTTATCAAAAGATTCAAATCGGAATAAACAATCACAATCTTAGGAAAGAAAGGAAACGGGATGTCAATCCGATCCTAAATCAAACCTAAGCAAGAAGAGGAGTTTTCTTGCAAGAATCCTCCAAGAACTTCGATCTTCCACAAACGCGAAGATCGCTAACAGCAATTCTCCAATTCCGAACTTTGATCTTCAATGAGATCTCCCAAAATTACCTCCAAGAATGAGGGTTTGTGTGTTGCTAAGCTTGCGTTTTTGCCGCTAAACTTAGGGTTGAAAGGTCGTAAGCTAGGTAGCGAAGTGACGGAATCTTGCTTCATCCGTCCTTTTTATAATGCAGGGCAAAATGTCGGCCCGGCCCGATCTTCAAAAGATCATGGCTTCGAAACGTGGCGAAAGGATTCGCCAAGATCACGGTCGTGGAAGATTCCACGACCGTAATTTTGAGGCGTGGAAACAAACACGGGTAACTTCCACGGCCGTAATATCCCCTGGAATGAACATCGAATTCTGACTCACAATCCACGGCCGTAATTTAGGGTAAAACCGTGATTCTTGCCTTCATTCGTGCATTCCTCAATCTAATACTCCAAATTGCTTCCAAAAGGTGTCCTTAATCTAGAGGTACATCAACTCAACTTCCCTTTGCTCGATTTCGTTCGGAAATAGCTCCAAATCACCTATAATCAACATAGAACTCGTGTAGACATCCATATCGACAATATAGGCAATACTAGCTCATATATGCATAAAGCTTAATCAAAGACTATCAATATGAATCAAATACGATTATAAAACGTGCCTAAAATATCACAATATTTCATGCTAACAAATAACCCCATACTTAACACTTGCTTGTCCCTAAGCAAGGTCTTTCAAAAAGCTTTAAACAAGAGTTAGGATGAAATATGTGTACCTTCTTTTGGATGAAAGTGACTTCTAAAGAATAGATCATTCTCAAACCTTGCTTCAATTGTTTTCAAACTTTCACACACTTAATTAGAGAGTAAGAGGTAAAGAAAGCTCATGAAACAATTTAACTTCCAAACAAGCATTATAACCTTCAAACATTATCAAAATCAATCATAAGAACTTCAATTTAGATCACCAAGCCATATAACATTCTTTTGATCTTAAGGACTTTCAAAGAAAAAGGTCTAGAGTATGGAAGGGAAGGGAAACTTTAAGGGAGAGTGGTGCATAAATCCGGGAAAATGGACTACTACCTTCTTCTTCTTTTGCGGTTTCCGCAACTCTTCACTTAGAGCTTCGCTCTTACTTTTCATTTTTCGACTTTACTTTTGGAGTTATGGATAGAGGTGCGCAAAAACCGAAGCCTAGGAGATTGGCGTTTCTCATTTTTGCGAGATGCCTCAAACCCTTAGCGCACATATCATAATCCGCTAGGAATATCGCTCAATCCGACTTTGGCAAGACACAAACACCCGGCTATGTGAATGGTGCCGAGTTACTCATCGTCATGATTGACTTCCCCAAACCTATAAATTCTTTCTATTCAATTGATTGCAATTATATGCTCTCATGGCCCTCCCACATCAAACATGCCTTTTTCTCATTCACCTTCCAAGTTCCCGGATGGGTAAGGGAGGCTAATATTTCAATGAGGAGTTAGATGATCAAAGAGAAGAAGAAAGAAAGTATCGAATTGCCTTAATCATTTCAAAAAGAAGCATAGGAACTTATAATGTGATTTCAACTTCGATTTCTTACATGATTTAGGTAACATTTTCACATTATAAAACTTGCAAAAGAGGTAAAATTTATTCATTTGCATTCTTCTCGAATTACTATCCTTTCAAGCATGCAATTGTTATCAACTTAATTCACAAGTAGTGTTTATCATAGAATTCATCTCAATTCATTAGAAGCATCAAGAATTTTTAAATTTTTCAATTTTTATGGGTTTTTAAAGTTCTTTTTCATGCAATGCAAGAATGAAACGTGTGACATATGATGAACATGCAATAATAGTCTCGGAATAGAAGCAACATATAGAGTAGAGTTATTACAAACATTTAGTACATCCCACCCCATACTTAGGACGAACATTGTCCCTAATGTTCACAAGAAAGAACAAAAGAAAGAAAGGAAAAAAAGAAACTCACAAATGGTGGCGGGGATGTCTAAACACGAGCTGTCCGGTCATCGATCACTGCGGTGCCGGTGGAGGTGGAAATGGAGAGAAACTCGGGTCATAGTACCGCCCAAACTGCTGGCGGTAGACGTCCCTCATCATGTGGTCGAGGTCGTCCAAACGTCCATCTCTCGCGTCTGCCCGGATCTCTAATGCTCCGACTCTCTCTGAAAGTCCGGTAGCCCACTCCGGCATCCTCTCATACCATCCCGGAGCGCGATCATACCATCCGGGAGCATCGGCTGGTGCTGGCTGTGGTGGTGGTGGTGGTGCTGCTGGCTGCGTCGTGGACCAAGGAGGGGGTGTCTCGTACCAGGTGGGAGGTGTAGTCATCCACGTGGGCCTCTCGCTCACGCTAGCGCGGCGAGATGACGAGCCTGGAGCTCTAGCCGGACGCGGAGAGCGTCTAGGTACATCCTGCTGATCCGGCTGATCCGGAAACGAGCCGAACTCCTGCTCTGCTCCTCCACCACTCTCATACGGCTCTCCCATATCCTCCTCATCTACAACCGGCGGTGGAACGTAAGGGGGAGCTACAAGCCTGTTCGCATGCATCGCAGCGAACGTCTCCTTCCAGTTATGGCGTCCCGCCACAATGGAATACTCCGGCAGCCACTCAATACCCCTGCCTGTCCTACTCTCCCAGGGCATGCCCGCATAAGGCGGACCTCTATGTGTGGGGAAGATGAGTCCCCTAACCATGAAAGCGTGTAGCCCTAATGGAACTGCCGGTATACGTGTGCAAGCCGAGAAGTCCACTCCAAAAGTCCTAGCTATGTGGGTCACTATCCCACCATATCCAATGTTCCCTCTTGATTTGTTCTTCAATTTGCTCATAGTCGCCGCCAAAAGGGTAGCACAATCGGCGCGGCATCCATGAAGCATAGCGTAGAGAAGGAATAGCTCATCCGTCTTAATCTTTTGGGGCGTCTCCGTCCTAGGAAAGAGACACTCCGAAAGAACACGGTGAGCTATCTTCAAGGCCAAATGGTACATCAATTTGGCCTTGGTATCAGCTGGATGCCAACGGTCCTCGTCGGCATAGATCATAGCCACATCCTCCCAAAAGTCCTTAGCGGACACATTCCTAGGGAGTCGACCGTTGTAGGTCTCATGGAACCCAAAGATGGTCCCGAACTCGACAATGCTCAACTGGTAGTCTCTGTTCATGAGACGGAAGGAGACAGTCCTATCAACATGGCTGTGCTCAAAAGACGTCACAACCTCTCGGGTGATCTCCTCATAAGCGTCTTCACGAATGTTCGTGAAGACAAGTAAACCGGCTCTATCCAAGAGCCATGTGAGGTCATCTACAATGTTGAGAGGATGTAGATCCTCCAACAACAAGTATCTAGGGCCAATTACTGCCCTCTTCTCGATCCTCTCAAATGCAGCTTGGTGGTTTTCGTGTATGATCGGGATGCTAGGGTGAGGTGGTGAGGATGGAGGTGAAGATGGAGGTGAAGGTGAGGGGGATGAGGGTGGTGGTGCCCTAGATGTGGAAGGGTTACCTTTTCTCTTCTTATTCTGCTCCCCTTTCTTTTCCTTAATCCTTCCCGAAACTCTCCTCACAAAATCCATTCTGTTGAAAATTACGGTCTGTTCTTCCCAAAACCACGGCCGTGGAACCTCTGTAAACCGTGGTTCGACACAGAATTTCTCAATTCTCAGCAACTCAGCAAATTTCACCACAACAATCAGTCCTAATCTAATTTCTTCCAATCTCAATCAGTTCTCCCTAAAAATCTCTAACAAAAACGAACAAAAACGACTAGAATCAAGAAGAGAGCAAAAACCTCTTTTTCGGATTGAGAAATCCAAAATGCGGGTTTGTTGATCGTTGTCCACGCGATTTGTTGCTTGGATCTTGTTCTTGGTTGGATTTGCTTCAGTTTTGGGCGAAGAATCGTTGAAAACGATTAAAGAACGAAGATTTGGGATGAGCTGTGCGATTTCGGTGTTTAGGGCGTGGAAATTGGGGGTTTTGTGGTGTTTTTGTGGTGAAGTGTGGCTTTTATACTCGCAGGCAATAATTCAAAAATCACGGTCTGTCGGGGCATTCCACGGCCGTGGAAATGTACGGACCCGTAATTTTGGTGATTTTTCACAGGCCTTTGAGAATTACGGCCACTGTAGCAATGACGACCGTAATTTAGACCGTGGAAATCTCTGTAAAGCTTCAAAGTCCAAATTTCGTCACTTCTCTTCGACATTATCCCTCCTTTCTCCTTTTCCATCGATCCTACAACCAAAAACACGAACATACCGGAAGGAATCGAGGCAAAATAAAGCCGAAACGTCTATTCTAAACTAAACTATGAATCGAAAACAAAAAACGAAAATGCAATACCTTGGGTTGCCTCCCAAGAAGCGCTTTGTTTAAGGTCCGTAGCTAGACCAAACTCGCACTTATTCGAGTGCGGTAGGTGCAAACTCCTCAGCTTGGAGTTCCGGTGAGTACTTCTTGAGCCGTTGACCGTTCACCTTAAAACTTCCGCTAGCTTCACCCCATACTTCAACTGCACCATGGGGGAAAATGCGCTTAATTAGAAAAGGTCCAGTCCAACGAGATTTTAACTTACCTGGAAAGAGGCGAAGTCTCGAATTGAAGAGGAGAACTTGATCTCCTTCTTGGAAGTCCTTTGGAATGATATGCTTATCATGCCAACGCTTTGCTCTTTCCTTGTAGATCTTAGCGTTTTCATAGGCGTTCAAACGGAGTTCATCCAGCTCGTTGATGTCTAGGAGACGCTTCTCTCCCGCTTCTTTCATGCTGAAATTCAGCCACTTGATAGCCCAAAACGCCTTGTGCTCTAGCTCTACCGGCAAGTGACAAGACTTCCCATACACAAGGTTGTATGGTGTGGTTCCTATGGGAGTCTTGTATGCAGTCCGGTATGCCCATAATGCATCATCTAGTTTCAAGGACCAATCCTTCCTAGTCCTCGAAACCGTCTTCTCTAGAATTCCCTTGATCTCCCTATTTGAGATCTCAACTTGTCCACTCGTTTGTGGATGGTAAGGGGTGGCGATCTTGTGAGTAACCCCATACTTGGATAGAAGAGCTTCAAAACGACGGGCTATGAAGTGAGAACCTCCATCACTAATGATCGTCCTTGGCGTCCCGAATCGCGGAAAAATGGTCTTGTTGAAGAACTTAACCACCACCATGGCATCATTTGTGGGAGAGGCAATGGCTTCTACCCATCTAGAAACGTAGTCTACCGCCAATAGTATGTATTGGTTTCCACAAGAAGAAGGGAATGGTCCCATGAAGTCAACTCCCCAAACGTCAAAAATCTCCACCTCTTGGATGTTGTTGAGGGGCATCTCGTTCCTTCTAGAGATATTGCCTGTTCTTTGACAAGCATCGCAACAAGAAACAAAGGATTGCACATCTTTAAATAGAGTAGGCCAATAGAATCCAGATTGCAATACCTTTGCGCTAGTTTTGTTCGAACTAGCGTGTCCTCCACAAGGTAGTGAATGACAATGACGGATGACACTTTGCATCTCATCTTCCGGCACACATCGCCGAATGATGCCATCCGGACCTCTCTTGAAGAGAAGAGGCTCGTTCCAATGGTATTCCCGGACGTCCTTGAAGAACTTCTTTCTTTGCGCATATGATAGTCCGGGTGGTATTTCCTGGCAAACCAAATAGTTAACGAAATCAGCAAACCATGGTTCGTCACCCTTGGAGATTACCTTGATGCACTCCTCTATGATGTGTAGGTGTTCGTCCGGAAAGGAGTCATCAATGGGTAAATGGTCGTCCTCTAGATGTGTTAGACGACTCAAATGATCCGCAACAGAATTTTCCGAGCCTTTCTTGTCGCGGATCTCAAGATCGAATTCTTGTAGGAGAAGAATCCATCTAATCAGCCTTGGCTTCGCATCCTTCTTTGCAAGGAGGTACCGGATCGCAGCATGATCCGTGTAGACAATCACCTTTGCACCTACAAGATAAGAGCGAAACTTGTCAATAGCGTAGACAATGGCTAGAAATTCCTTTTCCGTAGTGGCGTAGTTGAGCTGGGCTTCGTCTAGCGTCTTGCTAGCATAGTATATGGCGTGGGTTCGTCCTTCCTTTCGTTGCCCAAGAACAGCTCCAATGGCTACGTCACTAGCATCGCACATAATCTCGAAAGGGAGAGTCCAATCCGGTGGTTGGATAATGGGTGCTGAAATTAGAGCTTGCCGGATGGTGTTGAACGCATCTAGACATTCCTGCGAAAACTCAAAAACCGCATCCTTTATCAATAGATTAGTGAGAGGTTTTGATATCTTAGAAAAATCCTGAATGAAACGTCTATAGAATCCAGCATGTCCTAGGAAACTTCTTATTCCCTTCACCGAAACTGGGGGAGGGAGTTTCTCTATGGTCTCTATTTTAGCCTTGTCTACCTCTATCCCTCTACTAGAGACTAAGTGACCTAAAACGATTCCTTCCTTAACCATGAATTGACACTTCTCCCAATTAAGAACTAGGTTAGTGTCTTCACATCTTTGCAAAACAAGAGAAAGGTTAGAAAGACAATCGTTAAAAAAGGAACCGTAAACGGAGAAGTCGTCCATGAAGACTTCCATGATTTCCTCTACGTATTCGGAGAAGATGGCCATCATGCACCGTTGAAAGGTGGCTGGGGCGTTGCAAAGCCCGAACGGCATTCTCCTATAAGCGAACGTACCCCAAGGGCACGTGAATGTGGTCTTCTCTTGATCATCCGGATGTATCGGGATCTGAAAGAAACCACTATAACCGTCAAGGTAGCAAAAGTATGAATGTTGTGCTAACCTTTCAAGCATTTGGTCGATGAATGGCAATGGAAAGTGATCCTTCCGCGTTGCGTTGTTGAGCTTGCGGTAGTCTATACACATTCGCCATCCAGTCACGGTTCGGGTAGGAATGAGTTCGTTGTTCTTATTGGTGATGACCGTCATTCCTCCCTTCTTCGGAACTACTTGAACCGG
>BSUD01000006.1:89912399-89968142 GCA_033239045.1 Fagopyrum esculentum | reverse complement strand
TTGCTATCGGAGATAGGATAGATGATACCTGCATCAAGAAGTTTAAGAATTTCCTTCTTGACAACCTCCTTCATGGTCGGATTCAACCGCCTTTGAGGTTGTCTTGAAGTTCTAAAGTCCTCCTCCATTAGTATCTTATGCATGCATAGGGAGGGTTTAATTCCTACTAAGTCCTCAATAGTATAGCCTATGGCTTTTCTATGTTTCCTAAGGACAATCATGAGCTGTTCATGTTCATCTATGCTTAATTCGGAACTAACGATAACCGGGAAGGTGGAATTAGATCCAAGAAAAGCGTACCTTAGATGAGTAGGAAGTGGTTTAAGTTCCATCGCTTTCGGAGCTTCCAATGATCCTTGAGGGGCTTCCGATGTTTCCTTAGAAGTTTCTAAGGATGTTGAATGGTTTGGAGAAGAATTAGGAGAAGTTGAAGAAGTGTGCCGATCACCATTTTCCACGGTCAAAATCACGGTTTCCTCTGGTTTTCCACGGCCGTAATATCCTCTGGAATGGAGGTCGAATTTGGTTGTGGAATCCACGGCCGTGGAATACAGAGTATGGCCGTGGAATCTTGTATTCTCAGCCTCATCGTGGAGTTTCTCAAACTCTACTTCATGCATCTCTTCTTGTGCTTCTAAGGCTTCAATTTCCTCTTTGCACTCTTCTTCTTCTCCTACATCGGTTAGACTCATAATAATAACCTTTTGCAAAGGATCGTTAAAGAGAATCGCACTTACCTCCTCCCTAGATAAACCTTCTTCGTTTTGGACATTGTAAATATCCTCATCAAAGATTGGTTCCTTCACTAGAGTGGAAAGAACGAACTCTACTTTCTCCTCCCCAATGTCAAAGGCGAGTCTCCCATTCTTGCAATCGACCATGCAGCCGGAAGTTGCAAGAAACGGTCTTCCGAGTATGATCGGTACCGGACTATCTGCAGGAATGTCAAGCACAACAAAATCAATGGGGACAAAGAACTTGCCTAGCTTGACAGGGACGTCCTCTACAATGCCGACGGGACGAGTAATGGATCGATCCGCCATGTATAACGTCATCTTCACCGGTTTAGGGTCGCCTAAACCGATCTTCCTGCACAATGCAAGTGGTATGATGCTTACACTTGCTCCCAAGTCACATAAAGCGTCATATGTGACCTCTCCCACTCCTATGGGAATGCAAAATGACCCCGGATCTCTCAGCTTTGGGGGCATTTTCTCCTTCATAGTCTTGATGAGGTCCGAAGAATCCGAACTCATCTTGACTTCTCCAAAATCTTCTAGCTTCCTCTTGTTAGAGAGGAGCTCCTTCAAGAACTTGCCATAAGCCGGCATACCTACAATAGCATCAATGAAAGGTATATTAATATGCAGTTTGCTCATGAGTTCTATGAACTTACCGAATTGCTTGTCTAGGCGCGCTCGCGCTCTAGATTGAGGGAATGGTAGGGGAGGTTTGAAAGCTGGAGGGGGGACATATACGTCCTCCTTCTCCTTCCCCTTTTCTTTGCCTTTCTCTACGGGGACTTCAATAAACGTAGGCTGCGGATCGGTGGTAGTCACTCCGCTCCTAGTTGTAATCGCCATTACCCTTCCCTTAGGGTTGTCCTCCGTCTTTCCTGGAAGTTTCCCTTGATTCCTAGGAACTTCCTCCGCATGGTTGAACATTTGATTTTCCAAAACCTTTTGAGCTTTGTCAACCTTAGAAATTTGATCATCAACCTTGATGATGCGGTTCTCCAACCCTTGAAGCTTTCCCAAGATCGTTTCCAACATGGGATCCGGCTTTTCCTTTCCCGTATTGTTTCCTCCATTTGATGATTGCCCCTGGCTTTTCAAAGGAGTAGAGGAAGAAGAGGGTGGAGTTAGTGAATTGGAATTGGAAGGATAGGAGTTACCGGAATTTTGTTGATTGGGGCGCCAATTGTTGTTGTTCGAACCACGATTGTTGTTCCAATTGTTGTTGTTCCGGTTGTTGTTGTTTCCATTCCAATTGTTGTTCCGGTTATTGTTCCGGTTATTGTTGTTGCGGTTGGTGTTGTCACCGCCATTGTTATTGCCCAAATAGCCAACATCCTTCTCTTGCTGCTTTGGGAAGTTGGTCTTGATAGCCTCCTTCAACTCCTTGATTTCATTGTTGAGGGAGAAAATCTGATTTTGAGCTTCATGTGTGAGTTTCGCTCCTTGCTCCACACGATTTCCCTCCACTTTCCGGTGGGAATATTTCTCTATGACTCTTGCTTGCTTCTCAATGAAGTCCCAAGCGTCATCTTCTCTCATGTCCATGAACGTTCCGCATGAGAGGGATTGAAGGTTGAATTGCGTTCCCGCATCCAGCCCCTTATAGTAAATTTCCAGCAAGGCAAGCTTGGATATGCCATGATGAGGGCAATCCAAGAGCAAATCCTGAAGCCCTTCCCAAGATTGAAACAAACTTTCGTTAGGTCTCATAGAAAAAGCATTAATCTTACCTCTAAGTTCCGCCGTTTTGGAGGGCGGAAAGAACTTGGTGAGAAACTCTGCGGAGAGGTCTTCCCACGTCTCTAGCTTTCCACTAGGAAGAGCTTGGTACCAAGATAGCGCTTTCCCTTTCAAAGAGAAAAAGAAAGGTTTGAGCTTATAGCTGTTGGTAGTAGCGCTCTTTGGTCTCATTGTCTCCATCATACACTCAAAGTTTTGCAAGTGTTGGTGTGGAGATTCAGTGCTTGTACCGCCAAACTGGCTTTGGCGAACAAGAGTGATAACTTGAGGGTTGAAGCTAAACCCTTGTACATCTTCAGCATCAAAGTTCACACCTAAGCGGCGTGGTTGTTGTGTTGGATCCATCCGCTGGCCAAGAGTTCTTGGCTCATTATCCACACGTTCGACCCTCGCATTCCTAGGTGGAATGCGGCGGTTAACAGCTCCTTGTTGATTGAAAGGATTTATATTGATCGTGGGATCAATCTCTTCTAGCGGAGGCATGGAAGAATCACTATCATCAGCGGATGAGTGGCTTCTTCTTCTAGACCTTGTCCTTCTTCTCGAGGACTTCTTCCCCATCTTATTTTCAAGATCGCTCATCTTTATCGTCATTTGGGCGATCACGTCTTGTAGACCGTTGACTTGAGTTTGATGACGATCCATTTCGTCTTGGAGGAAAGTCTCATTCCATCGGAGTTGAGCTTCCTTCTCCGCCAACTTAGTTTGAAGATCGCTTTCGTTCTCTTGAGCCATCCTCTTTTCCTTGCGTCTTTGTCTCAAGGTTTTCTCTACCTCTTGATCAAGAGGTAAGAGATCTTCGGTGTTCCTAGACCTGCGCATGCACTCAAGAAGAATCAAATAACGAGAGCAAGCTCCCAAGCTTGACAACCGGTTACCGAATTCGGCCGAAACCAAATCCCCGGCAACGGCGCCAAAAACTTGTTCGCCCCTAGAGGTGTGTGCAAATAAGCTTTAAATTTATAAAACTAGAATCAAGCAGCGAACCCGCAGTGTACGGATCGACGTAGTTAAGCAAGAATTCCAGAGTATCGAACACAGGGATTTGGGTGGGAACAAATTCGATTTCAGGTTATCAAGCAATAAATATGAGAGTTTTGCAAATATTGGGAAAACAACAATCCTAAAGATCCGGGTATTCAGTTGTGGCAATAGATTCAAGATATACTAATGATATAAAGACAGAGTAGAGATATGCAAAGGTATACTAATGTAAGGTAATCGTACGGTTGAGGTTCCAAAAACCTTATGTAACTCACCTAAGAGATACTCCTTATACAGGTTGTTGAGGCTCAATATAAGAAGGAACCAAAGACAAGGATTAGTGTCAAATACCCAAACCTATAATCTAAAGGTCAAGACTAACTTATCCGATTGAGGTTGTTGAGGCTCACAATCGAGGTAGAGGTTGTTGAGGCTTCACTACCACCTAGAAAAGACAAGTCTAGACTAAGCTAAAGCAAATCTTTAACTTTGGATTAAGGTAAAAGCAAGTTCGTAAACTCAGGGAAATTACGGTTGGATCTTGAGATTCCACGGCCGTGGAACTCAAGAACAGCCCGTAATTTAGGGTTGTCGGCGACAATTCTCTAACTCTCAGGGTCTAATCTGTTTGCGATCGATCTATCATCATCTAAGCCACAACTATCAACCCTTCACCTTAGAATTGTTAAGGGTTTTTAGCCAATAACAGTCATTTGATATTAATTCAAGATTTAAAAGATAAAAGATGGGAACTTTCAAGAACTTATCAATAATCTTCAAACGAATCTCAGAATCACAATCAAGAACAAGTGTTTATCAAAAGATTCAAATAGGAATAAGCAATCACAATCTTAGGAAAGAAAGGAAACGGGATGTCAATCCGATCCTAAATCAAACCTAAGCAAGAAGAGAATTCTTCTTGCAAAATCCTCCAAGAACTTCGATCTTGCACAAACGCAAAGATCGCTAGCAGCAATTCTTCAATTCCGAACTTTGATCTTCAATGAGATCTCCCAAAATTACCTCCAAGAATGAGGGTTTGTGCGTTCCTAAGCTTGCGTTTTTGCCGCTAAACTTAGGGTTGAAAGGTCGTAAGCTAGGTAGCGAGGTGACGGAATCTTGCTTCATCCGTCCTTTTTATAATGCAGGGCAAAATGTCGGCCCGGCCCAATCTCCAAAAGATCATGGCTTCAAAACGTGGCGAAAGGATTCGCCAAGATCACGGTCGTGGAAGATTCCACGACCGTAATTTTGAGGCGTGGAAACAAACACGGGTAACTTCCACGGCCGTAATATCCCCTGGAATGAACATCGAATTCTGACTCACAATCCACGGCCGTAATTTAGGGTAAAACCGTGATTCTTGCCTTCATTCGTGCATTCCTCAATCTAATACTCCAAATTGCTTCCAAAAGGTGTCCTTAATCTAGAGGTACATCAACTCAACTTCCCTTTGCTCGATTTCGTTCGGAAATAGCTCCAAATCACCTATAATCAACATAGAACTCGTGTAGACATCCATATCGACAATATAGGCAATACTAGCTCATATATGCATAAAGCTTAATCAAAGACTATCAATATGAATCAAATACGATTATAAAACGTGCCTAAAATATCACAATATTTCATGCTAACACGCCACGTATGGCGTAGTAAGTCCACGAGGAACCAGAATCCTCCTCGTGATCATCTCCTACAGACCAAGCGGCTTGGCAGCCGCCACTAGTGTACATGCACTCAGATCCAACCCCATCTCAGTAGCTAAATGAGTCACTAAGCCGCCACAACAGATATCTCCCTTCCCCTTCGCCTTGATCCTGTGAAGATCCTCATCCAGCATCACTCCGAAGTCGGGAACTCCTCCGGTAACCATACAATGTAGACTCAAAAGCTCCTCCTGTCTAATCTTCCGGGGCGTCACAATACGCGCCAGAAGTGTCTCGCTAAAAATACGGTGAGCGAGTCTGAAGGCGAGGTGGAAGATGATGTGCTCCCTGGAATCTCAAGGTCTCCACCTGTCAGCATGCTCAACTACATGAGCTATTTGTCCCCAGAACTGGCGAGCTACAGCTCGAGAGGGGAAATCAGTAACTGTCGGGGTCGGGAAGCTGAAGATGTCTCTCCACTGATCCATCGGCACTAGATAATTCCGGTTCAGCAACCGGTACTTGATGGCCTGCTCTACAGGCAAGTAGGTCACGGAGCTCACAAACTCCAATGTGGGCTCGAGGTAGGCTGGAGATCTAATCTCTATGAACTGCTCTAGCCCAACCATCGAAACCATCCTCGTCAGATCATCGTCTACGTGGAGGAAATAAAAAGCGGAGATGTCTAGAAACCGCGGCGCAATCACTAGGCGCGCAACAATGCGGTCGTAATCTACCCGGTGACGCTCATGGATCACCGGTATGGAACGTCGGGAAGAAGAAGAAGGTGAGGATCCATCCCTCAGAACAAGCTACCTATCAGATCTGGAACTCATTTTCTGTCACTGTCAGACCACCTCGGTTGCCCTGACAATCCTCAAGAACATCTCGGCCGAGGCATAGGTCGACTGGACCGAGGTGATGCGCTGTTTGATTTCAACTCTCTGGAATTCAGTTCTTTTCCCCCAAAATCACTACCAATTGTTCCTATGGGGTACTTAATCCTTTTCTAACAGAAAGAATTGGCAACCAAAGCCGATTTCTTCGAAAATCAGTGAAAGAAGAAAAGATTAGTGTTTATCAATTTACCCCAGATTCGACCAATTGGAAGCATTTTTGTTGCTGATTGTTGCTTACAAACTGATCCTCTACTCTTTCCTTGCAGATTGGGAGCAAGAATTGTCGAAAACGATCGAGAATCGGGGAGCGAGGTGATTTTGTATGCCGCGGTCGAGAAGGTGAGAGAGGGAAGAGAGAGAATTCGCTCCCCCTTTTATACCCTTTTTTGAAACTACTGTCACCTCGATCGAGGTGGTCCCGACTAGACCGAGGTGGTACAGACCGAGGTGGATTGTCACAAGCCCTGGTCGCCTCTGTTGCTCAAGAATCATCTCGGTCGAGGTGCTGTGACAGAACCGAGATGTGTCTCAGTCAAACTCCGTCTTCTCGATTTCTCGAACTTCTGTCCTTCTAGTGTTGCTCCTGGGTTGTATTCCTTCCTTAGAGATTATCTGTTGTCTGTCTAGGACGCCAAAAATAAAGCAAAGCAAAGCAAACTATCTAAAGCTAGGCTAGAAAAGAAAAAAGAAAGCAATACCTTGGGTTTCCTCCCAAGAAGCGCTTGATTTAAGGTCGCTAGTTGGACCGTACGACATCCTTAAACAAGGTATAGTGGTGCAATCTCCTCAACCGGGACTTCCGGTTTGTATTTCTTAAGTCTTTGACCATTGACCTTGAATCTTCCACTTGTTTCTCCCCAGATCTTGACTGCACCATAAGGGAAAACATGTTTCACAACATAAGGTCATGTCCATCTAGACTTTAACTTACCTGGAAAGAGGTGAAGGCGGGAGTTGAAGAGTAGAACTAAATCTCCTTCTTTGAACTCCTTAGGGATGATACGCTTGTCGTGCCATTTCTTTGTCCTTTCCTTGTAGATCTTGGCATTCTCATAAGTGTTCAAACGCAACTTTTCCAGCTCATTGATATCCAATAGCAGCTTCTCACCGGCTTCCTTGATGTCGAAGTTCAACCATTTGATTTCCCAATACGCCTTGTGTTCTAACTCAACGGGCAAATGGTAAGACTTCCCATATACCAAATTATAAGGGGTGGTACCAATGGGAGTCTTGAATGCGGTCCTGTAGGCCCAAAGAGCGTCGTCCAACTTCATGGCCCAATCCTTCCTCGTCCTAGAGACGGTCTTCTCCAAGATTGCTTTGATTTCTCTATTAGAGATCTCGACCTGTCCACTAGTTTGAGGGTGATAAGGGGTTGCTACCTTGTGGGTTACCCCATACTTCGATAGAAGTGCCTTAAACTTCCGGTTGATGAAATGTGTCCCTTCATCGCTGATGATGATACGTGGAGTCCCAAAACATGGAAAGATAGTCCTATTAAAGAACTTCACAACCACCATGGCGTCATTAGTGGGAGAGGCAATGGCTTCAACCCATCTAGAGACGTAGTCGACAGCTAGGAGAATGTAGAAGTTTCCTCCGGATGATGAGAAAGGTCCCATGAAATCTACTCCCATACATCAAAGATCTCAACCTCCTGTATGTTATTGAGTGGCATCTCGTTCCTCCTAGATAAGTTCCCTGTTCTTTGGCATGCATCACAAGAGGCAACAAACGTTTGCACATCCTTAAATAATGTAGGCAGAAAAGAAACCGGAACGTAATACCTTGGCGCACGTTTTGTGAGCGATAGCATGCCCTCCACAAAGAAGTGAGTGGCAATGCCGTATGACGCTAGTAACTTCATCTTCCGGAATGCATCTTCGAAGCATCCCATCCGGACCTCTCTTAAATTGTAGAGGTTCAT
This sequence comes from Fagopyrum esculentum, assembly GCA_033239045.1. Taxonomy (NCBI): domain Eukaryota; kingdom Viridiplantae; phylum Streptophyta; class Magnoliopsida; order Caryophyllales; family Polygonaceae; genus Fagopyrum; species Fagopyrum esculentum. The sequence goes on along the minus strand of BSUD01000006.1, from coordinate 89,960,206 downwards.
CCCAATAGTAATGGCGTACATCCTTAAAGAATTTCTTCCTTTGAGCGTACGTCAATCCGGGTGGTATTTCCTGGCAAACAAGATAATTAATAATGTCAGCATACCAAGGCCCTTTATTATCAGAAGTTTGGTGGAGAAAGTGTTCCACCAACTGAGGATGAATTTCAGAAAAGGGAGTAAGAACTTTGTTATTCTCATTTGACATTATCTCGCTTGTGACCTCGGTCGAAGTCCAGAGAGGGTGACCGAGATGTTCTTCAGTCAAGAACACCTTGCTTGGTCCAGAAGGTGCCTCGGTCGAGGTACTGCAACTGGGACCGAAACTGGAGCTTCTCTTCTCTTGGATTAATTTTTCAATCTTAGCTCCTGGATCTTCTTCCAGTACTTTTAAGCTCCGTATATCTGCATCACAAGAAACTTCTATACCTTCCTCCATTAAGCTAAAACTAATAACTCTCTCAAGTGGATCATTAATAAGGATAGAGATCACCAATTCTCTTGATTCTTCTTCATCATAGATGTTGAAAATATCATCTCCCAGTGGCTCTCCTTTCATTGCCGCAAACAATGCAAACTCAACTTGATCACCGCCAATGTTGAATTGCAACTTGGCGTTCTTACAATCCACATTGCAACCCAGAGTTGCTAGAAATGGTCTCCCGAGAATGATAGGAACGGGATAATCTGCGGGAATATCAAGCACAACAAAGTCTATAGGTAAGTAGAAGTTACCTAACTTAACCGGAACGTCTTCCAAAATGCCCACGGGATGGGTAATAGAGCGGTCCTCCATGTATAACCGTATCTTCACCGGCTTGGGCTCTCCAAGTGCGATCTTCACGCATAGCTCTAGCGGGATGATGCTCACGCTGGCTCCTAGATCACACAAGGCTTCGCAAGTGACATCCCCAAATTGAATGGGAATGCAAAATGAGCTGGGATCTCTCAACTTGGGTGGCATCTTCTCCTTCATGATTTGAATGAGCTCCGAGGATTTACATGTCATCCTTACTTCACCAAAGTCTTCCAACTTTCTCTTCCTTGATAGAATTTCTTTCAAGAACTTCCCATAGGCGGGCATCCCTAGAATAGCATCAAGGAAAGGGATATTAATATGTAGTTTATTCATCAAGTCAAGGAACTTACCAAAATGTTTGTCTAGATGTGCTCTGGCCCTTGAATGGGGGAGTGGAAGTGGTGGTTTATATGCAGGAGGTGGGACATAAACTTCAGTTTTGTCCGACGCTCTCTGAGGCTCCACCTCGGTTGGTACCTCGGCCGAAGTGTTCTTCGACTGTACCTGGACCGAGGTGTTCTTCGTCTGTACTGGCATCGACCGAGACACTGGATCTGTAGTTTTCAGTCCACTTCTCGTCGTTATTGCCATGATCTGTCCTTTAGGGTTGCTCTTTGTCCTTGCTGGAAGCTTCCCTGGATCTCTTGGCGCTTCATTCGCCTTATTAAAGAATTGTTGTTCTAAGGCTTTTTGTGCCTTCGAAAATGAAGTCATGGACATCTCCATAGCGTTGAGCTTGATCAAGATAGCCTCCAGCACTATATCTTTCTTTTCTGGCTGGGACGAGCTTGATCCAGGCTCCTGGCTCTTCAATGGAGAAGAAGAAGAAGAAGAAGAAGAAGAAGAGAGGAAAGGATTAGAAGAGTTGTTCGAATTGGAGTTAGAGTAAGAGTTACCCGAATTTTGATTGTTTGGCCTCCAATTATTGTTGTTGGACCCTCTATTGTTGTTGTAGTTGTTGTTCCGGGAACCGTTGTTGTTGTTCCGGTAACCGTTGTTGTTCCTTGAGTTTTGATATCCTTCCTCTTCTTTCTTGGTTTGAGCAACCAAAAGGTCTTTCAATTGCTTCACATCATTCTTTAAAGAGGTGAGTTGATCATTGTTTGATGGAGCTTCTTGGAAGTTGACTCTTTTAACTCCACCTTCAGCTCCTTGATGAGAGTATTTCTCCATGTGCAAAGCTTGTTTCTCTATGAACTCCCAAGCTTCGTCAATCGGCATGTCCATGAACGTGCCGGCGGATAGTAGTTGAAGGTTGAACTGGATGTTTTCGTCCAGTCCCTTGAAGTATATATCCAACAACTCTATCTTTGAAATCCCATGATGTGGGCAATCCAAAAGGATGTCTTTAAATCTCTCTCATGACTTGGACAAACTCTCCTTGTCCTTCATGATGAATGCATTGATTTTCGCTCTCATTTCAGCGGTCTTAGAGGGGGAAAAGAATTTAGTCAAGAACTCGGTCGTCATCTCCTCCCAAGTGTTGATTTTTCCGGGAGGGAGAGATTGATACCATGTAAGCGCCCTATCTTTCAAAGAGAAATAGAAAGGTCTTTGCTTGTAATTGTTGTTTTCCAGCCTTGAAGGTCTCAAGGTCTCCATCAAGATCTCATAGTTTTGCAGATGTTGATGCGGAGATTCCCTCTCTAGCCCTCCAAATTGACATTGGCGAATCATGGAAAGAACTTGCAGTCGAAGTTCATAATCATGCTCCGCTGGATGACCTAGGTTGACTCCTGGACGCCTCAATTGCTGGTTAGGGTCCATCCTCTGCCCTAGGGTCTGTGGAATACCTGCAAAAAGAGCATCTCGGACTGGCATCCGAGGTGGAAGTATCTCGGCCGGGGCAGCTGGAGCTGGGTCCTGCCTCGGTCGAGGGTCTGGAACTGGTTCTTGCCTCGGTCGAGGAGCTGGATCTGGTCGAGGTAGATACTGGTCCCGTAAAGTCGCCATATCTGCTTCGATCGCTTTCGTCCTTGCGCGAGTTTCTTCCTTTTCCAGTCGCAGTTCTTCTTTACTGAGGCGTAGCTGTTCCAATGCCTCCTTCAATTCGGCCTCAAGATCGCGATTGGCCATTTTCGCTTCCTTCAAGCGTCTTTTGTATGTCTTTTCTGGTTCGGGGTCGTAAGGAACGATTTCCTTCCCAACACGGGTTCTTCGCATAAACCTAAAAAGAAGAACATGCGAAAGTCACTCAAGTAGAGTGGTTAGTAGCAACAGGGGCAATAGCCCCGAAAGACACTCGTAACCGGCTCAGTCTAGACCAAGTCCCCGGCAACGGCGCTAAAAACTTGTTCGCTCCAAACGGTGTGTGCAAGCTTTAAATTTATAACCCAAGATGTATGCTTAAAACAAGGATGCGAACCCGCAGTGTACGGGTCAATCGTAGTAAAAGCAAGAATTCCGGGGTGTCGATCTCAGGGACTTAGGTGAAACACAAGCAAGTATAGGTTGTCAATATTACAACTAATCACAAAAGCAATTAAAGCAATCAAAGATGATAATAAGGTCAATTAAAGGAAATATGCAAATTCTAGGGATTAAAGCATCCAGTTGTGGTTCCAACTCAAGATCTCAAGATAAGCGGACAAAGCTGAGATTTTTGCAAAGGGAAGGTGTTACTAAAGTGGAATAGATCACCGGGTAAGTCTCACTACTCACAATCCCAAACCAAAGAACCTATCACCGGGTAAGTCTCAATGTACTAAGGAAAGTAATTATAATCTCAAACCAACACACCAACTGAGGGACTAGAATCAACCTTTACCGGGTAAGTCTCAGGCTAACTCACAAAGAAGGGATGAAGGCACACTCAAACCCCAATAAAGGATAAACCTTTATTACCTACACTTATGATCTTGGGTAAACAAACACAGGAATTACCGGGTAAGTCTCATCCTAGGCTTGCATTGAGCCAGAAAAGGTGTAATAAGAATAGGATTAGGCAAACTCTAACACTTAACTCTCAGTTACGGATCAGATAAGTCACCTCGGTCAGCCAAGTTCCACCCCAGCCGAGATGTTCATCGACTGAACGAGATGTTCTAAGGTTAAGGATAAAGACTCGAGCTTTCAGGGTCCTAATGGAATTAAGATTATTCTATCATTGTTTTTCCCACAACCTTTAGCCAATCACCCTAGAATCGCACAAAGAAATTAGCCACTCATCATCATGAAAGCAATAATCAAATATATGGGAAGAAAATGAATATTTGAACACAAAAACCTTAAGAACAAGGCTTCAATAACTTAATCAAATATCAAACAAATAAGCGTTCCTTGGATCCCAAATCCAACAAGACAAATCAACAAGAAGGGAATCTAAGAAAGTCTTACAAAACCCTTCACAAAAGCTATAATAAGCTATCAATCCTTCCTAGATTGATCTCCAATCTTCCTTCCTTCAAAACTCTGGAGAAAATCCCTTAATTGTTGGATGCTATTAGCCCTCTAAGCATGGTTAAACTTGTTGAAAATCCAACCCTTTATATAGGAGAATTATCTTCCAAAGATAAAATATCTTAAAAAGATAATTTCCTAATAAAATATATCTTATCTCCTAAAATAGATCTTCTAAATATATGATCTTCCTTCCAGAAATTCAGCCCAAAAATATAAGATCTCTCCTTCCAAAAATAAAAGATCTCAGCCAAATAAAATATATCTCGCTGTGTCAGGATATTCGCCTCGGTCGAAACGCTCTCTTAGATCACCTCGGTCGAGGTGGCGCTATGGTCAACCCAGGTGACTCTCAGCTGAAGGTGAAATCTCTTAAATCTGGTCCAACATAAATCTTTAATTCAATTCCATGCTTCTTGAGTTCTTCCTTAAGCTCCTGAATGTAGCTTCAATGACTCCTTAGCTCCTTTAGCTCCATTTTGATGTAAAATGTGCCATTTTACCTACGATTACAACGAAACTTGGTGTAGACCTCGATTCCCGCAAAGGTAGATGAAACGATAATATAATCACATAATATACATTCAAACATGCAGATTATTGAAGATAAAACGTCTAAACAGGCCCCAAAATATAGACTATAATTCATGCTATCAGCATGCACCTCCAACTCCTCAAGAAGTGTGTAGTTGTTCAATTCACATATGTAACCCTAGCTACTATCCAATTTTGATCTTCTTCATGCATCGCCTCGATCTCAAACTTACATCCATCTTATTCAACCTCTTACCACGACTACTTGATGTCACAAACTTGGAGGTTAGCATCTTTCATTTATCTTGGTTCTTTGTATAGTTCACATGGGAGTCAAATTGTACGGAACCTGACACTATTTGACCACGATCTATTGGTTACCAACACCATGATTTTTGCTCTTTTTGTAAAATGAACCCAACACAATAAATTTTCTTAGCATACAAGAACACGGGAATAAGAAGCTAGACTAATAATTTGTACTAGCATATTGCAGGTGATTTGGTTGACCCAAAATATTTTCAAAAAGAATTCAATCAACTGCTTCTTTACATATATCTTTTATTAGCATGTATGTAATACCTGGAAATTTAATTTCCGGTAAATCTCGAGTCATCATAAACCTTGTCATATTATGTGAAGAGTTAAGCACATAAAATGCTTTTATCAACTTCTATAATTTTATGTGAGGCTTCAATCTTCTTACATAATCCTTAGTTTTATAAATTAACACATTTTATCATTTTATGTGAGGACCTTACTATATCCTATGTGACACCGGATTCTTATCCTTTAATCATTTTTATCATTTTATGTGAGGACCTTACTCACATAAAATATACAAGTCAATCTACCTTCTTTATTCTTTAAAATGGACCCATCCGAGTCCATCTGCAGCATGCCTTCCGGGCCTTTACAAAGCTGAGTATTTTAGGCCTTTGTAACCCTACTATCTGGGCCTTCATGGACATCCAGCTGGGCCGTGAGCTCTCCCTTCTCTCTTGAGCCCATCCGTCAACCTCCTTGGTGAAACCCTAGTTTTTTTTTTCATGCCCAGCTGGGAAGCAGCCCAACCATTCCTTCTTGCTCCTCACGTACAACAACCGTCTGCAATGGAGAGGATCTCGGATCACAATCTGCACGCTTGGACTCGCAACAGCAAGACAGCCGACGCTCCTCTCCTCTTCCGCACACCCCAGCCGGCGCTCCTCTCCTCTTTTGCACACCCCAGCCGGCGCTCCTTTCCACCTTCTGCACCCAACGACAGCAATGCTGGGCTGCAGGCGGCCGTCCTCGCTCTCGCAAGCAAACAAACCGCCGTCTGTCTCTTCTCCCCTCGCCTCCCATGGACTCGACAGAAGCCGCCTCCTCCTCCCCTTTAGTCCAAGACAGCGGCGGCCTTCTACCCTTTCTGTTCGTGCACAGCAGCGCCAAAGGACAACCGCAAGGGGCGCAAGGCCGCTGCGGCTGTGGCCCAGGAACGTGATGAGGGCATGGGCAGCGCCGGATCTGCGTACAACTGCTCGTCTACCTTTATGTCTTCTGCTACGCTCAGAACCGTCCATCTCCAGCGTCTCCAGCCTCTTCAGTGCAACAACCTCAAACGCAGCACCAGCAGGCTGCTTCTCTTCTGTCGATCCAGCAGCCCTTGGATACCGAGCAGCCCAGATCTGATCCACAGCAGCCTTGGTGTTGTCTTTCCCGTGCCTTCGAGTCTCAAAAACGGGTAAGGCTTGTACCCCTTGCTACACTATACTTTAGTCCACCTTTCCTTGCCTAACATGGACCAGTTTTCGTCTTTAAACCTACTCAGAACAACTATAGGAGAGCTGTACAGATTCATGCATTTTCTGAGTTTTCGGAAGTGAAAAACAGTCAACTTCGGGTCAAGATTTGAGTAAGTTATACTCCTCCTTTGTTGTTGAATTTTGGATATGTTGTAGTCAGTAGTATTTAGTAGATCATACTAAAATTTGGGAAGAATCAGAGTTACGGTTTGAGAGTTTTGATGTTGCAAAGTGGACTCCTCATGTAGTTTTTATATATGTGCTGAGTGTTGGAGAAAACAGCAAGTGATGTTGTTTTGTGAGATGATTTTGAATAAGCTCTTGATCTCCGTTGGGCTTGAATTTTGGATATGATATAGTTGACATATTGTTTAAAACATATTAAAATTTGAGAGGCATCCAGCAAGTGGTTTGGGATTTATCATTTTTCAAAGATTGAGTCGTAAGCAGTTTTTCTGTTGTGCTGAAATTCGGTTTTGTGAGATAGTTTTAAATAGGATTTTGATCTCCTTTTCGGCTAAATTTTGGATATATTATAGATAAAGTTTATAATAGAACATATCAAAATTTGGGATAAATCCAGCGAGTAGTTTAGGAGTTATGTTTTTTCAAAGTTAAGACAATGTGATGTTTGTTAAGTGTTGTAACCAACTTTGGAAATTTTTATAGAAGTAATGGTTCAACAGTTTTAAGAAATTCTTGCTCCTAGGAGTAGATGAGATATCATAGTTGATCTAGGGAATTATTTCGGAATTTTTATAAGATTATTCGAATTTTATATTTGAAGGCGAAGTTGGACCTTAACGATCCTTCCGAAAATATGGAAATTGGTAAATTGCCAGTTTGTAACCAAACTCATCTTTAGGAGTTAGAATATGACTTTTTAGTCTCAAATAAGAGTTTAGACATAAATTATGGATTTTTAGAAGTTTCGGGACCAAGGGTAAAAGAGTCATTTTACCATAAATTAATATTGTAATCAATTCCGTTCTATTAAGACCTACTATCTTAGAAGTCTTAGACTTCTAATTACCTAGAAAGTGTGCTGACACACTTGCCTCCTTTGACAGGCAACCGAGTTATACAGTTATAGATTGAGTTGTGATTAAGAGAGTCGAGAACTGATTCAGGTAAGTCCACGGACTTACTTAGCTGGCTTCTTGTATGAGTGTAATGTGTATGAGTGGTGTTTGTTAGTTATGATAAACAACGAAACCGGATTAGGCCGACTTTATTATTTACATAATTGACCCAAGTGTATGATAACGGGTCGTGACATCATCTGCCTAGCTCTTGCGAGAGTCTAGGAGGTTCCCTGTGACCAACCCAGTCCGATAGACGGTCAGATGCATTAGTACCATTCCGCGTTGGTAAACGGGGACAGGGGCGAGGTTTGGGAATCCCTCGTGTCACAAAATAAGTATCATTAGTAATAACCTTTCACCTAATTAAAGATAATAAAAGGATTGAGTGTTGCATGTTATTGTGTATGTTGTGTGTTTGTGCTTTTACCTTTTATACTTATGCATAGAATGTTAGCTAACGGTTTTATACCGCTTGTAGATGCCTTGCAGGTTAAGACAGTTGTAGAGAGATCTGGAGGAAATGGTCAGCCGGGTCCACGTACTCATTTAGTTGGGGACGGAATGTCTTCTATTCTTTATATGCATCATTTTAGTAACTTTTCTTGTAAGGCTAATACATATTCTCCATGTATATATTGTGTAAAGTTTTCCAATGTTTTAATACTTTTGTGCCTTGTTGTAAGATCCTAGTGAAATTGTTGTCAAACTAAGGTCGGGACCCATTGTGAGGTCCTAACCAGTAGCTTGTAATATCCGGAATTTTTATTCCGTCTATTTCTGTTATAAACTCGATCTCGATCAGTGGATTCATATCCGTTTACTTAGTTAGACATATTATGATTAAATGTATCATTTTATGTAGACCTCCTTCACATAAAATGATAGAATCTTTTATAAGTTTATCATTTTATGTAACTTACCTTCACATAAAATGATAGGGTTTTTATAACCAATCCTAAACTGTAATATAATCCGTATCCGTTTATTCCGTGCATTCATTTTCGGGATCTCGATTCCGGATTGCAGCTAGCACCGGCCTGCTGCTTCCTTCAGCCCAGTGCACAGCCCAGAAGTCGGCAACCAGCCAGCTTCACTCAGCCCACATAGTTTTCCTTTTATTTTCAAGCCCACCTTCCTTTTGTTCTTTGCTTTGCTTCCAGCCCAATTGGATCTTCCCTTACTCCAGCCCAGCTGCAATCGTCCAGCCCATTCCTTGGTGAGCAGCCAGCAATTTATGAAGGCCAGACGGACGTTGGACCGCCTTCTCTTCCTCCTATCTTCTGTAACAGGCAAGTGAGGGATTCTCTCCCCTCTTAACTGCACCAAATCACGATCTGACTTCCCTCCCCACGAACTGCTGCGCGTGTTTAAAGATCCGCCTACCACTCCGGGATCACGTACGGCTACATTCTATCTCCAGAAGCACATTCCAGTGACGACCTGCGGTGATCTCTTTTTCTCTCTGTACGAGACTTCCGTTCGACTTTCTTCGAGCACGCTAGCCCTCGCCTAACTAACCAGACGCACAGGGAGAGTACAACCGACGCTACAGGCAAACTAACTAGAGCATCGAGGTGAGCCGCTGCTTAGTTCGTTGTTCGCTCTCTTCCTTTGGCCGAACACTTGCTAAACGTACAGGGGGTTCTGTCTCGAACTACAGCCATCAACTGAAACAAAAGGCTGGATATCGTGAATCACAACACCGTAGCCAGTCCCAACGTTGCCTAAGCCGGAGCAGACCTTGCTGTGACCTTCTGCATACACCCTCCGGTAGGTCTTTTCTCTATTCTTCTTGCCTCCCTCTTAACTAGTTCGGAGTGGTGATCTCCCTCCTGTTTTGCTTCAACCTCGCAGCCCATCCCTCTCAGTTACGAGTCAGGAACCAAGGAACTCGGAGCACCCTCTACTGACGCGGGTAAGTCACTGTTGTATTTGTTCTGTTGCTGAGTAAAGGGTGTAGCTTAGGGTGAAAGAAACATGGGTTACGGGAGAGGTGTTGTGCGTTTTACAGTCTAAAGTGACTTGGAGTTTAGAGAGGGTCAGTAAGTTCGAACCTGGGGTATAAGGGACTAGAAAGTTGGACCAGAATAAAGGGTTGCTGTAAATTCCATTTTGTTTCCTTTCAGCTTTTAAGTTAGAAACTGACTACATTGCCGACCAATGTTTGAGCGTTTGGATAAAGATCCACCGTTGAATTTTGGATATGTTGTAGACGGTTATACGTATTATAGGGTATTAAAATTTGGGAAGAAATGAACGGTCGGATTAGAAGTTATAAGCTTTCGAAGTCTTAGAATATGATTTTAGAATCTCAAATAGGAGTTTAGACATGAATTTTAGAATTTCGGAAATTTCGGGACCAAGGGTAAAATGGTCATTTTACCCTAAATTAATACTGCAACTAGTTATGTCTTAATACATTATTCTATTTTAGAAGTCTTAGACTTCTAACTACGTGGGAGTGTGCTAATGCACTTATCTCCGTTGGCAGGCAACTGAGTTGCTACAGTTTACAGAGCGAGTTGGTTTACAAAGAGTCGAGCTTTATATCAGGTAAGTCCTTTGGGCTTACTTAGCTGACTTCTAAATATGAGCATGAATGATGATAGTGGTGTGTGATTGAAATGTTTAGAGAGATAGGTTGTGATATATAATTACCGACCTATACTTTGCCTAAGAGTAACGGGCGGTGGCATTCTGCTCAGTTAGCTTGCGAGCGCTGGGGGTTTCTTTAGGGACTAGTCCATACTCGGTTTGTAGTGATGCTACCGGCGGAGGTCAGCTAGACCTACACCCAGTTGGATAAGGAACGGAGGCGAGAGCTGTTAATAGCTCTCGTGCCACAACTTAAATTGAATAATGTGAATCACTTAAATAATAGATAATAAACGGTTGAATGCCAGCATGATGTTTGTTTATTTTGTTTCTACTTGTGCTTGTGTTGTTGTCATTCTACTTATATTTGGATAGTTAGCTAACTGTTGATATGTTGTGTAGATTTGCCACAGGTTAGAGCAGATGCCGAGTGATCCGGACGGTAGTGGTCAGCCGGGGTGTCGTACTTTAGGACTTTTTACAGTTTCTCCATTTGTGGGTTTTCAGTTGGACTTTGTTTCTTGTCGTTCTTTCCGTACTTGGTTATATTACGTTTTCCGGCTGTTAGTTGTCCTGGTCACATTCATACATTGTTAAGAATTATTTTATGATTTCTGGTTTTCCTTATCTGTGCCTTGTTGTAAGATCATGTTAAGTTGTTGTCAAACTAAGGTCGGGACCCACTGTGCGGTCCTAACCAGTAACTCCCCGAGTTGTAAAATGTGGGGTGTTACAACATGGGATCAAAGCTCTAGGTTGGCAACAATGGCACTAGAAATCTTCAAAAAGGTCATACAAGTAAATAAACAGAACCCGAAAGGAGTCTGAGTTTTCCAAAGAAGATTTTGGTTTTAACATGCATACAGAGTCGGGTTGGGACAGAAAGTACGGATGACCACCACTACCTCTGCGGATCTCGGTATTCTTAGCATTATTATCACAGACTTTGACTATTATAATAGATTAGTTAGATTATAACTATAGTCGTTACCATTCGTACAGATGGCACGTACTAGGGCTGCACAAGTGACTGGCCGGGGTAGGGGTCGTCCCCCCCTTCCCCCAGTCAGACAGGATCGAGCTGATAGCACCCCTACTGTTAGAGGGCGTGGCCGTGGGGGTAGACCTCCACTAGGGAGAGGTCGAGGACGAGTTCCTCGAGAGGACCCACCTGCAGCAAGCATACCAGAGGCTGCTCTAGAAGAGGTAGCTGAGAGTGTAGGCCCCGAGGTCAGGCCTGAGACCGCCACTAGGTCTGGAGCGCAAGGAGCACGTTCTACTGAGTCAGGACGTGTTTCTATTGGAGCATCGGAGTATAGGGAGTACAGAGCCTACGTTGAGCGCATGAAGGAAGCTGCCAGAGTTGAGAGGCTTACCCAGGTACCACCGGTGGTACCGGCTAGGTCAGCTCAGGTGACACAGGGAGTGTCTCAAGTGCCGGCTATATCTGAGAGGAGGACTAATGCTGATAGAGCGCCTACTGGGTCTAGAGCACCGAGACCGGATGAGTGGTTGAAGGCTTTCAACTCTCAGAAGGTTCCTTCATTCAGTGGAGAAATAGGGCTAGAAGTGGAGCACTGGATAGGGAAGATAGAGACTGCTTTGGAGGCAATACGTTGTCCCGGGGATCGACAGGTGGATTTGGTGCAGACCTGTTTCACAGATGATGCCCATTCATGGTGGCGTACCATTCGTAGCCGAGTCACCAGCTGGGAGCAGATGAGGAACATTGTTAGGGACAAGTACTGTCCAGTTTCGCTGAGGAGGGAGAGATTCCAAGATTTCATTGAGGCGGGATTTGAGGATATCCCGATTGCTGCAGCCATAAAGAAGTTTCAGAAAGAGTTGACCTTACTTGGACCATTTGCACCTCCAGAAGAGCAGCGTGTTTACCTTTTCTCCAGGAGATTGAGAGAGAGTACCCGATCCTATCTGGCTGGATTCCGCTGTGAGACTTTGTCTAATTATCAGGATAGGGCCTCTACTTATGAGAGAGATAGGCCAGATTCGAGGAAAGCAGTTCAATCTAGTGGGCCGGATAAGCGGCAGAGGACAGGACATGCTGGTAGCAGTGCAGCAGTAGCAGGTTATGGTCGAGGACAGACTCATGGGAGGTCCAGCTACCACTCTACAGTTCAGACTCCCAGTAGAGATCGACAGTGCTTTAACTGTGGTAGCCGTGATCACATCAAGACAGATTGCTAGAGACCACCTATCACTTGCTTCACTTGTGGGAAGCCGGGTCACAAAGCCACCTTCTGCCGTCAGGGTAGGGCCCCTTCCCAGCAGGGATCTTCTCCTACAGGTGCTGAGAAGAGTGTACAGAGACCTCAGTACCGAGCACCGAGTCAGCAGCAGCAACAATACCGGGCCCCAGAGCATCCTGCTTCATACAGTACGGCGCAAGGATCAGGTCGTGGCAGAGGACGTAGTAGTACCACTAACACCAGAGGAGGACCATCGAGAGTGTTCGAGCTGAGGAACACTGAGCAGCCTGCAGCACCTGCGACCACATGTACTATTTGGATCCATGACTTAATTGTGCGAGTTTTATTTGATACGGGTGCTACGCACTCCTTTATATCAGATGCATGTGTAGATAGGTTGTCCTTAGCTACAATAGAGGGTGTACCTTTTGTGGTTGGGTTACCAGATGGGGGCAAGGTTAGAGGATCCCGAGAGATTTATGACTGCCCTATTCATCTGGGAGGCCGGATTTGGTTAGTAAATTTTCTAGTCATGCCCTTAGCACATGAGGACGTGATATTGGGGATAGATTGGATGACTAGACATGAGCAGTCTTAGATATTGGTAGGAGAACTGTGACTGTCGCCACTGAGGAGGGTCACAGAGTGATATTCCGAGGTTGGGACCTCGGAAAGTCCGGCACAGTTATCAGTGCAGTGCGAGCAGCCAGATTGATAGCACAGGGTTGCGAGGCCTTCTGGTGTTATGCCATGAAGGAGCGCAAGAGCTTGACAGTAGAGGAGATACCAGTTGCCTGCGAGTTTGCAGAGGTATTCAGTGACGACTTGCCAGGACTACCTCCACAGAGGAGTGTTGACTTTAGCATCGAGTTAGAGCCGGGCACGAGACCGATCTCGAAGGCCCCGTACCGCATGGCCCCGATAGAGCTGCTTGAGCTGAAGAAGCAGTTAGAGGAGTTAGCAGAGAAGGGCTTCATACGCCCTAGTGTTTCTTCCTGGGGCGCACCAGTGTTATTTGTGAGGAAAAAGGATGGATCGATGAGGCTGTGTATCGACTACCGGGAGTTGAACAAGGTCACCATCAAGAATAAGTATCCACTGCCTCGCATAGATGATCTGCTGGACCAGCTACATGGAGCGTCAGTATTCTCGAGGATAGATTTGAGGTCGGGCTATCACCAGCTGAGAGTGAGAGACCAGGACATACCTCAGACGGCATTTCGGACTAGGTATGGCCACTATGAGTTTGTAGTGATGCCATTTGGGCTCACTAATGCGCCAGCAGTATTTATGGAGTTGATGAATGGGATTTTCATCGACTTCTTAGACCAGTTTGTAGTGGTCTTCATTGACGACATTCTGATTTACTCTAGAAGTCGAGAGGAGCATGCCGGACACTTGAGGACAGTGTTACAGATTCTACAGGATACCCAGCTATATGCTAAGCTATCCAAGTGTGAGTTCTGGATGTTAGAGGTGGCTTTCCTAGGACATGTAGTGACTGCTGAGGGGATTAAGGTCGACCCGGCGAAGATTGAGTCAGTGTCCTCTTGGCAACCTCCGAAGAATGTTAAAGAGGTTCGCAGTTTTCTTGGATTGGCAGGGTATTACCGTCGGTTTGTGGAAGGGTTTTCCCTGATCGCCCGACCACTTACTTCTCTCCTAAGGAAGACTACTCGGTTCGTCTGGTCTGAGCCGTGTCAGTAGAGTTTTGAGGAGCTGAAGAGGAGATTGACGTCTGCTCCGATCTTAGCACAGCTTGAGGGTACAGAGGACTTTGTAGTGTACAGTGACACATCCAAGCTGGGCTTGGGGTGTGTCTTGATGCAGAGGGGTAAGGTCATAGCGTATGCGTCTCGACAGCTGAAGACGTATGAGGAGAACTACCCCACCCATGACCTGGAGTTAGCTGCGGTAGTACATGCTCTTAAGATCTGGCGTCATTATCTCTATGGAGCGACCTGTCAGATCTACACAGACCATAAGAGTCTGAAGTACATATTCACTCAGCGGGAGTTGAATAACCGCCAGAGACGGTGGCTAGAATTGATCAAGGATTTCGACCTTGAGATTCTCTACCACCTTGGAAAGGCGAATGTAGTTGCTGACGCTTTGAGTCGGAAGACGCCTCGAGAGAAGGCGATAGCTCGGTTGACAGTACAACCACAGTTACAGAGAGACTTAGCTTGGTTGGAGGTGGAGATCCAGTTCCCCGATACAGCTCATCAGTTAGCCACCTTAGAGTTTCTTCCTGACCTGTTGGGTGAGATCCGACAGAAGCAGGAGACCTGTCCGACGTTGACCCGGATCCGAGACCGGATGTCACGAGATGAGGCACCTCAGTTCACTATTGGTGCCGATGGAGTAATGAGACGGCAGGACCGTATATGTGTGCCATCAGACAGTGAGCTGAGACAGAGGATACTAGGTGAGGCTCACGCTACCCCTTACTCCGTACATCCAGGAGCGAGTAAGATGTATAAGGACGTGAGACGTTCCTTCTGGTGGGGTGGTTTGAAGCCTGATGTGGCCCGATATGTAGCCCAGTGTGCGACCTGTCAGCAGGTCAAGATTGAGCATCGTAGATCCGGAGGAGAGCTCCACCCACTTCCAATACCACATTGGAAGTGGGAAGATATTTCTATGGATTTTGTTACAGGATTGAGGCTCAGCAGAGGTTTTGATGCCATTTGGGTAGTGGTAGACCGTCTGACGAAGACCGCACGTTTCATTCCAATTAAGGAGACGTGGCCGGTAAGTCGTCTAGCAGAGGAGTTCACTAGACACATTGTGAGACTCCATGGAGTACCGAGGACTATCGTCTCCGACAGGGATGGACGTTTTACCTCGAGGTTTTGGCAGCAGGTACATACTGCTCTGGGGACAAGTCTCCACTTTTGTGGAGTATCCAGTAGCCGTCCTAGAGCGTAGTATTAGGCGCCTGCGTTCTAAGGAGATACCGATGTTGAGGATTCAGTGGTCTAGACGAGGAGCTGATGAGGCTACCTGGGAGACAGAGGAGAGTATTAGACGTAATTACCCTGAGTTCTTTGCGGAGTTAGCCGCTACCTCAGTACCGACGGGTTAGTACTGAGACTATACCTTATATGATTTCTGTGATTATATGTTTAAAAGATTGTTTATGTTTATGTGCTTGATGACGTGATTAGTTTGCATGCTAGAATATAACTCTTGAAGGGAAATGTTTGGGGTAGATACCTTATTCTAAGTTTCGGGACGAAACTTATTTTAAGGGGGTACTGATGTAATATCCGGAATTTTTATTCCGTCTATTTCTGTTATAAACTCGATCTCGATCAGTGGATTCATATCCGTTTACTTAGTTAGACATATTATGATAAAATGTATAATTTTATGTAGACCTCCTTCACATAAAATGATAGAATCTTTTATAAGTTTATCATTTTATGTAACTTACCTTCACATAAAATGATAGGGTTTTTATAACCAATCCTAAACTATAATATAATCCGTATCCGTTTATTCCGTGCAATCATTTTCGGGATCTCGATTCCGGACTGCAGCTAGCACCGGGCTGCTGCTTCCTTCAGCCCAGTGCACATCCCAGAAGTCGGCAACCAGCCAGCTTCACTCAGCCCACATAGTTTTCCTTTTATTTTCAAGCCCACCTTCCTTTTGTTCTTTGCTTTGCTTCCAGCCCAATTGGTTCTTCCCTTACTCCAGCCCAGCTGCAATCGTCCAGCCCATTCCTTGGTGAGCAGCCAGCAATTTATGAAGGCCAGACGGACGTTGGACCGCCTTCTCTTCCTCCTATCTTCTGTAACAGGCAAGTGAGGGATTCTCTCCCCTCTTAACTGCACCAAATCACGATCTGACTTCCCTCCCCACGAACTGCTGCGCGTGTTTAAAGATCCGCCTATCACTCCGGGATCACGTACGGCTACATTCTATCTCCAGAAGCACATTCCAATGACGACCTGCGGTGATCTCTTTTTCTCTCTGTACGAGACTTCCGTTCGACTTTCTTCGAGCATGCTAGCCCTCGCCTAACTAACCAGACGCACAGGGAGAGGACAACCGACGCTACCGGCAAACTAACCAGAGCATCGAGGTGAGCCGCTGCTTAGTTCGTTGTTCGCTCTCTTCCTTTGGCCGAACACTTGCTAAACGTACAAGGGGTTCTGTCTCGATTTATAGCCATCAACTGAAACATAAGGCTGGATATCGTGAATCACAACACCATAGCCAGTCCCAACGTTGCCTAAGCCGGAGCAGACCTTGCTGTGACCTTCTACATACACCCTCCGGTAGGTCTTTTCTCTATTCTTCTTGCCTCCCTCTTAACTAGTTCGGAGTGGTGATCTCCCTCCTGTTTTGCTTCAGCGACGCAGTCCATCCCTCTCAGTTACGAGTCAGGAACCAAGGAACTCGGAGCACCCTCTACTGACGCGGGTAAGTCACTGTTGTATCTGTTCTGTTGCTGAGTAAAGGGTGTAGCTTAGGGTGAAAGAAACATGGGTTACGGGAGAGGTGTTGTGCGTTTTACAGTCTAAAGTGACTTGGAGTTTAGAGAGGGTCAATAAGTTCGAACCTGGGGTATAAGGGACTAGAAAGTTGGACCAGAATAAAGGGTTGCTGTAAATTCCATTTTGTTTCCTTTCAGCTTTTAAGTTAGAAACTGACTACATTGCCGACCAATGTTTGAGCGTTTGGATAAAGATCCACCGTTGAATTTTGGATATGTTGTAGACGGTTATACGTATTATAGGGTATTAAAATTTGGGAAGAAATGAACGGTCGGAATAGAAGTTATAAGCTTTCGAAGTTGAGTAGTTGAGCAGTTTTTGTAAACTTAAGATTTTTGACTAAGTATGGAATTTGTAAAGGGAGTAATCAACTTTGGGAATTTTTATAAAACTGTTGAATGAACAGTTGGGAGAAATTCTTTCTCCTAAAGTTAGATAGGACATCATAGATAATCTAAGGATTTAAGTCGGAATTTTTATAAGCGGTTACGAATTTTATATTTGGAATCGAAGTTAGACCTTTACGATCTTCCGGAAAATAGAAACATAGGAAAAATGTCAGTTTGGGGCCAAACGAAACTTTAGGAGTTAGAATATGATTTTAGAATCTCAAATAGGAGTTTAGACATGAATTTTAGAATTTTGGAAATTTCGGGACCAAGGGTAAAATGGTCATTTTACCCTAAATTAATACTATAACTAGTTATGTCTTAATACATTATTCTATTTTAGAAGTCTTAGACTTCTAACTACGTGGGAGTGTGCTAATGCACTTATCTCCGTTGGCAGGCATATGAGTTGCTACAGTTTACAGAGCGAGTTGGTTTACAAAGAGTCGAGCTTTATATCAGGTAAGTCCTTTGGGCTTACTTAGTTGACTTCTAAATATGAGCATGAATGATGATAGTGGTGTGTGATTGAAATGTTTAGAGAGATAGGTTGTGATATATAATTACCGACCTATACTTGGCCTAAGAGTAACGGGCGGTGGCATTCTGCTCAGTTAGCTTGCGAGCGCTGGGGGTTTCTTTAGGGACTAGTCCATACTCGGTTTGTAGTGATGCTACCGGCGGAGGTCAGCTAGACCTACACCCAGTTGGATAAGGAACGGAGGCGAGAGATGTTAATAGCTCTCGTGCCACAACTTAAATTGAATAATGTGAATCACTTAAATAATAGATAATAAACGGTTGAGTGCCAGCATGATGTTTGTTTATTTTGTTTCTACTTGTGCTTGTGCTGTTGTCATTCTACTTATATTTGGATAGTTAGCTAACTGTTGATATGTTGTGTAGATTTGCCACAGGTTAGAGCAGATGCCGAGTGATCCGGACGGTAGTGGTCAGCCGGGGTGTCTTACTTTAGGACGTTTTACAGTTTCTCCATTTGTGGGTTTTCAGTTGGACTTTGTTTCTTGTCGTTCTTTCCGTACTTGGTTATATTACGTTTTCCGGCTGTTAGTTGTTCTAGTCACATTCATACATTGTTAAGAATTATTTTATGATTTCTGGTTTTCCTTATCTGTGCCTTGTTGTAAGATCATGTTAAGTTGTTGTCAAACTAAGGTCGGGACCCACTGTGCGGTCCTAACCAGTAACTCCCCGAGTTGTAAAATGTGGGGTGTTACAACATTGGATCAGAGCTCTAGGTTTGCAACAATGGCACTAGAAATCTTCAAAAAGGTCATATAAGTAAATAAACAGAACCCGAAAGGAGTCTGAGTTTTCCAAAGAAGATTTTGGTTTTAACATGCATACAGAGTCGGGTTGGGATAGAAAGTACGGATGACCACCACTACCTCTGCGGATCTCGGTATTCTTAGCATTATTATCATAGACTTTGACTATTATAATAGATTAGTTAGATTATAACTGTAGTCGTTACCATTCGTACAGATGGCACGTACTAGGGTTGCACAAGTGACTGGCCGAGGTAGGGGTCGTCCCCCCCTTCCCCCAGTCAGACAGGATCGAGCTGATAGCACCCCTGCTGTTAGAGGGCGTGGTCGTGGGGGTAGACCTCCACTAGGGAGAGGTCGAGGACGAGTTCCTCGAGAGGACCCATCTGCAGCAAGCATACCAGAGGCTGCTGTAGAAGAGGTAGCTGAGAGTGTAGGCCCCGAGGTCAGGCCTGAGACCGCCGCTAGGTCTGGAGCGCAAGGAGCACGTTCTACTGAGTCAGGACGTGTTTCTATTGGAGCATCGGAGTATAGGGAGTACAGAGCCTACGTTGAGCGCATGGAGGAAGCTGCTAGAGTTGAGAGGCTTACCAGGTACCACCGGTGGTACCGGCTAGGTCAGCTCAGGTGACACAGGGAGTGTCTTAGGTGCCGGCTGTATCTGAGAGGAGGACTAATGCTGATAGAGCGCCTACTAGGTCTAGAGCACCGAGACCGGATGAGTGGTTGAAGGCTTTCAACTCTCAGAAGGTTCCTTCATTCAGTGGAGAAATAGGGCTAGAAGTGGAGCACTGGATAGGGAAGATAGAGACTGCTTTGGAGGCAATACGTTGTCCCGAGGATCGACAGGTGGATTTGGTGCAGACCTGTTTCACAGATGATGCCCATTCATGGTGGCGTACCATTCGTAGCCGAGTCACCAGCTGGGAGCAGATGAGGAACATTGTTAGGGACAGGTACTGTCTAGTTTCGCTGAGGAGGGAGAGATTCCAGGATTTCATTGAGGTGGGATTTGAGGATATCCCGATTGCTGCAGCCATAAAGAAGTTTCAGAAAGAGTTGACCTTACTTGGACCATCTGCACCTCCAGAAGAGCAGCATGTTTACCTTTTCTCCAGGAGATTGAGAGAGAGTACCCGATCCTATCTGGCTTGATTCCGCTGTGAGACTTTGTCTGATTATGAGGATAGGGTCTCTGCTTATGAGAGAGATAGGCCAGCTTCGAGGAAAGCAGTTCAGTCTAGTGGGTCGGATAAGCGGCAGAGGACAGGACATGTTGGTAGCAGTGCAGCAGTAGCAGGTTATGGTCGAGGACAGACTCAGGGGAGGTCCAGCTACCACTCTACAGTTCAGACTCCCAGTAGAGATCGACAGTGCTTTAACTGTGGTAGCCGTGATCACATCAAGACAGATTGCCAAAGACCACATATCACTTGCTTCACTTGTGGGAAGCCGGGTCATAGAGCCACCTTCTGCCGTCAGGGTAGGGCACCTTCCCAGCAGGGATCTTCTCCTACAGGTGCTGAGAAGAGTGTACAGAGACCTCCTCAGTACCGAGCACCGAGTCAGCAGCAACAACAGTACCGGGCCCCAGAGCATCCTGCTTCATACAGTACGGCACAGGGATCAGGTCGTGGTAGAGGACGTAGTAGTACCACTGACACCAGAGGAGGACCATCGAGAGTGTTCGAGCTGAGGAACACTGAGCAGCCTGCAGCACCTGCGACCACAGGTACTATTTGGATCCATGACTTACTTGTGCGAGTTTTATTTGATACGGGTGCTACGCACTCCTTTATATCAGATGCATGTGTAGATAGGTTGTCCTTAGCTACAGTAGAGGGTGTACCTTTTGTGGTTGGGTTACCAGATGGGGGCAAGGTTAGAGGATCCCGAGAGATTTATGACTGCCCTATTCATCTAGGAGGCCGGATTTGGTTAGTAAATTTTCTAGTCATGCCCTTAGCACATGAGGACGTGATATTGGGGAAAGATTGGATGACTAGACATGGAGCAGTCTTAGATATTGGTAGGAGAACTGTGACTGTCGCCACTGAGGAGGGTCACAGAGTGATATTCCGAGGTTGGGACCTCGGAAAGTCCGGTACAGTTATCAGTGCAGTGAGAGCAGCCAGATTGATAGCACAGGGTTGCGAGGCCTTCTAGTGTTATGCCATGAAGGAGCGCAAGAGCTTGACAGTAGAGGAGATACCAGTTGCCTGCGAGTTTGCAGAGGTATTCAGTGACGACTTGCCAGGACTACCTCCACAGAGGAGTGTTGACTTTAGCATCGAGTTAGAGCCGGGCACGAGACCGATCTCGAAGGCCCCGTACCGCATGGCCCCGATAGAGCTGCTTGAGCTAAAGAAGCAGTTAGAGGAGTTAGCAGAGAAGGGCTTCATACGCCCTAGTGTTTCTCCCTGGGGCGCACCAGTGTTATTTGTGAGGAAAAAGGATGGATCGATAAGGCTGTGTATCGACTACCGGGAGTTGAACAAGGTCACCATCAAGAATAAGTATCCACTGCCTCGCATAGATGATCTGCTGGACCAGCTACATGGAGCGTCAGTATTCTCGAGGATAGATTTGAGGTCGGGCTATCACCAGCTGAGAGTGAGAGACCAGGACATACCTAAGACGGCATTTCGGACTAGGTATGGCCACTATGAGTTTGTAGTGATGCCATTTGGGCTCACTAATGCGCCAGCAGTATTTACGGATTTGATGAATGGGATTTTCATCGACTTCTTAGACCAGTTTGTAGTGGTCTTCATTGACGACATTCTGGTTTACTCTAGAAGTCGAGAGGAGCATGCCGGACACTTGAGGACAGTGTTACAGATTCTACAGGATAGCCAGCTATATCCTAAGCTATCCAAGTGTGAGTTTTGGATGTCAGAGGTGGCTTTCCTAGGCCATGTAGTGACTGCTGAGGGGATTAAGGTCGACCCGGCGAAGATTGAGTCAGTGTCCTCTTGGCAACCTCCGAAGAATGTTAAGGAGGTTCGCAGTTTTCTTGGATTGGCAGGGTATTACCGTCGGTTTGTGGAAGGGTTTTCCCTGATCGCCCGACCACTTACTTCTCTCCTAAGGAAGACTACTCGGTTCGTCTGGTCTGAGCCGTGTCAGCAGAGTTTTGAGGAGCTGAAGAGGAGATTGACGTCTGCTCCGATCTTAGCACAGCTTGAGGGTACAAAGGACTTTGTAGTGTACAGTGACGCATCCAAGCTGGGCTTGGGGTGTGTCTTGATGCAGAGGGGTAAGGTCATAGCGTATGCGTCTCGACAGCTGAAGACGTATGAGGAGAACTACCCCACCCATGACCTGGAGTTAGCTGCGGTAGTACATGCTCTTAAGATCTGGCGTCATTATCTCTATGGAGCGACCTGTCAGATCTACACAGACCATAAGAGTCTGAAGTACATATTCACTCAGCGGGAGTTGAATAACCGCCAGAGACGGTGGCTAGAATTGATCAAGGATTTCGACCTTGAGATTCTCTACCACCCCGGAAAGGCGAATGTAGTTGCTGACGCTTTGAGTCGGAAGAGGCCTCGGGAGAAGGCGATAGCTCGGTTGACAGTACAACCATAGTTACAGAGAGACTTAGCTTGGTTGGAGGTGGAGATCCAGTTCCCCGATACAGCTCATCAGTTAGCCACCTTAGAGTTTCTTCCTGACCTGTTGGGTGAGATCCGACAGAAGCAGGAGACCTGTCCGACGTTGACCCGGATCCGAGACCGGATGTCACGAGATGAGGCACCTCAGTTCACTATTGGTGCCGATGGAGTAATGAGACGGCAGGACCGTATATGTGTGCCATCAGACAGTGAGCTGAGACAGAGGATACTAGGTGAGGCTCACGCTACCCCTTACTCCGTACATCCAGGAGCGAGTAAGATGTATAAGGACGTGAGACGTTCCTTCAGGTGGGGTGGTTTGAAGCCTGATGTGGCCCGATATGTAGCCCAGTGTGCGACCTGTCAGCAGGTCAAGATTGAGCATCGTAGATCCGGAGGAGAGCTCCACCCACTTCCAGTACCACATTGGAAGTGGGAAGATATTTCTATGGATTTTGTTACAGGATTGAGGCTCAGCAGAGGTTTTGATGCCATTTGGGTAGTGGTAGACCGTCTGACGAAGACCGCACGTTTCATTCCAATTAAGGAGACGTGGCCGGTAAGTCGTCTAGCAGAGGAGTTCACTAGACACATTGTGAGACTCCATGGAGTACCGAGGACTATCGTCTCCGACAGGGATGGACGTTTTACCTCGAGGTTTTGGCAGCAGGTACATACTGCTCTGGGGACAAGTCTCCACTTTACCACTGCCTACCACCCACAGACAGACGGTCAGTCTGAGAGAACCATTCAGACCTTAGAGGATATGTTACGGGCATGTGTTCTAGATTGGGGACAGGTATGGCCAGATCATCTCCCACTGGTAGAGTTTTCATATAATAACAACTGGCATGCATCTATTGGGATGGCACCTTATGAGGCTTTGTACGGACGGAAGTGTCGTACACCGTTGTGTTGGGATGAGCCTAGCAAGGCTGATGGAGTGGTACCAGACCAGATACAGGATGACATAGCCCGGATTGCCTTAGTCCGGGAGAGGATGTTAGCAGCTCAAAGTCGTCAGAAGTCCTACGCCGACAAAAGGCGTCGACCTTTGGAGTTTAGAGTAGGTGTACAGGTGTGGTTGAGAGTGTCACCTACGAGAGGAGTTAGACGTTTCGGCATTAAGGGGAAGCTGAGTCCCCAATATGTCGGTCCATTTGATGTAATATCCGGAACTTATTTTAAGGGGGTACTGATGTAATATCCGGAATTTTTATTCCGTCTATTTCTGTTATAAACTCGATCTCGATCAATGGATTCATATCCATTTACTTAGTTAGACATATTATGATAAAATGTGTCATTTTATGTAGACCTCCTTCACATAAAATGATAGAATCTTTTATAAGTTTATCATTTTATGTAACTTACCTTCACATAAAATGATAGGGTTTTTATAACCAATCCTAAACTGTAATATAATCCGTATCCGTTTATTCCGTGCATTCATTTTC
The DNA here is from genome assembly GCA_033239045.1 of Fagopyrum esculentum. NCBI lineage: Eukaryota > Viridiplantae > Streptophyta > Magnoliopsida > Caryophyllales > Polygonaceae > Fagopyrum > Fagopyrum esculentum. Next base: position 89,936,540 of record BSUD01000006.1, on the reverse strand, counting down.
GGGATCTCGATTCCGGACTGCAGCTAGCACCGGGCTGCTGCTTCCTTCAGCCAAGTGCACAGCCCAGAAGTCGGCAACCAGCCAGCTTCACTCAGCCCACATAGTTTTCCTTTTATTTTCAAGCCCACCTTCCTTTTGTTCTTTGCTTTGCTTCCAGCCCAATTGGTTCTTCCCTTACTCCAGCCCATCTGCAATCGTCTAGCCCATTCCTTGGTGAGCAGCCAGCAATTTATGAAGGCCAGACGGACGTTGGACCGCCTTCTCTTCCTCCTATCTTCTGTAACAGGCAAGTGAGGGATTCTCTCCCCTCTTAACTGCACCAAATCACGATCTGACTTCCCTCCCCACGAACTGCTGCGCGTGTTTAAAGATCCGCCTACCACTCCGGGATCACGTACGGCTACATTCTATCTCCTGAAGCACATTCCAGTGACGACCTGCGGTGATCTCTTTTTCTCTCTGTACGAGACTTCCGTTCGACTTTCTTCGAGCACGCTAGCCCTCGCCTAACTAACCAGACGCACAGGGAGAGGACAACCGACGCTACCGGCAAACTAACTAGAGCATCGAGGTGAGCTGCTGCTTAGTTCGTTGTTCGCTCTCTTCCTTTGGCCGAACACTTGCTAAACGTACAGGGGGTTCTGTCTCGAACTACAGCCATCAACTGAAACAAAAGGCTGGATATCGTGAATCACAGCACCGTAGCCAGTCCCAACGTTGCCTAAGCCGGAGCAGACCTTGCTGTGACCTTCTGCATACACCCTCCGGTAGGTCTTTTCTCTATTCTTCTTGCCTCCCTCTTAACCAGTTCGGAGTGGTGATCTCCCTCCTGTTTTGCTTCAGCGACGCAGTACAACCCTCTCAATTACGAGTCAGGAACCAAGGAACTCGGAGCACCCTCTACTGGCGCGGGTAAGTCACTGTTGTATCTGTTCTGTTGCTGAGTAAAGGGTGTAGCTTAGGGTGAAAGAAACATGGGTTACGGGAGAGGTGTTGTGCGTTTTACAGTCTAAAGTGACTTGGAGTTTAGAGAGGGTCAGTAAGTTCGAACCTGGGGTATAAGGGACTAGAAAGTTGGACCAGAATAAAGGGCTGCTGTAAATTCCATTTTGTTTCCTTTCAGCTTTTAAGTTAGAAACTGACTACATTGCCGACCAATGTTTGAGCGTTTGGATAAAGATCCACCATTGAATTTTGGATATGTTGTAGACGGTTCTACGTATTATAGGGTATTAAAATTTGGGAAGAAATGAACGGTCGGATTAGAAGTTATAAGCTTTCGAAGTTGAGTAGTTGAGCAGTTTTTGTAAACTTAAGATTTTTGACTAAGTATGGAATTTGTAAAGGGAGTAATCAACTTTGGGAATTTTTATAAAACTGTTGAATGAACAGTTGGGAGAAATTCTTTCTCCTAAAGTTAGATAGGACATCATAGATAATCTAAGGATTTAAGACGGAATTTTTATAAGCGGTTACGAATTTTATATTTGGAATCGAAGTTAGACCTTTACGATCATCCGGAAAATAGAAATATAGGAAAAATGTCATTTTGCGACCAAACGAAACTTTAGGAGTTAGAATATGATTTTAGAATCTCAAATAGGAGTTTAGACATGAATTTTAGAATTTCGCAAATTTCGGGACCAAGGGTAAAATGGTCATTTTACCCTAAATTAATATTGCAACTAGTTATGTCTTAATACATTATTCTATTTTAGAAGTCTTAGACTTCTAACTACGTGGGAGTGTGCTAATGCACTTATCTCCGTTGGCAGGCAACTGAGTTGCTACAGTTTACAGAGCGAGTTGGTTTACAAAGAGTCGAGCTTTATATCAGGTAAGTCCTTTGGGCTTACTTAGCTGACTTCTAAATATGAGCATGAATGATGATAGTGGTGTGTGATTGAAATGTTTAGAGAGATAGGTTGTGATATATAATTACCGACCTATACTTGGCCTAAGAGTAACGGGCGGTGGCATTCTGCTCAGTTAGCTTGCGAGCGCTGGGGGTTTCTTTAGGGACTAGTCCATACTCGGTTTGTAGTGATGCTACCGGCGGAGGTCAGCTAGACCTACACCCAGTTGGATAAGGAACGGAGGCGAGAGCTGTTAATAGCTCTCGTGCCACAACTAAAATTGAATAATGTGAATCACTTAAATAATAGATAATAAACGGTTGAGTGCCAGCATGATGTTTGTTTATTTTGTTTCTACTTGTGCTTGTGCTGTTGTCATTCTACTTATATTTGGATAGTTAGCTAACTGTTGATATGTTGTGTAGATTTGCCACAGGTTAGAGCAGATGCCGAGTGATCCGGACGGTAGTGGTCAGCCGGGGTGTTGTACTTTAGGACGTTTTACAGTTTCTCCATTTGTGGGTTTTCAGTTGGACTTTGTTTCTTGTCGTTCTTTCCGTACTTGGTTATATTACGTTTTCCGGGTGTTAGTTGTTCTGGTCACATTCATACATTGTTAAGAATTATTTTATGATTTCTGGTTTTCCTTATATGTGCCTTGTTGTAAGATCATGTTAAGTTGTTGTCAAACTAAGGTCGGGACCCACTGTGCGGTCCTAACTAGTAACTCCCCGAGTTGTAAAATGTGGGGTGTTACATAGCTCCCCGAGTTCTCAGAATTTGGGGTGTTACAATGTATTTATATATACACATAATAACATAACACAATAAATAAAACATAAAATAACCACATACCAATAACTATAATTCTACATTATGTAAATTCACTAACAGCAAAAGTACACAAAAACCATATTTAACAATTTCTTTCATACATGTGCAATACTAAAAAAGTTACAATATACTAACATGTATAGGATTAATAACATAACAAGAGACATAAAACATAAAATAACTGACATATTCAATAACTCCAAGTCTATAATATGTAAATTCACTAATAACAAAAGAAACCCAAAACCATAATCCTTATAATTTCTTTCATACATTAAAAAAACTCACTCCAAACATACAATATATTAAAAAAAACACACGAAAAATGTTTTAAAAGTTCCTCTATATCATTGTATGGGTATAATATGTACATGTCAAAAGTATACGATATATTGTATAGATAAAGGACATATAAGGGAGAATAAGAAGATGTCCACGGGTCACGGGTCACCCGTGACCCGGAAGGTACGGGTTCCCCCGGGTCGCGGGTACGGGTAAGGGTCATGAGATCCTTACCCGTCGACCCGCCGGGTCGACCCGGATAACGGTCAAATTTAAAAAAAAAATCCCTACAGCTATATAGCCGTTGGGTTAGCCGTTGTAACGGCTATATTATAAAAAAAATAAAATAATTAAACAATAATAAACTATAATAAATCTAACCCAAAAACATTTCTATAAATACCCCAAACCCAATTCATTTCAACTCACACCAATTCTCATTCAATCATCTATTCACTCTCTCTCAATCTCTCCATAATTTCCAACTCTTACATTCAATTACTCTCCTAATCTCATATTCTCATTCTCTTATTTTGTTATTAATTATTCATTTTACTACTCTTACTACTACATTCTATTATTTAAAAAAATGGCTAGCCGAGGAAGACGTTCCGTTAGGGGTCCTTCATTTGGCGGAGGTGTTAGCCGAGGATGTCATTCCGTTAGCGGTCCTCCAACCGGTTCGGATTTATGGCGGGGCTTAAGTGGAGATCACGAGATCCACGAGGAGGAGGATATTAACATGGAATCACCTACTTTCCTCAACACCCAAGAATCCGAGACCCAATTCCTGGAGCCGGAGGAGCCGTTGAACAACACTCAACTATCGGTGGCGGTCTTCCGATTTTGGTTCACAAAAGGTGCTCCCGATGCCAACGGGATTTGCTATACCAAATGCAATTTTTGTTCGGCACAATACAAGCACAAAAAGGGAGAAGGCTACGGGAACTACAAAAGGCATATTCGGAACATGCATCCCGGAAAAATGGGATTGGCACGAGGGCAAACACAACTAACCGGGTACGCATCTACCTCTAACCACCCTCCTTCTTTATTTACATATGATCATGCTTCATCCATGGATGCATTTTCGGAAATGTTAGCCGTAGATTCTTTGGCATTTAGTTTTGCACAAAATGTTGGTTTTAATGATTGGATGTAAAATCATGCTCAACCCGTATATAAACCGATTTCTCGCCAAACCGCTAAAAGAAAAATGATGCATAAATATAAAATTCGTAAAGAAGAATTGATTAAATATTTTATGGAAAACGGTGATATTCAAATTTCTATTTGTAGTGATATTTGGACCGACGGTTTTCAAAAAATTTACTTGTCATTTTGTTGATAAATTTTGGATTTTAAACAAAAGAGTTTTAGCATTACGAGTTTTCAACGAACAACACACCGCCCAAAACATTGCCCGTTTGATTGCAAATGTTTTGGAAGAATATAGATTACTTTCACGAGTTTTTTCAATCGGTTTTGACAACGCCTCCGCTAACACGGCTTCCATTAGAGATTTAGCCAACTATTGTAAGCCGACGATTGGAGATAAAAATTTTCACATTAGGTGTGCCGCTCATAGTTTAAACTTGTGTGTTCAAGAAGGTTTAGCATACGTTGAAGATTTAGTACAACCTATTCGAAAAATTCTTAATGAACTTTGGTCTAAAAAAGTATACGTACGAAATGGTATGCATATTGTAAACAAAATGGCGTTTATCCTAAAAAATATCCAAAAGATGTTTGTACAAGATGGAACTCTACTTACAAAATGATTTCCGAACCATATGAATATCGAGATCTTTTAAGTGGTTTTGCCGCACAACATATTGACGGTGATTTTGTTTTCGGTGAATCTTGGGTTTTAGCAAGAGATGTAATGGAGGTTTTTAAATATTTTTATAGTGCTACTAATACTTTTAGTTATGTTTATACACCAACTTCAACCATATTTTGTTATGTAGCAATTAATATTGCATTTGCACTTCGACAAGGTCTTTTAATTGATAATATTTCACAAGCTATTTGTACAATGCGAACTAAATGGTTAGATTATTATACAACTATTCCCGATGTTTTTATTGTTGCATTTGTATTAGATCCTAGACGTAAAATGGATGGTTTAAAACAATTTTTAGAAAGTTATTATGAATTTTTAGATTTACAACAAAATCCCGATTGTCATGTTTCTACCATAATTGCTAGAGTTAGAAAATTATTTGATGAATTATTGGTTCAATATCGTGTTTCCAATCAAGGTCAATCTTCTCAACCCCCTCATCGTCCTTCATCTTCAACTTCATCTAAATTTAAATCAAAGAGATTTGTTTGGCCCGAAAAGGGAAAAAACCACGTCGAGTTCCAATTCGAAACTCGACGAATATCTAACCATTTATTTTGAGTTTGCCAATGATGAAGAAGAAGAGGATTTCAACATATTAGAATGGTGGAGCCGACCGGAGAGAATGAGGTTCCCTACCCTCTCAAGGATCGCGGCATAAATTCTCGCCGTTCCCGCCTCAACGGTAGCGGTTGAGCAAACCTTTAGCCGGAGTGGAAATGTGCTCGATCCGACGAGATCAAATATGTTGCCCGAAACATTGGAGGAACAAGTCCTACTAGCCGATTGGAGGAAAACGGAAATGCGAACACAAAAATACAACCTATCGGCGGAGGAAGGCGACGAAGATGACGACGAGCGATAACAAACGCCATCGGATGTATCGGCGGGAGAGTCCTACGACTAAGGTAAGGGTCAATCGGGGATATAAACAAAGGTAAGAGAACCACATTGGCTTTGATTCCTCCTCCCCGAGAGGATACGTAGGCAACCGGGATTCCGGTTCAAGCCCAATTCTTCCCTTTTTTTTTTTAAGTTCAAGCACAATTCTCCTCTTTTTATTTTCTTTTTTTTAAGTTCAAGTCCAATTGTTTTTATTATTATTATTATTATTTATTTATTTTTTTAAGTTGAGTTGGCCAACCTGCCGACTTGCTGGGTCTGACCCGTGACCCGGCGGGTTGGCCATTTATACGGGTCCGGGTCCGGGTCACCCTTCCCGGACCCTTGACCCGGCGGGTCAGACCCGTTGACCCGGAGGGTCCGACCCGTGGACATGCTTAGGGTATATATACCCCCTTTGTAACAGATTTCTGTTGTTATAGAATATGATAATCTCTTTGTTCTATCTCTATCTTGAAATGGTATCAGAGCGACGGAGATTTTTCTAAAATTTCTAAACACATTTGTTCATACTGTTCCATTGATCATCTATGGATGATCATAGTGATACGCATGATGAGGATCCTCTAGATCCGAATCCAATTCAACTGAATGATCAATACAAAAATACTTCGTCTGTAGCAGGAGGTATTCTACCTGGAAATTCGATCGATCCACTCTATTTGGCCTATTCTGATAATCCTGGCATGCAGCTGGTTTCAACGTTGTTTGATGGCTCGAATTTTTCGTCCTGGAAAAGGGGAATTCATATGGCACTTGGTGCGAAGCTGAAATTAGGATTCATTACTGGATCTTGTGTGAAGGATGATGAAGATATGGAGAAAGCAGCTCGCTGGATTAGAGTTGATTGCATGATTCGATGCTGGTTGATTCATTCAATGAAAAGAGAAGTTGCAGAACAATTCTCTTATGTCGAGTCTGCCAAAGAGTTATGGGATGAAGTCTTGGAGAGGTATCAAATCTCTAACCTTGATCTATCAAATTCATAAAAATCTCACCCCTATGAAACAAGAAAATGCTATGGTTTCAGTTTATTATGGAAAATTGAAACGTCTTTGGGATGAATTGCAAGCACATGATGCTTTGCCGATTTGCTGTTGTGCTGGAATTGTCCAATGTAAATGTGAGATCCCTAAACTTCTGGTTGAAAGAGAAGCTAAAACTCGACTTATTCAATTCCTTATGGACTTAATGATCAATTTGATAATGTAAGATCCACTATTATGTCTTTAGAAGTGTTACCTTCTTTGAATCGTGCCTTTCACATGGTTCTCCAAGTGGAGAAGCAAAGAGAGGTCACCTCTACACTGGCTATCTATCATGAAGTGTTAGCAGCTAAACATGAACCTCCTCATTAACAAGCAAGTGGTAGCAGGCAGGATTTTCGCAAAGAAAAATGGGATAGGAAGTGTGATTACTGCAAGGAAAAAGGACACTTGAAGGAGAGTTGCTTCAAGCTCTATGGATTTCCTGATTGGTATAAAGGTTCTAGAACTCCTGTTAATGACAAAAATACAGGTTCTAGTAGAAATCCCTCTTTGGCAGCCAATGCATCTACCAGTTCACTGTTGTATACTCCTCTTGATGATCCAGAAACTAAAATCATGGATCCTAATACTGTCTCCATGGTTTTTCAAGAAATGTTAAAGATCCTCAATGCCAAGTCAGGAAGCAATGGAACATTAGGTCCTATTAATTTCGCAGGTATTACACATTAATTTCTGGTTAATGCATCTTCACCACCAAATGTTTGGATTGTTGACTCTAGAGCAATTGATCACATATGCTATTGTCGAGAGTTATTTTCCAATTTAACTCTCTTATCCAAGTCAATTCAGATAGCTCTCCCTGATGGTTCTATGAAGATTGTGACTCATTTTGGAGCAGTTCCTATTTCTGCCAATCTCACTTTGGATAATGTCTTGTTCATGCCTGATTTTAAACACAATTTACTTTCTGTTCATCGGATTATTGTCCAGACTTCTTGCAAGACAATGTTTAATTCTGGACATGCTTCTTTCAAGACCATACTACTGACAATATCTTGGCTCAAGGATATTTGGATGGTGGATTATACAAGCTTGATAGCTATGCTCTTTTTCCAGCTTTTAATAACATAGCTGCTTGTAATAGCATTGATAAACCTTCAATCCATGTTTTTCATGCTCATTTAGGTCATTCTTCATTACCTAAACTACAACACACAACTGCTTGTCCATCTACATCTCTTTCTACTTTACAATGTGATGTATGTGTTCTTGCTAAACAACACAAATCACCATTTCCTAGAAGTACTTCTTATGCTGCTCATACTTTTGCTCTGTTGCACATGGATATTTGGGGCCCTTACCATACTCGATCCGCTTGTGGTGCACATTATTTTCTCACAATTTTGGATGATTATAGTCGATACATGGACATTTCTCATGGTTGATAAGTTGCAGGTACTTCGAATAGTTACTGATTTCTTGGCATATGTCAAGACACAATTTAATGCCATAGTCAAGATCATTCGATCTGACAATGGATCTGAATTAATTCAAACTGCTTTGCAATCTCTTCTTCAATCTCAAGGAATTCTCCATCATAAATCTTGTCCATACACGCCTCGGCAAAATGGCAGGGTTGAGAGAAAGCATCGTCACCTATTAGCTACTGCTCGAGCCATTCGTCTTCAAGGCCATTTACCTTTAAGGTTTTGGGGAGAGTGCATATTGTCGGCTACTTATCTCATCAATCTCATGCCATCTTCTGTCATAGGTTGGAAGGTACCATCTAAAGTTCTTCATAACAAAGCAATGTCATATGATCATCTCAGGATTATTGGTTGTTTATGTTATTGCTTGAATCCTATGAAAGACAAACTTGAAGCAATGTCACGACCATGTGTCTTTCTTGGATATCCACCAGGCTATAAGGGCTATAAGGTCTATGATTTACACAATCACATTACTCGAAATATATCATTCAGGGAGGATGTTTTTCCATTCAAACCTATGTCCTCACCCGAATTCATTTCTCCTTCTCACCAATTTGCTTTGGTATCACCTTCATGTGATTCTCTTGATATTTCCCAGCCTAATTTATTTTATCCTTCCATTTCATCCTCTATGCCAAAACCATCTCCTACATTGCCTCCACCTACAGATTCACCTGTTTTTCCTTTATCTACTTCATCTCATACTCCTTCCACACCTTCTTTTTCTCAACCTATACTTGTACCTTTTCATTCCTCTTCATCACCTACTGATTCCCCTACAGAACCATCTTTGCCTTCCTTACCAGTATTCTCTCGACCATAAAGAATCACTCATAAACCTGCTCATTTACAGGATTACATTTGCTCATCTATTACTTCTTCTCCTACCCCTTTTATTTCTCAACTCCAAGCTTTTGATATCAACCCTTCTTATTTGCATTCTCTTCACAATGTCATCTCTACCTTTGAACCAACTCATTATGCTCAGGCTAAGCAACATCAGGTTTGGCTTGATCGGAGTAAGAGTTAAATGCTCTTGAGCTAACAATACATGGGAACTCACTGAATTACCATCAAATATGAAAGCTATAGGCTCTAAATGGGTCTATGATAACACGATTTATGACTTAGGATTAGACACTCATTTAGATAGATTTTCCACTCATTCATGCATGGTCTAGCATTAGTTCACGACGTTTTCACTTAAATCATGTATTTTGTCGAGATAGATGTCTACACGGACTTTTGCTTGCTTTATAGGTATTTTGGGAGATTTAGGAGCTTAATCAATGCATTCGAGGGTCGTTCCTCGAGATGACACACCTTCAGACTCATTGGAATGCAAGCTAAGGGCTAAGGAGGACTCATGGAACCTTGTCAACACAAGCCATGCACCAAATCGAAGCTTAATGATCCAAGGCAAAGTTGAAGTACCAAACCACGGTTACTAGCACTTCCACGGCCGTGGAAACCAACCGTGATTTTTGCCAGACGGTTGTGACAGTTGTGCCACGATCTCATGGCCTTCTCTAGCAAGGTTGTAGTATAAAAGTGGTCCTGCAAGGCTGAGAGAAGGCATCCACCATCCACTACACCTCCCATCTCCCAACAATCCCCTATCATCCAATCAAAATTGGGAATCAAAATCCACACTCACAACAAGAAGATTCTCTCAAGAGGAGAGCTACCATTGGAGAAGAAGAGTAGAAGACACCATTGTTAGCCTTTGATAGATTTTGTAGTGAAGATTTTCGGAATCGATTTCTAGAGTTGTAAGAATCGATTAAACCTTCTTTTGAAGGGTTGTGAGTCTTTCTAATCTTACTTTCAGCTTGGTTTTACTTGTTTCACTTGTTCATCTCTTTCTTTTCATTATCTTGCAAATGGAAGCTATGATTTTATGTTTGATGATTTCGATTATGATGATGTATGTTGTAGGCTAAATAGATGCGATTCTAGGGTAAGAAAGGGATGGTTATGGCTCAGACTATGATAGGATGGACTTAGATTTGCCCTTGGATGATTCATTTGCTTGAACAAAGTCACTGCTGTAGTCCACGGATTGTTCTTGCCAGTCCACGGCCGTGGAAGTGGTAGAACAGCCCGTGGTTTGCCTGGTTCGTTTGATTTGATGGATCTAAGTTCTAGATTGTTAAAATGTCGAAATCCTAGTGTTTGTTGAGTTAAATATATCCTAGGGTGACCTAGTGTTAGCAACTAAGTGTTAGAAGAGACCTACCCGGTGATTCTTACTCTTAGATTTCAAAGATGATAAACTCTAGGTAGTGGTGAGCCTCATAAGCCGCCATTGGATTAAGTGCGCTAGGATAGTTGCTTAGGAATTACCCTTCCGAGACTTACCCGGTGAAGAAAGGTTAGATCCCTAGGTGACAATCCGGTTTGTGTAGAATTCCATTCCTTAGGCTCTTTGAGACTTACCCGGTGATGAGACCTTAGGGACGGACTAGTGGACCATGAGACCTACCCGGTGATTGATCCCAATCTAGAAACACTCACTCCCAACATATTATGGTTAATCCAAGGAATGATTAGATAGCTTGAGTCCTATGCCATAACCGGAATTTCCAACCCCTAGAATCCGCTTTTCTCTCTTTGATCTCGTATCTCCCATTTAGCTTGTTTGTTTGTGTTGATTTGTTAGCTTAGTCGATTGTTTATTTTCGCATGATTTGTGATCCTTGATTGATCACCTAGAAACCTACCAAAAACATTGAGATTTTCATTTCTTTATTTCTTTCTCTTTTCTTAGGCCTAGATCTTCACTAAACTTAATCACTAATCGAATCAATCTCACCTCAGTCTTTGTGTTCGACCTCGGAATACTATCCCTACTACAAAACGTCCCGTACACTGCGGGTTCGCTAGGAGTTAGGATAAATATAACGAGTATAAATTTAAAGCTTATTGCGTACACACGTTCTTAGCGTGACAAGTTTTTGGCGCCGTTGCCGGGGACTAGGTCTAGATTGAGTCGTTATTTGTGATTGTTATTAGTGTAGGTCTTTCTTGTTGCTTTTGATCTCCTTTTGGTTTGTGTCTTTGCTTTTCAGGACATCTCTTACTCTTTAGGTGTATGCGAAGATCTCGTGGCAAGGATTTAGCTCCATTCGATCCCAAACCGGAGAAAACCCTTAGATCTAGATCCAAGAGCATTCGAAAAGGAAAAGAGATGGCCGGAAGAGATCTCCAAGCTGAATTGGATGAGGCTTTAGAGCAAATTAGGATAAGGGATGAAGCTTTGGAGAATGAAAGGAGACTTGCCAATGAGAGGCAAGAGGCAACTAGGAGGGAGATTGAAGAGATTAGGCAAGCTCTTGTGCAAAGAGAGCTTAATCGTCAACAACCTCCTCCACCTCCACCACAACCGCAGCTGGCGGTTAATATTTGGGTTGTGCCCATTGCTATGGAAGAACCACAAACGTTAGGGCAACTTATGGATCCGGCACAAAGAGCACACCGTCCGGGTGTAAACTTAGGAGATCCCGCAACCCATGATTATGAGCTCCGCCCTCAAGTTCTACAAATGATCCGGCATAATCAATTTAGAGGGATGGAAGGAGAGTCTCCTTATCAACACTTGATGAATTATGAGATCTTGATGGAGACTCTTAGACCGCCTAGATTGGAGAGCAACAACCATAAGCTTAGGGCTTTCTCCTTCTCTCTTAAGGACAAAGCCTTAGCTTGGTATCAATCTATTCCACAAGGGCGAGTGAGTACTTGGGAGGAGATGACAACCGAGTTTTTGACTAAGTTCTTCCCACCTTCCAAGACTACCGAGTTAAGAGGGAAGATCAATGCCTTTGTAATGAAGGATAGAGAGAGTTTGTTCAAGTCTTGGGAGAGGTTCAAAGACCTTCTCCTAGATTGTCCACACCATGGTATACCAAAAATTGAGCTATTGGAGATCTACTTCAAAGGACTTGATGAAGATAGCCAATTCAAGCTCCAATCTCTTTCCGGTGGGACTTTCATGGAAAAGCATGTGGATGAAGCTTGGGAGTTTGTAGAGAAACAAGCTTTAGTGATCGAGAAATACTCCTATAGGAAGAGTGAAGGGAGAAAGGCGGGAGCATATGAGGTGAGTGAAGTCACCATGAGCAATTTCAAGCTTGACGCCATCAACAACGAGCTAAAGTCTTTGAGGGAGTTGTGTGCTACAACTTTGAAGAACCAAGCAACTCCTCAAGTGCAAGTGCAAGCAAACTTGTCTTCCAAGGAGGAAGATATGAACTACATGGGAAGGGGCAATTGCAACAACTATCAAGGCCCAAGGAACTTCAACAACAACCGGCAATTCAACAATTACCGGCCTAACCACAACCATCCCGGGTTTTCCTATTCTAACCCGGATGGAGCCTTGAACCCTCCCGCTTCCACAAGCACAACTCCACCACCAAAGGCTTCACAAGAACCTCCACCCGGATTTACTTAACCTCCAAAGGATAGAACCGAGATGATGTTTGAGCAATTGCTTGGAAGGTTGAGTGGTCTTGAGAGCACGGTGACTTCCATTTCTAAGGCTCAAAAAGTGTTGGAAGCACAAGTGTTCCAAAAGGCGGGTGAAACTCATAGAGATCCGGGGAAGCTTCCCGGAAGAACCGAAGACAACCCAAGGGGCCAAGTGTTGGCCATAACTACAAGGAGTGGGTTGAGCATGAAGGATCCCTTGCCCAAGGAAAATGCTAAGGGGAAGCAAGTAGTGGTAGAAGAAGAGATATTGCAAGAAGATGGAGGCAAGAGCAAGGATGTTGAGCCAACATATGTGGCACCACCTCCATACAAGCCACCACTACCGTTCCTACAATCACGAGCAAGAGCTCGCTTGGACAAGCACTTTGGTAAATTCCTTGAACTTATGTCTAAATTGCATATTAACATTCCGTTCATGGATGCTATCTTAGGTATGCCGGCATATGGCAAGTTCTTGAAGGAGATACTCTCCAACAAGAGGAAGTTGGAAGAGTATGGGGAAGTGAGGATGACAAAGAGGTCCTCGGAATTGATCCAAACAATGAAGGATGAGATGCCTCCTAAGCTAAGAGATCCCGGATCCTTTTGTGTGCCAATCGGAGTGGGAGAAGTGAAGTATGAAGCCCTTTGTGATCTTGGGGCAAGTGTAAGCATCATACCGCTTGCACTTTGCAACAAGGTTGGGCTAGGAGAGCCAAAACCGGTCAAGATGACCCTCTACATGGCGGACCGTTCTATCACTCACCCGGTTGGAATATTGGAAGACATACCGGTGCAACTCGGGAAGTTCTATGTGCCGATTGATTTTGTTGTCTTGGACATCCTGGCGGACTATCCGGTTCCCATCATCTTAGGGAGACCTTTCCTAGCCACTTCCGGATGCTTGATGGATTGTAAAAATGGGATTCTCTCCTTTAACATTGGAGAAGAGAACATCAAGTTCAAGCTGTCCACAATGATGAAAGGGCCAACCCTTGATGAAGATGTATTCAACATTGTCGAGCAAGAGGAGTCTAGAGAAGTTGTGAGCTCGATCTTGATCAAGGACCCCTTGGAGAAGGTTCTTAGCTTAAGTTTGATGGAGGAAGGTGTTGAGGAGGCTTGCAATGAAGAAATCAAGGCCTTGGAAGCATTAGAAAAGGAGACAAGAGCTGAATTTGAAGTTCACGAGAGCATGCTAAGTACCTGTAAGAACCACGGTCGTGGAAGGAGTTCCACGGCCGTAGAACTCTCTGGAGAGCTCCGAAGAGCAAGCTTAGCAAGGTCCACGGCCGTGGATGTGCCAGGATCCGTGGAGTTGCCCGTGGTTTCTCCAGAAGCAGACCTTGTTGATGATCAAGCTTCAAGGAACCTTGGAGAGCCTTCATTTGCTTTGGATTCATCTCAACCAACGTTATTTGGATCGTCTCCACTCGATAAAGGTCCTCCTAAACTTGAACTCAAACCCCTCCCCTCTCATTTGATGTATGCTTTTCTTGGTGATAATTCTACATATCCGGTGATTGTGAATGCATGCTTAAATGATGATGAACTTGCTAAGTTGTTGCATGAGCTAAGATTGCATAGGAAAGCCATTGGCTATACTATTGATGATTTAGTTGGCATAAAACCTTCTTTGTGCATGCATAAGATATTGATGGAAGATAACCATAAACCCTCTATTGAACATCAAAGAAGATTGAATCCTATAATGAAAGAGGTAGTCAAGAAAGAGATCATTAAGTTGCTAGATGCGGGAATCATCTACCCTATTTCGGATAGTAAGTGGGTTAGTCTCGTTCATGTAGTTTCTAAGAAGGGTGGAATGACCGTAGTGACTAATGAGAACAATGAACTAATCCCAACTAGGACAGTTACGGGATGGAGGATGTGTATTGACTATAGGAAATTGAACATGGCCTCTAGGAAAGATCACTTCCCTCTTCCTTTCATTGACCAAATGCTAGAAAGGTTAGCTCAACACTCTCATTTTTGTTACCTAGATGGCTATAGTGGATTCTTCCAAATCCCTATCCACCCCGATGACCAAGAGAAAACCACATTTACATGTCCATGGGGAACTTTTGCATATAGAAGAATGCCATTTGGGTTGTGTAACGCACCCGCCACCTTCCAAAGGTGTATGATGGCTATATTTTCTGAGTACATTGAGAATATCATGGAAGTGTTTATGGATGATTTTTCTGTTTATGGATCTTCCTTTGATAATTGCCTAGCTAACTTGTCCTTAGTACTTAAAAGATGTGAGGAGACAAATCTTGTCTTGAATTGGGAAAAATGCCACTTCATGGTAAGTGAAGGTATTGTGTTGGGACACTTGGTGTCCAACCGTGGCATTGAGGTTGATAGGGCCAAGATCGAAACGATAGAGAAGTTGCCACCACCTACCTCGGTGAAGGGGGTAAGGAGTTTTCTAGGGCATGCCGGTTTTTACCGGAGGTTTATTAAAGACTTCTCTAAAATTTCTAAGCCTCTTACTAACCTACTAATGAAGGATGTTGAGTTTGTTTTCTCCAAGGATTGCCTTGAAGCTTTTTGTAGGTTGAAGAACGCTTTGATCTCCGCACCTATCATGCAACCTCCGGATTGGAGTCTACCGTTTGAGATCATGTGTGATGCAAGTGATGTAGCCGTTGGGGCTGTTTTGGGGAAAAGGAAAGATGGGCGCACACATGCCATTTATTATGCTAGCAAGACGCTAGATGATGCCCAACTCAATTATGCCACCACCGAGAAAGAGTTGCTAGCGATTGTGTATGCATTTGAGAAGTTCCGCCCATATCTTGTTGGAGCGAAGGTCATAGTGTATACGGATCATGCTGCGATCCATTATCTCCTTACAAAGAAGGATGCCAAGCCTAGGTTGATTCGGTGGATCCTTCTTCTTCAAGAGTTTGATTTGGAAATCCGGGACAAGAAGGGGTCCGAAAATTCTGTGGCGGATCACCTTAGTAGACTCCCACCATTGGAGCTTGAGAGAGATGACATCCCGATTGATGACTCATTCCGGGATGAGCAATTGCAAATGGTGGAGGAATGCTTGTTCCAAGTGTCTAGAGGAAGTGAACCATGGTATGCCGACATTGTGAACTATCTTGTGTGTGAGGAAGTGCCTCCCGGTTTTTCATATGCCCAAAGGAAGAAGTTCTTCAAAGATGTAAGGCACTACTATTGGAGTGAACCACTTTTGTTCAAAAGAAGGCCGGATGGAGTCTTTAGAAGATGCATACCGGAGGATGAGGTGGAGAGTGTGATCCGTCATTGTCATTCCTTGCCATGTGGAGGGCATGCTAGCTCACACAAGACATGTGCGAAGGTGTTGCAATCGGACTTCTTTTGGCCAAGTTTGTTCAAGGATGTGCAAGGCTTTGTGGTAGCTTGTGATGCTTGCCAAAAGATGGGCAACATCTAAAGGAGGAATGAGATGCCCTTGAAAAACATACAAGAAGTGGAAATATTTGATGTGTGGGGTGTGGACTTCATGGGACCATTCCCTTCTTCATGTGGCAACCTCTACATCCTATTGGCGGTAGACTATGTTTCGAGATGGGTTGAGGCAATCGCCTCTCCTACAAATGATGCCAAGGTTGTGGTGCGGTTCTTCAACCGAGTGATCTTCCCTAGGTTTGGAACACCAAGGGTGATCATAAGTGATGGAGGGAAGCACTTCACTAATAGGAACTTTGGGGCACTTTTGGCTAAGTATGGGGTGACTCATAAGGTGGCAACACCTTACCATCCCCAAACTAGTGGCCAAGTGGAGATCTCCAACCGGGAGATAAAGGGAATTCTTGAGAAGACGGTCTCTAGGACGAGAAAGGATTGGGCTATGAAGCTCGATGATGCCTTGTGGGCATATAGAACCGCTTTCAAGACACCAATTGGCACCACTCCTTACAAGTTAGTCTATGGCAAGTCTTGCCACCTTCCGCTAGAGATGGAGCATAGAGCTTATTGGGCCATTAAGTGGCTAAATTTTGACCTCAAGGAGGCCGGAGAGAAGAGGTTGCTTGATATGAACGCTCTTGAGGAGATCCAGTTGGATGCCTATGAGAATGCCCGGATCTACAAAGAAAGGACCAAACGGTGGCATGACAAGCGCCTCATCCCGAAGGAGTTGAGTAAAGGAGACCTTGTCCTTCTCTTCAACTCAAGGCTGCGGCTCTTCCCCGGAAAGCTAAAGTCAAGGTGGACCGGGCCATATGTGGTGAAGAAGATTTTCCCCCATGGAGCTATTGAGATAGGAGGGGAGCATTGTGGAAACTTCAAGGTGAATGGGCACCGTTTGAAGAAGTATATCCCAGGATCTCCGGTGGATATGATTGCCCCACTTCACCTAGAATGAGACACCCCCGAGTTTGGTCAAGCTAATGACCTTAAAGAAGCGCTTAATGGGAGGCAACCCATTGGTAACATTCTTCCCTTTTTCGTTTTTGTTTTTGTTTTGATTTTTCTGTTTTTTGTGTGTTTGGTGTGCTTCGTGTGTGTGCTAGAGTCTTGGTAGCATTGGAACCCTTGCATGGCATATAGATGATGATGATGAGTCCCTCGTCAATTATGGGTGGAGCGGACGCGGGATTTGGACGGCTAGCGGTGCCTAGCGCAGGTCTCGACGCCATGATGAACACTTAGAGCTCTCTACCATTGTTGATAGGATCATTTACCATCAATCCACTTGAGAAATCCCAAATACCAAAGCAAACCATTTTTTTCATTGTGAGAACCCTCTTTCACTCTTCTTTACTTCATTATCACATTGGGGACAATGTGTTTCTAAGTATGGGGTGGGGTTTGCATGATCTTTTGCATGACTAGCATCTAGGGTAGTTTCTTTTAGTCACATGTTCTATTATGTCTTGCATTGTACATAAACATTACGAAAATTCCAAAAAAATCAGAAAATTTGAAAATTTTGGTGCTTTCTAAGCTTGGATATGACCCTAATGATGAATCTTGTCTTGTGGATTGACTATGGATGGTCTTATGTGTTGAATTGATGAATTTCATATGTGGACTTGAAGTACTTATCTTGAATCCCATGAATGATTTGTGATCATGATGTTCGCCTAGAATGGATTGAGTATTGAAAGTCGAAATTACATGATAGTTCTTGCACACCATCTAGGAGTGATTAAGGCAATTCATCCTTCTCTACTTCTCATCTTGATCATGTTGTTTGAGCACCTCAATTGATATTAATTTGACCTCTTTTGACCCATCCGGGAATAGGAGCATGCTAGTGTGTTGATCTGTGTGAAAGGCAAGTGTGGGGTGAAGTTGTTGATGAAAAGAATGTCATGAACGAAGTGCTAAATTTGTTGTGAAAGTGTAGACAAAATATAGGTTTGGGGACGTTGGTTTAAATGACGAGTAACTCGGCACCATTCACATAATCGGGTGTTTGTGCCTTGCCAAAGTCAAATAAACCAATAGTCCTAACGAGCTTTGGTATGTGTGCCCGGTGTGGATGCACCTCGAAAAATAGAAAAAGCCCGAGGACGGCTAATCACCAAGGTTTCGGCTTTTGTACACCAATGCCATTGTCTCAAAAATAAGTGAAAAAGAAAAGAAAAGAAAACAAAGAAAAGATGGAGAAAACATACACTTGGGGGAAGTTGATAAAAATGTAAAATTGTGGAGTTAGTTCCATTCTTGGATTAGCATCATATAGCCTAGAAAAACTTCCACCTAATCACAACATTTCTTGGCCTTCTATTTCACAAGTCCTTGTGACCTACTTGCATGTGTGTAAGACTTAGTGATCTAGATTGAATATGCTCATGATCATCTTGACTTCTTCATTTACGCATTTCATGCATGCTTTTGAGTTAAGTATAATTGTCTTTCCATGCCTTCATTTATTCAATGCATGATTGCTTGCCCGTTGCTATGAAACAAGACCTTGAAGGTGATCCAATATTAGAAGCACAACTCCAAAAAGATTTTGCCATTTTTCTGCATACATAAATCATGTCATCTCTTAGTCTATAGTTGGGAATTTGCTCGGGGACGAGCAAACCTTAAGTATGGGGTATTTTTGATAACACGATTTATGACTTAGGATTAGACACTCATTTAGATAGATTTTCCACTCATTCATGCATGGTCTAGCATTAGTTCACGACGTTTTCACTTAAATCATGTATTTTGTCAAGATAGACGTCTACACGGACTTTTGCTTGCTTTATAGGTATTTTGGGAGATTTAGGAGCTTAATCGATGCATTAGAGGGTCGTTCCTCGAGATGACACACCTTCGGACTCATTGGAATGCAAGCTAAGGGCTAAGGAGGACTCATGGAACCTTGTCAACACAAGCCATGCACCAAATCGAAGCTTAATGATCCAAGGCAAAGTTGAAGCACCAAACCACGGTTACTGGCACTTCCACGGCCGTGGAAACCAACCGTGATTTTTGCCAGACGGTTGTGACAGCTGTACCACGATCTCATGGCCTTCTCTAGCAAGGTTGTAGTATAAAAGTGGTCCTGCAAGGCTGAGAGAAGGCATCCACCATCCACTACACCTCCCATCTCCCAACAATCCCCTATCATCCAATCAAAATTGGGAATTAAAATCCACACTCACAACAAGAAGATTCTCTCAAGAGGAGAGCTACCATTGGAGAAGAAGAGTAGAAGACACCATTGTTAGCCTTTGATAGATTTTGTAGTGAAGATTTTCGGAATCGATTTCTAGAGTTGTAAGAATCGATTAAACCTTCTTTTGAAGGGTTGTGAGTCTTTCTAATCTTACTTTCAGCTTGGTTTTACTTGTTTCACTTGTTCATCTCTTTCTTTTCATTATCTTGCAAATGGAAGCTATGATTTTATGTTTGATGATTTCGATTATGATGATGTATGTTGTAGGCTAAATAGATGCGGTTCTAGGGTAAGGAAGGGATGGTTATGTCTAAGACTATGATAGGATGGACTTAGATTTGCCCTTGGATGATTCATTTGCTTGAACAAAGTCACTGTTGTAGTCCACGGATTGTTCTTGCCAGTCTACGGCCGTGGAAGTGGTAGAACAGCCCGTGGTTTGCCTGGTTCGTTTGATTTGATGGATCTAAGTTCTAGATTGTTAAAATGTCGAAATCCTAGTGTTTGTTGAGTTAAATCTATCCTAGGGTGACCTAGTGTTAGCAACTAAGTGTTAGAAGAGACCTACCCGGTGATTCTTACTCTTAGATTTCAAAGATGATAAACTCTAGGTAGTGGTGAGCCTCATAAGCCGCCATTGGATTAAGTGTGCTAGGATAGTTGCTTAGGACTTACCCTTCCGAGACTTACCCGGTGAAGAAAGGTTAGATCCCTAGGTGACAATCCGGTTTGTGTAGAATTCCATTCCTTAGGTTCTTTGAGACTTACCCGGTGATGAGACCTTAGGGACGGACTAGTGGACCATGAGACCTACCCGGTGATTGATCCCAATCTAGAAACACTCACTCCCAACATATTATGGTTAATCCAAGGAATGATTAGATAGCTTGAGTCCTATACCATAAACGGAATTTCCAACCCCTAGAATCCGCTTTTCTCTCTTTGATCTCGTATCTCGCATTTAACTTGTTTGTTTGTGTTGATTTGTTAGCTTAGTCAATTGTTTATTTTCGCATGATTTGTGATCCTTGATTGAGCACCTAGAAACCTACCAAAAACATTGAGATTTTCATTTCTTTATTTCTTTCTCTTTTCTTAGGCCTAGATCTTCACTAAACTTAATCACTAATCGAATCAATCTCACCTCAGTCTTTGTGTTCGACCTCGGAATACTATCCCTACTACAAAACGTCCCGTACACTGCGGGTTCGCTAGGAGTTAGGAGAAATATAACGAGTATATATTTAAAGCTTATTGCGTACACACGTTCTTAGCGTGACAGTCTATAAGGTGAAGTACAAACAAGACGGTTCTCTGGAGCGACATAAGGCTAAGTTGGTAGCTAAAGGGTACAACCAGGTCAAGGACAAAGACTACAAACATAACTTTTCTCCAGTAGCCAAATTCACCACTGTACGTGTTCTTTTGGCTCTTGCTTCAATAAAGGCATGGCCATTGCATCAGCTCGACATCAATAATGCTTTTCTACATGGCTTTTTAGATGAGGAAATGTATATGATGCCTCCTCAGGGATATTCCAAAGCTTTTCCAGGTCAAGTATGTCGCCTTAAACGCTCTCTGTATAGATTGAAACAGGCTAGTAGACAGTGGAACGTGGAGCTAACCAAGTTATTACTCCAACTTGGCTTTATTCAATCCAAACATGACTACTCACTCTTTGTGAAATAAGACTCTTCTGGCATCACTGTGATCCTTATTTATGTTGAAGATCTTTTAATCACTGGTGATGTACCATCTATGATCACTCAAACTAAACAAGCTCTTCACCATGCCTTCACTATTGAGGATATGGGTCTTGCTTGTTTCTTTCTGGGCATGGAAATCTCTCGCACTTCCACTGGTCTATTCTTAAACCAAAGAATGTATACTATGGATATTTTACATGATACCAACATGAGTTCATGCAAGCCTAGTGCCTTTCCTATGCAACGGAACTTGAAACTTACACCAAATGATGGAGGGCTATATTCTGATCCTGAATCATATCGCAAGCTCATTGACTGTCTTTTATATTTGACTTCCACTGGTCTATTCTTAAACCAAAGAATGTATACTATGGATATTTTACATGATACCAACATGAGTTCATGCAAGCCTAGTGCCTTTCCTATGCAACGGAACTTGAAACTTACACCAAATGATGGAGGGCTATATTCTGATCCTGAATCATATCGCAAGCTCATTGACTGTCTTTTATATTTGACTTCCACTGGTCTATTCTTAAACCAAAGAATGTATACTATGGATATTTTACATGATACCAACATGAGTTCATGCAAGCCTAGTGCCTTTCCTATGCAACGGAACTTGAAACTTACACTAGATGATGGAGGGCTATATTCTGATCCTGAATCATATCGCAAGCTCATTGACTGTCTTTTATATTTGACTTCCACTGGTCTATTCTTAAACCAAAGAATGTATACTATGGATATTTTACATGATACCAACATGAGTTCATGCAAGCCTAGTGCCTTTCCTATGCAACGGAACTTGAAACTTACACCAGATGATGGAGGGCTATATTCTGATCCTGAATCATATCGCAAGCTCATTGACTGTCTTTAATTTATATTTGACTCTCACTCGACCAGACATCACATTCACAATTCATCAGCTAAGTTAGTTCTTAGTATGTCCTCGCTTACCACATTGGAATGCTGCCATTCACCTTCTTAGATATTTGCATGGGACAGTACATCTTGCTCTCTTTTACCCAGTGGATTCTAATTTATCTATTACAACATACAATGATGCTGACTGGGGTTCGTGTGCTTTCACATGTAAGTCCATTACAGGATATTGCTTATTTTTGGGATCTTCTCTTGTTTCATGGAAGAGTAAGAAACAAAAAACCTTGTCCAAATCATCTGTTGAGAGTGAGTATAGGCAATGTCTG
Organism: Fagopyrum esculentum; assembly: GCA_033239045.1. NCBI lineage: Eukaryota > Viridiplantae > Streptophyta > Magnoliopsida > Caryophyllales > Polygonaceae > Fagopyrum > Fagopyrum esculentum. Next base: position 89,914,325 of record BSUD01000006.1, on the reverse strand, counting down.
CTACTGCATCTGAAATTGTATGGCTTGAAGGCTTACTTTCTGATTTTCAGCTCAAAATTCCTCTCCCAATTCCCATGCATTGTGATAATAAAGCTGCCCAGCATTTGGCTGCTAATCCTGTCTTCCATGAGCGGACCAAACACCTTCGACTTGACTGCCATTATGTTCGAGATGAAGTCCAGAGAGGTTTTATTTCAACCGTTCATGTACGTTCTTCATTACAGCTTGCTTATGTGTTTACTAAAGCATTAGGAGAACATCAACATCACTTCTTATCTGCCAAGCTTGGATTGGTTTCTCCACATCCAACTTGAGGGGGGTCTATGGGTATAATATGTACATGTCAAAAGTATAGGATACATTGTATATATAAAGGACATATAAAGGAGAATAAGAAATTGTACACGTGGGTATATATACCCCCTTTGTAACAGATTTATGTTATTACAGAATATGATAATCTCTTTGTTCTATCTCTATCTTGAAACATTGCGCTTATGATCGTCGAATAAAATACTATATTTGCCGTCTTCGTATGAGCCGTTTCTACAAGCACCAAGCAATTGTCTTAGTAAAAATTGAGGAAACTTGCGAGAATGATTATTCATCCCATATTTATGCATGATTCTCTCCTTCAACGTTCATATTCAACGGTAACATAATTTACCGTTGACTAGTGTTTGAATTTAACTCGGATCTCTTACTGAAACATGCGCCAGCGACCTTAGACAACACAACTCTTCTACGCCGGGCCTCCGTTGTCCAATGTCCTACTACGTCTTTGCATTTCCGATATCCAATAACTTCCAATCGGGGAAATAAAAATGTCCATAAATATTTCTACATATTTTTTCAAGATGTAAATAAAATGTAACCCTTTACTCTCCATAAAGAAAATTCACTTGTACCTCATGAAAAATTTGAATGCCAGGAGGGCCCCTACCCGAGTAAATTAGGGTTTTAAAAGTGGGGTTGTGTGGGGAAGTCTTCGGACGGCGTTAAACAACGGCGTCGATAAAGAAAACCCACAATTTAAAATAAAACAAAAACTTGATAAAAAAAGAAAGATGTTTTTTGTTTTTTGTTTTTTGTTTTTCAGACTATAAATAATGGACGGCAGGACTAATTAACAATTTCTTAACCCTCCATACATTGCGCTCTCTGTCCTCCCCTGTCTCTTTCTCTCTTCTTCGCAGAAACAGTAGACAAATAGAGATTACATCCCTATCTCAAGAATAATCTATACACAGTTACACACGACCATTTCTCCTTCCATAGCCAGAATAACTAGTTGATTAAGGTTTAAGACGCATAGTTTCAACAACTTCTTCTCAGATCTTACCTCAGAAGCGTAAGTATTAGTATTAGCATTCAGTTGCAATTTGATTGTGGTCCGAGTTTTTTCGTTGTTTGGTTCATTATATTTTCCGAGAGTTTTGCTTGCAATGCTGCTTTATTTGTCAACTATGTGATCAGATATCTTTCTATCCTGTTTTTAATCCATAATTAGGATTTTCTGCTTTATCGCGCGGCGTGCTGTTTGTCCTTCTTTGATATTTGGAGAATTGCTTGGGATTGAGAGATTTCTTTGCAGGTTATCGTCATCTTTTGATTTATGGATTTTTCTTCCATGACTTAGCTTTGCTGTGGTTTGACCGCTGTTTTGAGGGTTTTCTAACCTCTCTTAATTCTTCTCTGTATGTTAGGTAGAACATATGACTTTATTGCACTTCTAATTATGGATTTGGTTATGTTTATTGAGAGGATAAAGCGTTTTGCTATTTAATTCACCACCTTTCGGCTTGTTTTTCTGTGTTCATCACACATCATCTTTGACTTTCCTTTTGCCTTCCATGGGGACCTTACTTTTTGGCCGTAAATGGCGGGAAAAACTGATAAAGTGAGAGAAAGATGAAAGAAGGACCC
>BSUD01000006.1:89824707-89912130 GCA_033239045.1 Fagopyrum esculentum | reverse complement strand
CCCCACCCAGCCGTAGTTCGGTTTTCGAACAATCCCTCCTTCCACCCCCTGCCTGAATTTCAGTCTCTTTGGCAGTTCTTTCGATGGAGTTTCCTTTAATTCTCGGGTGTAGGAGTTTAAACCTTGTATTTCTGTTTCAGTTCCTCGTGCAGATAGAATGATGTTTTTGACTCTGGCACAATCTTTGCAGTGAATCTTCCATATATCTTTTATTGCTGACTTCCATCTTCTCAAAATAAAAAATTGTATTTGCTTGAGTTATTTCGCCTTTCGGCTTTGCAGTATTATATCCATCATCCGCTCTTTACTCTAAACGGTCTAAAGTCAATGCTACGTGCATGTCAATACATGCTAAACATGAACATAGCAGTGTACTGTGTGATTAGTCAGTACAAACTGTTTTATAAATAAAAGGCTATCTCATTGTGCCTATGGTTTGAGCTTTTGTTCTGAGCTGACTCTTGGAGCATTCATTGCGCATAATTTAGCATCCTAATAAAATTCTGGATTGTATGATTCTGACTTGGTAGTTGATTCGGAATTTTGATTAGGTAGTACTAGAATGATGCAATCCCAATTTTGGAGCTTAATTGTTTGCTACATTATTTGTTTAGTAGCCAGTGGATTTAGGTGGGGCTGATTATCTTACTAGGATTAATTTGTCATCTTCACTACTGTCATCTGTACCAGTCAGATGACTCAGATTTGATCCTTTTTTTGATTTGTTTGTATAAATAATGTGATTAGGAGTTATCTGCAGAGTTGTAGCTTGTATATATCTTTTTTCCTCGTTTGTTCTCTGGTTTTTCTTCTTAATTAAATCTTCGTTTTTCTGTTTGTCAAGTATTTATCCGCTTGCAGTGTGATGGGACGAGACGTGACTGGGTTACGTGTAGCCGCTGTGAAGGCAAAGCTTATGGGTGTTTCAAACAATTTTGCAGAAGTCTCTGAAGACAAAGCTGCTTCAGCGAATGAGGGTGTGATTGAGGTTTCACCTAATGAAAATTCTAATGCAAAGCATGATGTCTTGGGAATTAAAAGCGCCAATCTTGATGATTCAAAGATTGATGCCATATCATCTAAAGCTGAAGAAACAAAGTCAAGCTCTCCTGATAAATTTGGAGTAGGCCTGACTTCTGTTGAAAATGGGCAAACTAAGCACAGTGTTAAACAATCGTTGGATTTAACAGGTGATCAGCATGGATGTGCTAGTCCTATACAAAAAGAGACCGCTATTTTATGCAGGAATACATCTCCAAAAATAAATGTTCTTCCATCACCTAGCTCCTCCAAGAAATCACAGGTATCTGAAGAGGTTTAAGCAACCTCGTTGTAATAAAAGCTCAAACCATTAAGATTTCTAGTATTTCTGGTAATTGCCAACTTAATGAGATCCCAAATTTGATCAGCTCCTTCACCTAAATTCATCATCTTTAATTTGCAGTGTTACCAATTTATAGATACGCAGAAATGGCAAGGCATATCTATGGTATTTAGTAATGACAAGATGTGGCACTGTTTATCTGTCTTTTTCAAATAATTTAATCTTGCTCCATCCTTTCATGCCAATAATTTTTTACCATGTGACAAATTCTTTTTTTACTTATTTTAAAAACAACACAAATTTTCTTAAAATTTAGTCAGTCATAACTATATTTAATTACTTCCCACTTACAATCATACTTATGACAGTATTATTTATGTGTGTTATGTATATTCTGGAGCATGCATGGTTTTTCTTGGTCTTAAGAAGGAAGGCTATGACGCCATTAAAAGTTTTCCTAGTTTCGGCTATTAAAATAGTACATTTGAATTACATGGATTATTATTGATTGTGCTATCTTTTTTCTTGTTCGGATAAATTTTGGTAGCTACTGATAATCCGAGGTGGGTGAAGAAAAATTTATCAGGGTGTACTATTTAATGCAATTGAGTTTATACTGAAGTTCTATTACTACTATTAACTTTGCAGTCAACCTCTCCATTTATATCAAGGAAGCGTTTGGATGATGAAGATAACTGGTCTACGGGTTCTTCGTATCCTTCAATTTTAGTGTTTGCTGTCTGTGACAAACTGACAATGGTCCTACACAACAGAACTGAATGAGGATTTTGTAATGGTTTTTACTTATTATGCTGCTAAGGTATCCGAAGTTTATACTTTCTGCTTAACATGAATTTTAATCATCATCAAATCATACATTACTATAGCAGGGAGAGTTTTCTGTATCTTTTGCGTTTTTGTTTGGTTATAAAATTGTCATTCTTAACTTTGTAATGCATAGAACTACAGCATCGGTGAGGGCAGCGAGATTCAAGACAACTGTTCCAGTAGCTCCCAAATTTAGCAGTTCTGTACGCTTAGAGAAACGAAAGGAGGTAGTTTCTTAGTTAAAAGATTTGAATGGGTGTTATCCAGTTCATAGTATGAAGGTTGAGTACCTGAAATTTGACCTGGATTGGCCATAAAAAGCTTGTTTTGGCAAATGGAAGTCAAAACTTGAAACTCAAAAAACCTGAGCGGTTGAAACCAAGAACCTTAAAAAATCCTAACTAAATGTAACCCCCAAGAAGTACATACATTTTGAACCTTAAATAGCTTACAGCTTAGATTCAGAATTGAGCATGCCCTCGTGACCCTTTAGCCAATCGTTAGAAAACCTGAAAGTTGTATGCTCTAGGAATAAAAAATAAAAAAGTTTCATGCTCAAGGTGGAGCATTTCACCCCTAAGTGACTTGAGAAGAAGACTTCCTTCCCCTAAGCCTGACCAACCCTTATTCTAACTAGTTGACTTGTCCTTTGATTTCTTTTTCAAAGTTTTACACAAAATTGGAAGAGAAGCACAAGGCATTGGAGGCCGAGAAGCAAGAATATGAAGCAAGGAACAAGGTATATGATGCATGTGGATATTGGATAATCTGAATCATCAGTTTCCCTTGTTATCCATCATCATGCAGTGATCTTCACTTCCCTTATGGCGATCTCAACCTTTGGTCTGTTATAATGGTGAATGCCAGGAAGAAGAAGAAGCAGCCATAAAACAGCTGAGGAAGGCCATGATGTACAAGGCGAACCCTGTTCCCAGCTTTTACTATGAGGGACCTCCACCCAAGAAAGAACTCAAGAAGGTCATATTGACATCAATGATTTGCCTTTTCTTTCTGTTTTTCTGTCAGTTCAGTAATGAGTACAGTACTATCTGTGCTCTATGACATTCATACATTCATCTCATAAATTTTTAAATTGGGTTACAAAGATCAGATTCATTGAGTGTAATGTGGCCTATAGATAGAGGCTAATTAGATGATAGGTTTTTCCTGTTGATGGGGTTTGGTCATGGGAACAGGTAAATAACGTGTGATGGCATTATTTCACTTGTAGGTTCCAACTACTCGGGCTGTATCACCAAAACTTGGCAGGAGAAAGAGCTTTGGAGACGCAATGCATTCCTCGGCAGAGGAGAAGTTAGTGTGTGGCAGGGCAGCTCGGCTTAGCCTTGGCAGTAACAACAAACAAATTTGGAATACTCCCAGTAATAGCACTCGGAAAATGAAGAGTCCACTAACTGTGCAGAATGGCAGGAGTAGTTTGACGAAGGAGCGGCGGAAGCAAGAAGCAAAGGATTCATCAGCAGCATCAGTAAGTGAGAAGACGACGGTTGAGATACACACAGATATCTCTGTTCAGTCATGAACATGTAGGATGGTTTATTGGTATAGTTTTTTGAGTGGGAGGAGCCAGCAGGGTTGCTTGATTTCCTGTTATGGTGAGTTGTGGAAACTGATGGGTGAATTGTATATGTTTCTCTGTAAGTTATATAAGAGTGGATACAGCTAAGTTTGTTGAGAGAGATGGGTTGTGGTGTGAACTTGTGAAGAGTCAGTTGTGTGAGATTTTAAAAAGAATGGCAAGGAGACAGCTATTTCTGACATGCTATTTTTGTAAGTTTTTTAATCTTGTCTTATTTTCATATATAAATTTGTCATCTACCATGTGCTTTCTTTTTGTAGGTTGACAAGCCTCTCTTGCTCTCTTAGGCTTCGTTTGGAAAGCCATATTTTATGAGCTGATGGATCTTATTTTAAAGTAAATTTATCCGTATATGTGAGTTTATTATCGAAACACCAACCAAGCATATGAAAGAAAACCAACCTCGTTCAGCTACCAATAAACTTATGGTTCTAATTTAGGGTGAAGTGCTTTTTAATCACCACCTGCCATATGCTAACCACCACATTGTAGACAGCTTGGTTCTTAATTAATTCTATAAAAAAAATAGTTTCAACTGCAGTAGGTGGGTGTGGTTTGAAGATTTCACAAACTAAAAGGCTTTTCATTTTTGGGTATACAAAGACCAACCCTAGCCCGGGTGGAGATCTCTTATCCTTTCCCCCTACAAAAAGGACTAATTATCCACGCCATTATTGTCTCTTCAAATCCTGGCCTTTCAACTTTCTTTTCCAGCTTTACTCTTTGTCATATTCGTAAACCATTCAAAAACCTTCTTCATCCTTGCACATTTCATACAATGCTCTCTCTTTTACATCACGTCCTCCTTTTCTACTTCTTGTTACCTAGATCTACCATGGGATTATCCATTCACCTCCCGTTTCACAAACACCACAAGCCTTCAACACCAATTAAACTCCCTTTGCCCACTCAATCCACCTCCTTCAATCTCCCTTCCCCGATGCCAATTTGGCCTAATGGTACTTTTACAAACTCTCTCACTTCATTTCATTATATGTGTTCCTCCATGTTTTGTTTGATTTACATTTTAGTATTTTACCATTACAGGTAACGGCTTCGCCACAGGAGCCATCGATCTTGGTGGATTACAAGTAACTCAAATCACATCCTTGACAAAAATCTGGTCCACTCCTAACAATCAAGGCCTAACTTTCTACGAGCCTACTACCATACCAAATGGCTTCCTTCTACTTGGTTGCTATGCCCAGTCTAACACCAAGCCTCTCTATGGTTCACTTCTTGTAGGCAAAGATCTTACAAATGGAGCTTTAGTAAACCCAATAGACTACACTCTTGTCTTCACCATCAAACAAGATGGTCCCGTCTACATTTGGCTCCCCATCCCACCTGATGGATATAAAGCCGTCGGCCATGTTGTCACCCTCTCGTCCGCCAAGCCTCCTCTCGACAAAATCCGTTGCGTCCGTTCCGATTTCACTGACGATTCCCAGACTAGTCATCTCATTTGGGGCTCTAATGGCTTTAACATCTATGCTACAAAGCCTAGCAATGTGGGAGTCCAAAGTATGGGAGTTCCACTAGGCACATTCACAACCATAACTCAAAATGGTGTGACATCGATCACAACTTGTCTTAAAAACTCCAAGGCTAACTTATCTTACATGCCCAATTTAGCTCAACTCCATGCCTTAGTACAAGAGTATTCGCCTTATATTTACCTCCACCCAAACGAGGAGTATCATCCATCAACGGTCAATTGGTTTTTCGCCAATGGTGCATTGCTATACAAGCAAGGAGATGAATCCAACCCGAATCCTATCCAACCAAATGGAACTAGCCTTCCACTAGATGGGCCGAATGACGGCTCATACTGGCTAGACTTACCTAGGAATGATCAAGACAAGGAAAGGGTAAAGAAGGGTGATCTGGAAACCGCGGTGGGTTACCTCCATATCAAGCCAATGCTAGGAGCCACTTTCACTGACATAGCTGTATGGCTGTTCTACCCATTCAATGGGCCAGCAAGGGCCAAGGTTGGATCCATCAAGTCTATAGCTTTAGGTAAGATAGGCGAGCATGTAGGTGACTGGGAGCATATCACATTGAGGATAAGTAACTTCAATGGTGAGTTAAGGAGTGTCTACTTCTCAGAGCACAGCAAAGGGGAATGGTTGGACCCACCGGATCTCAACTTCCACAATGGGAATAAGGTTGTAGGGTACGCGTCGCTACATGGACACGCCTTGTACCCTAAGCAAGGGCTTGTTATGCTAGGGAACGGTAACTCGGTTGGGATCAGGGATGACGCGGCGCAAAGTGGTCTGGCTTTGGATGTAGGAGCAAGGTATGAGGTGATTTCAGCTGAGTATGAGTTGGGCATTGGTGAGCCAGCTTGGGTGAACTATATGAGAAAGTGGGGCCCTAAGATTACTTATGATGCTGGCCAAGAGATTAGTAAGGTAGCAAAATGGTTGCCTGGCAAGTTGAAGTCAGATATGCTGAATCTAGTGAAGAGCCTTCCACCTGAAGTGTTGGGGGAGGAAGGGCCTACTGGTCCTAAACTCAAGAACAATTGGTTTGGAGATGAAGCATAGATAGGAAATTCAGTTCAAGAGTGAATTCAAGAAATTTTGATTCAGCAGAGGATGATGTAGACACCTGTCATTGTAAAACAGTAATCTTTCTGATTTGAATTCTCAGTTGCCAATTTTAGTAGTTGATGTCAAACATCTCTAATGTAAACATAGTAGTATTCTGAACTTGCATCCGGCCATGTAAGTATGTCTTTCTCTACAGATGGATGTTGGCATGCTGGATGATGCTGCTCCTGGGCCTGGTGCAAGCAACGGCATGCTCCCTGAGATCTCGAGAACAGCTGTGGTTCCCATTGCTCAACCAAATCTGACTGGCGGCCATGCCAACCTGAAAGATCCCTTGTATAAGGTGACAGATTTACAACAGGTAGATGATGAAGCAGTAGGAGCATCCGTGAACGTTCCAAGCACAGCTAGCGTCATCCCTACGTCTGGGGAGGTTGATGGCTGTGATGAATAAGGCACCAAACTTGGTAGCACCTCCTTAGTCCAGCCTGCACCAACTGCGACACTGGACGTGTTCACTTCCTTCGGCTTTACCACTATTACTCTATTAACGGTACCCATAACATAAACTACCTAGTAAATATACCATTATTTATTCAAATTCTTTATATATAGGGTAAAATTAGAGGCGTCTATAAAACAACAATCTAAAAAGAAACCTAATTCTTTCGTTCACGGATGCTCCTACTGCTTCATCATCTACACTGGACGTGCACACAAATACGACTGTTCACAGTACCGGACCTGGACCAAAACAATGCGGACCGGAAATGGACAAAAATATTCGGTCCAGGACCGGTTGGACCTAAAAATGAGCGTGTGCTGTTACTGCTAGAGTGCTAGTGTACTTCATTTTACATCTACTAGCACCATCCAACAGCCAATATCACATGAAAGTACCAAGGTCCTAATAACACCAAATAGATTGATTGCATCGTCGTATTGAACGTTAACATTAACACGTATCAATAAAAGCGGTGGAAAAAGCAGATGACAGCTCGAGTCTTGCCTGAACAAGGAAAACACATGGAAATTGGGCTTCTTGAAACCCTAACCAGCTTACAATTTCATCCTAATCCTTTGTTACTCACCCAAGAACCAAAACAAAAGATAATTATGCATCGACGACCATGTATGCAAACATCCAAATTCATTTTGAGCTTTCAACCCTAACCCCCAAATCCGACTCACTCAATCCCTTCCCATATTGTTTCTCCCAAATCAACATTCAATCCTACCCACATTCCCCATCTCTCAAAACCCTGAAAACAAAACTCACGACTCCGAAATGACGACCCTAAAATCGGATCAAGTTGCGCAATTAGAAGCTATCTTCAAGCGATTCGATCTAGATTCAGACGGAAGCCTAACACAATTGGAACTAGCAGCGCTGCTCCACTCATTAGGGGTGAAGCCCACTGACGATCAGCTTCACGCATTGCTCGAAAACATGGATTCTAATAGTAACGGAAGCATCGAGTTCGAGGAGCTCTTAGCTGCGTTAGGAGCCCAAATGGCCGATGCTCAGATCCTCATTAACCAGGAGCAGTTAATGGATGTTTTCAAAACATTTGATCGTGACGGCAACGGCTTTATTATGCCGTCCGAGCTTGCGGGATCCATGGCCAAAATGGGTCATCCCTTGACCTATAGAGAGCTGGCTGATATGATGAGGGGGTTCGGACCGGACTGATTTTGGACTGGACTGGACCGATTATGGAACGAACTGTTTGGACCGAAGACCGGATCTGCTGGTTTCGGTCCGGTCCAAAATGAAAGACTCTCAACCGAGTACTACATCAGTATGACAAATCCAAAATGTCAATTGCAAAAATGAAAGACTGAAATATAAAAAAAACCCATTTCCCGTCCTATAATTGCACTAAACCGTGATTTTGGTCAAGTTCGGCTTGGGTTATGGTTGACCCTGAGTTACGTTGGTGCATGGCTCGCACCAAGTAGGGCCCTTGTGCTCTTCTTTCTTCAAAGCTTCCTTCCTTCGGAACCTCGAATTCGAACCGCCGCGAGGCTAGATCCTCGAGTACGTCAATAACATCCAAAAGTTCGCCGAAATAGCTACAAAACCGACAAAAGCTTGTGTAGACGTCTTTTCTAGCAATAGGACTCGATTAAGCGTAAACGTCACGAACTAAAGCTAAACCATGCATGAATAAGGGGAAAACTACCTAAATGAATACCTACACTAGTGTCATAAATCATGTCTTCAGCAATTGCGGCCTCAACCCTGCATCACAATTTTATGGAGATTTTTAAATATTCTCCTTTGAGGAATAATAATAATAATATATCTCCTATATTGCATGCTGATTTTATTGGGGAAAGTACCAAATCCCCTAACGTTCCTCCTATGGTGCATAATAACTTGATTGAGGAAAATGTTGAGTATGTGTCCATAAAATATCATGATCTATTCCTGAATCGCATGCTAATTTTTTTACTTGGATGTTCTTTTAATGATTCTAGTATCTCTCATTACTTTTGCTGATTTTAGGAAATTCAATGCTGAATGTTTTGGGCTGCAAGAATTAATGATGACCCATTGACACCTATTATACAAACTGAATTTTGTGGGAGCAACGTCACAACTTCCGAAGATTACACCATTGTAGCTCTTCATTTGCTTAATAAGTTTGTTGAGTGTGCAATAAAAACAAGTGACGAGATTGAGTGTCAAGCACTCGAAACCCTACAAGACCTTGTAGGAAACGAAGAAGCATGAGTCCGGAGAGAGAAAGGACGGCAAGACCAAGCATTCATAGTACACCATTTGTTGAATGACCGATAATTGTTGTGGATCTAAGCTCAATTCCACCACCCTCCCTCACGCGGATACAATTATACGATCTCCAACACTGACTGATAACATGAATTATATCCTTAGTTTAGACTTTCATTCATATAGTTATCCCTTTGTTTTGCATGCATAGACATGAATCCATTGCATTTTAGCTTAACTTTGCATATTATTCTAGAATAGATGTCTACACGGATTCTTGTCTCGTTTTCAAGCAATTTGGCGAATTTTGGAGTGGAACAACACATATGAGGATTAAGCCTTGATGTCGAACATGGTGGAGCATACAAAGGAAGCTAGAACATCATCAAAGAATCAAACAAGGAGCTAAGGAGAAGGCGTGTAGAGGAGAAACTACGGCCCCGTCGATCATGCAAAATCGCAGCCGAGATTATTATCGGCCCGAACCGCGGTTTATCTTATTTCGGCCCACGGTCCATGCTTGTCCAAAGCCTAGATTTTTATATATATCTCTCATGCCGAAACATTAAAAAGGAGGATTGAACATCCACCTCCAACGACGGAGACGTCAACAAACATTACATCAGATTTAGCTACAACACTTGTAATTTTTAGATTGAGATACATTTTGAAGATTTCTTGGAGATAAAGACGTAGGTTCTTGATTTCATTGCTTTTGGATTAAAGATTCTGACTTTGTCATTGGATTGCTTTTGCTATTGGATATTGAAGACATCTAGCTAAGTATTTCTTACTTTTCTTTTAGGTCTATTGTTCATGGTTTTCTTGAATTCTTCTTTTACCTTTTTTGATTTGATTATGTGTGTTCGCTCCAAAAGGTGTGTGCAACATTTAATATTTATACCAAGAATAATTGCAAATAGCGAACCCGCAGTGTACGGATCGATTGTAATAAAAGCAAGAATTCCAGGGTCGAACACAGGGACTATGGTGAAACAAAGATCGGTAATTCAAGTTGTCAAATAACCACAAGCAACAAAGCAAAACTATCAAAGATGATATAAACGTCAGATAAAGGGAATGCGGATTCTAGAGATTAAAGCATCCAGTTGTGGTTCCGACTCAGGATCTCAAGGGATAACGTGGACAAAGCTAAGGTTTGCAAAGGGAAGGTGTTTCTAATTTGGGAATAGATCACCGAGTAAGTCTCACTATTCACTACGCCAAACCAAAGATCCTCTCACCGGGTAAGTCTCAAGGTACTAAGGAAAGGAACTATACTCTCAAACCAACATACCACCCAAGGGGACATAATCAACCTTTACCGGGTAAGTCTCAAGCTAACTCTCAAATATGGGATGAAGGCACACTCAAACCCCAATAAAGGATAAACCTTTACTACCTACACTCATGATCTTGGGTATACAAGCAAAGAATCACCGGGTAAGTCTCATCCTAGGCTTGCGTTAAACCAGAAAAGGTATAACAAGGATAGGATATTGCAAACTGAAACCTCAACTCTGATAAGGATCAGAAAAGGTCTCACCTCGTTCAGTTATATTCCATCTCGGCCGAGATGTTCAATGACTGACCGAGGTGTTCGTCGGTTAAGGTAAAGGCTCGAGCTTTCAGGGTCCACTAGGGTAAAGGCTCATTCTTTCATCATCTTTCCCACAACTTTCAACCAATCACCTGTAACACCCCAAACCCATAGGACTTGGAATGCTACATTGGGCTAGGATCTCACAATGGATCCTGACCCTAGCATGACAACAAGTTCACCGGATCTTATAACAAGGCACAAGTAGAGGAAAAACCAAATGCATAAAAGCTGTATATGATACATCAAAAGAGTTTACAAACACAAAGCCGAGTACAAAACATCCAACATAAACATCCGATACAAAAGATCCCATATCCCACGCATCCTAATGTACAGAAGTCCTCGGCTGGTCACACTACCTGGCTCACTATGCAGTCTTCCTAACCTGCAGATCATCTACAACACGGTATACACCGTGAGGTACAACAATGAATAAGTATGAAGGTAATAGCACAAACACACATCAACATCTCATACATGCAATGCCACACACATTCATTTATTATCTTTCAGTTACGTTATTCCATTACTAATTAAACTTCTTTTACAACACGAGGAGCCTCAAGAACCCCGTCCCATCCAACATAACACAGGAGTTTTGCACGGGGGTGATCATCACTCGTCCCCTCTTGTGAGATCATCTTCAAGGTACCTCCTCCTACCCGCAGGCGGAGGCAAGTGGTCACGACCCGTTATAATACACTTGGGCCATTTAAAGTAATAAATGGTCATCCTAGTCCGGTTTAAGTTATAAATGCACAAGCATATGAACACACACAACCATCACAATCACACAAACCCATAACTGAACACTAAGTAAGTCCTATGGACTTACCTCACACACTCGTATCCAACACCACGTCACAGCTTCCCCTTGGGGAAGAAACCAACGCCTGCAATAGCAAGGCACACAATATCATACACTGCAAAGGTTAGGAGACTCGTCTGCATAACCAAAACCAACATCAACTAACCCTCAAGACCATAACAAGCTCATAGATGCCTACAACATAACCTCAACATCAACACGAGTGCCTAAGGCACATATCTAACATACAACTCATCATAACCACGCTAGCCTAGTTATCAACTAAGCCAAGGCCAAAGGAAAGGAAGGAAGGAAGACATACCAACAAGGTATGCACCAACAAAAGCAAGGAACTCCAAGCTGACCTAGTGAGGCGCAGTGACGGCTCACACCAGACACAGGGGCGGTCCACAGCAGGCGCAGGGGCGGCTGGGTTCAGGCGCAGGGGTGGCCAACAGTGCAGAGAGTTGGTCCCGACTTCTCTTCGATCCCTTTATCGACTCTCTTCACTTCTTCAACACACCACAACAACACATACACATATATGATCATCAAACCATCCAAGAAAGGATCAACACAAGCTCAGCTTGTGATCCTAAGCTAGAAGAGGAAGAAAGAAGCAAAGACGAAGAAAGAAGAAAGATGGAGGAGAAGAGCTAACCACAACAAATCCTAGGATGCAACCAGGAGCCTCTACACACCTCACCACTCTAACAAAACAACAACAACCCTCAGCCATAAGCTCTTGATCATCCACAACCAAAACCAACATCAAACTCTCAAGAACTCTCTCACAAGATCAAGAAAGAACAAAGAGGAGAAGAGGAAGGAGAAGAAGAACGTAAGGGAGATGAAGGAGTTGAAATGAGGTAAGGAAACCCCTCATCAGAAGCATGGGAAGCTTATATAGGAACCTAACCCCAAAAGAAAAGTCAAGAGGTCAATAAAGGTGGCTGCAGCCGCACAAAATCGCAGGGGCGGATCAACTAAGGCGCAGGGGCGGCTCACTTGTGGCGCAGGGGCGGCTCACAGGGTCCGTTGGGGCGGCTGACAGTGTCAAAGAAAGCTCAGCTAAGGCTCAACACCTCGACCGGGGCTATTGCCCTTGTTTTCGCATGATTTTTCCTTAGGTTCATGCGAAGAACTCGTGCTGGAAAGGAAATCGTTCCTTACGATCCCGAACCAGAAAATACCTACAAAGAGAAGATTGAAAGAAGCTAAGATGGCCGATCAAGACAATCGCGATCTTGAAGCCGAATTAAAGGAGGCATTGGAACAACTGCGCCTCAATAGAGAAGAACTACAGCGAGAGAGAGAAGAGACTCGCACAAGAACTGAAGTAATTGAAGCAGATATGGCCGCTCTAAGGGCTCATTTTCTGCCTCGACCGATCCCAGATCTTCGATCGAGGCAAGACCCAACCCAGTTGCACCGGCCGAGATACACCTACCACCTCGGATGCCTATCCGAGATGTTCTTTTTGATGGAGCTCCACGAACCCCAAGTCAGAGGATGAATCCCAATCAGCAAGTGAGGCATCCACGAGTCAACTTAGGAGTTCCAGCTGGGAATGATTATGAACTTCGACCGCAAGTTCTAACCATGATTCGACAATGTCAATTCGGAGGTTTGGAGAGAGAGTCTCCACACCAACATTTGCAAAACTATGAGATTTTGATGAAGACTTTAAGACCATCAAGATTGGAGAATAAAAACTACAAGTTGAGGCCTTTCTATTTCTCTTTGAAAGACAAGGCGCTTGCTTGGTATCAAGCTCTTCCGGCTGAAAAAATCAACACTTGGGAATAGATGACGACGGAGTTTCTTACTAAGTTCTTTCCCCCTTCTAAGACCGCTGAATTGAGGTGAAAGATCAATGCTTTTATTATGAAGGACAAAGAGAGTTTGTCCAAGTCATGGGAGGGGATCAAGGACCTTTTGTTTGATTGCCCACATCACACTAGTACAAATAGTGGGGGTAGACCCCGGTTTTTTAATACATGAGACTCCGGTTGTAGGAGCGGGGTTAACGGAGGCCAGGTAATGGACTTCGGACCTCGGTAAACGTCACCGTGTTATAATTTTCGGACCCCGGTTATTAAAGTTTAACCGGGGTATAAGTTCAAAAAATACAAAAAACAGTGAAAATTCTCGGACCCCGGTTATCTGTAAAAAACCGGGGTCTAGGCCTTTAAAAAAAAAAAAAAAATGTCGGACCACGGTTTAAGCTAATAACTGTGGTCCCATCTCATTTTATTTAAAAAAAATCTCGCACCACGGTTCAACCGTGGTCCCATTTTATTTTTACAACCGTGGTCCATTTTATTTTTACAAATGTGAAGCTCGTAATTAATACAAAAGACCAATGTTGAGGCATGGTTCTGGACATATTTCTACAAAAGTTGCTTGTGAATCAACTCTAGAGTTAAGGGAGTAGATTCTCCATTTGTGCATGTCAAGGTATTACAAAATCTGCCTTTTTAAAGATTGTTCCAAACACTAGTATGCGGACTCCAAGTCACTGCTGCATATAATGCAAATTCCAAAGTTAAATCAAGATAAATGTTAGGGATATATATAGCATCATTTCAAAGGAAAATACAACTTTAGCATATGTGTAATCCAGACTAACTAATAAAAAATATATAGTCTAATAAGACATCCACTCCATAGATGGACCCCCCTTGTTGTTTCATGACTTGGGTGTTCAAGTATAGCTTTTACTTGTATATTTTTCCTTGGTCAATATCTGTTATAGTAATAAACTATCAAAACTCTTGAGAGTTCTCCAAATTATAATTGTATCTATCATTAAAAGACGAGAAGTAGTTATTAAATGGGTAATATTTGTAACTTCAACCTCATTGTTAAAGCCACATACTATCACTTATAAAATAATAAATCCCTTATTGTTAACCTAAATAAAAGTAACTTTAATGGATATACCACAAGGATTTTCAAGCTTTACTATGTTCAATATGACATTTAACTTATATAGCTATAAATAACTTGTTCAATAGTAAAACTTGTACATGCAACCCAAATATGTATAGAAAAAATGCAAAAGTTCGAGCATGCAACCCAATTGTATAGAAGAATGTAAAACCGTACTGAATTATGGACAAGTCGTAAGATCACCTGATTGAACGCTCCCCATAACATCTTGTTCAATAGCTATAAATCACTTGTACATGCAACCCAACTGTATAGAAGAATATGCAAAAGATCGAGCATACCTGCAAAGATTGAATGTTAACAAATGAAAAACGGAATTTCAGTGAAGGTCTTGAAGAATCCTTATTAGTGACATTGACATATATTGCCTCCATAAATCGAAGACCAACGATAAATCAATAATTTACATCACATAAGCATAAAAATAGTACTTATAAGCACTATTAACCTCAATGTCAGATTCAGTAGAGGATAAACTTGTGCATCTTATCAATTATGTGTGAAAGATATCAGTTCACTATGTTTTCTGTAAGCAGAAACTGATCCTCTTATACAGTAAACCTCGACTGATTCAGAAGGAGTTAGAATACAAAGTAATAGTTATGACCTAAAGTTTGATATTGTAAAGAAGCTTCCAAGCCTTTAATTAGTCGTCCCTCTCATCTACTCCCGCATTTTATAGTAAGTGTCATTCTAGCCTGGATTTGTTTAAAAGAAAATCATCATCCTAGATTTCAAGGCATCTTTTTCACACATTTATCCTTGTAATGATTAGTAGATTAGTATAACGTACTTGCATTTTTCGATGTTAGAGTAGAGCAATAGATAAGTGCAATGGTATATATGATAGCTTTCTTGTGTAAAAATTACTAAGATGACAAATATAATAAATCGAAGGGACTATATGTCGATCAGTCCATTTTCATCAGGGTCGATAGATTACCGTGAGGCGTGAGCTACTCTAGACAACCATCAGAAGAGATAGTAAAATTTTGGATATGAGGTAGTAAAATTGTCGTATCGAAAGATATACTACATTTTTTATTCTTCTCTGTTCTGTTATATTTATTCTTCTATCTCCCTTTGCATCAAGCTTTCTAAACAATTGGAGATCAGGTTGTTAAAGAACATACTTGTTTCCCATGAGGAAGCGTCCACTTGTCAGGGTAATTTTGTCCCTGATGCCCAAATCCTTATACCTTTGATCTCTTTCCTGATCATGATTAAGTAACATAAATCAAAAGCTTAAAAAAATATTTTCTCAAGATTATATTCTTGGACATAACATCTTCTTTGTACTTGGATTCAACATCTGATCCAAAACCACTTTCTAAGTCTTCCAAGTGCTGGAAATACAACAAACATGTCATAATGATCACATAAAGATGTTATTAGGCAATTATAACCTAGGATTCTGACAACACACCTTTTTTGAACCTCTAGACACTACTTTCTCAAGATTATAGTCCTGGACATAACATATCTTTTCATATAATTTCACATTATCTGCCTTCGTTTTAAGGGCGATCAACAGTTTGCTAGCTACATTTCCACTGTTAAATCACAAAGGGGTACACAAAATAAGCTTACCAAACTTCAAAAAAGGAGAGCAACGAACAAGATAGCAGTTGCCGATGAGGCAATCAATTCAGGAGTATCCCATTAAATTTGAGAACAACATCAGGAAACCATTTCCGAACAAAATAACTGCCTACATTATGACATGAGGACAAAATTTAAGACACCCGAGCAGTTCAAAAGCAATCCTAAATACTTTTCTTCATTCAGAATAGGAAAGTGCTACAAATGCCGTTACAAAATCCCAATTAAAATTTTAAGCCAAGGAATATAAACTGCATTTTATATTATGATACAAAGAAAAGATCAGATAGGCCTCACAAGTTGAAGCCCATTTTCAATGTCATAGACTCAACACCAGTCACAAGTTGAACACTAGACACAAGTTGAACACCAGTCAAAGTTCACCAACAAACACACATCAATGATATCACAAACACATTCAAATCCATAATCAACCAGTATCACACAATTACCAAATACTGAATCCTAATACCGAAATCCAAAGACATCAAAACATGAATAGGAAAATTGAATAATGAGTTGGGGGACATGAAACCTTCTTCCAAGAGTTGATTTTCCTGCACGTTTTTGTACTCATCCATATTAGTTTATATACAAACAGGGATACACCCAAAGAAGAAAAAGAATATGTAGAGAAGATCTAGGTTCATGCATATTTAAAATGTTCTCACGACTGGATCGTACAAAAAAGAGATTTATCCTCTTTAACTCTTCAAGGATCTTAATAACTCACTTATAGTATACAACAACTATATGTGCAGATTATTCTAACAACTGGATCGTACAAAAAAATATCTTCACTGTGTCCAGAGGAGGCCAAAACTAGGTTCATGCATATTCAAAATGTTCTCATAGCTTTTGAAGCGTCATTGTTAGCCACCCATTGCTATATCAAAGTCCAAAGGAAGTAAGGATGTAAGGAAAAGGTGAATAAAGGCACAAGAAAAGCTTAAACAAACAAATAAATATTGGCATGCTATTAATGAAGCCAGCACTTGCAAACCAAATCCCTTGGCTCCGTTTCTTGTGGATTTGATTTGAGCTAATTGATATATTGACATATAGAGTACTCGTATTGTAGGTTGATCTCTTTTGTGGTATAACTCACCTCTTGTTGGGGTTGTAGGTGTTGTAGACTTAGATGCCATGGTGGGTGATTGAGAAGGAGGTGCTCTTGAAATTTCCATGTTGCTGTTGTGGGTTGATCTTTCTTTTGGATTTGACATGAAAACTACAGGAAAAAAGATATCTCTTGATTATATTGTAACAAATAACGTAAATAATAAACACCAACACTAATTCATTCAGTTAATATACTGAGCTTGCAGGATTATTGAAAGGACCGGCGGTGGCGGAAATAGACACGATTGATAGATAATATAAACAACCAGTTACTGCAAGAATAGGTAGCAATCGAAGGAGCTTCAACCGAAAGCAAGAAATCAGATTGGAATTTTCTTACTATTAGAACATAACTATAAAAAAGATTTATCCTCTTTAACTCTTCAAGGATATTAATAACACATGATAAGAAGAGATTGATATCTATCCAAGATCCTTGGTGTAATAAGAGCAATGGCAAAAGGCCATTGTTAAAATACCTACCGGGTGCCTTTCAAAGGTAGGACATAGTTAAAAAAACATGCTCTATTTCCATCCTGAATATAGTGTAATAAGAGCAATGGCAAAAAGCAAGACAACAACATCAACAACATCCTTGGTGTCCCTTTCAGAGGCAGGCCATATTAATCCACAATGTTGATACTTAAAAAAAAATTGCAACTAAAATGAATGTGGTACCGTCACAAATCCAACTTCTTGCTCTTCTATGTGGAAGAGGAACAACCTTAAATTGCTTCAACTGCTACTAAGTTCTTCAGTCGGCGCGTGACTTGGTGTTAGGTCCAGAAGGTTTCTTTCCTCCATATTTCTGAGCAGAGTTCAAATAATCAGGCGTGTCAGTTAGGAGGTAGTATTTGGTTAGATATGAAATTACACCGGAATCAGTAAATGCAAAGCTGTAGTATGGTGTTATATGCGGAGAAAAATGGAAGTAAGCTCACTTGCTTTCCGATGTTAAATGAATAAGAGGGATATATTTGTACTTGATCATATGTCCAATCTGGCGCTTCATTGTAAGAACAAATAGAACAATCCAAGAACACAACAATATAGGCCAGAAGTCAAGAACATCAAATGCAGAAAAGAAGGTTGTCACAAACGCTATAGCAACTGCCTTTGTCACAGTGTACCTGTCATTAATTTGCACAATAATGTATGTGTCAGACAAGTGACAAATATATGTAACTTTAGCATCACAGACTAAGGCATCCTTTCAATGCAAATAAGTTTGGCCGATCTTGTTCCTTGAATCCTTTACTGTTTACTAAAAGTCTTAATTACTTGGTTATAGATGTATCATGTTTGGACATTGAAGGATTATCAATACAGTAACTTTAGTATCTCTGTTTCACCAAGGTCTTTAATCATAAGAAGCAGGGAGTTTTATCCTTTGATTCCAATGATTAACAAAATATCGAAGATTAGTTCAATTGCACTATTATGGGGTAAACCCTAAACTTTGAGAGATATCTCATGAATTATGTTGCTCCTTCACCTTAAGGTTGTCCTACAGTGAAGTCCCTAATCTTTAGAATATTGGAGCAGCTTGGTCCTTTGATTTGTTCCACTAAATGTGACTTTCAAATCCCAAGGGAGTCATCTACGTTTTGCCTTTTACTAGCATTCCCGTTGGAGTTTGCAAGATTCCTTTATTCCTTTATTCTTGTCTTGTTCATAAATGATCATAAGCACACTTAACCAAATAATGTAGTTTGCAAGATTCCATTACATAAGACTTAAGCAAGATTAAATCAATCAGCAAAAATAGAAATAATCAATTTGTTAATAAAAATTCCTATTTCCTCGTGTAGTTGGTTCTTAACTTTTTGATGCAATTAGCTAAAGCGTAAACACAAACCTTTGACAATTTATACCTGATTAGTAATCAATTTTATAACTTCCTTTGCTACTTTGCATTTGGAAGATTGTTGTGAGGCTAATGCAGTAGTTTCCTTTGCATGTTGCTGTAAGTTTCGATATTTGAAAAAGAGAACCTCAAACTTCATCAAAGCTCAACCACTCTTCAGTTATTAAAAAACAAATACAAACAGACAGATAACTAAGGCCATAAAAGCTTGCGGAATCAAAGGAAAAACGTCATTTACCTCTACCTTACAAGTTCCACAAAGTCCATATCCGCCACAACTGACTACTTTCCGCTGGTATCAGAAGAACGGGAGCATAATTCATCACTCGAAAACAACAAATTTCAAAAAGGATAACTAAATTATAGGATTAATCGACTTACAAAGGGAGTATAGAGGTCAATATTATTATCAAGCATGATATCCCTTAGCCGCTTCTCGCCGCTTGCCGCGGAAACATTTTCCATAGGGAATTCTCCGTCGCTTCCTGTCGTTGGCTATCGATTTTAAATTCCATATTTTATTAGTAACTATAGTACTATGACAGGAAATCTGATTTAACGGGTTTATGGATTTGGTTACAATTACAAAAAAGGGTAGTTGAAGTACCGAAAGGAATTCAAGATGAATATGAGGGGTCTGAGACTCAGAGACCGTGGACAAGATCCTTCCGGTAGCAGGAAGTGCGGTGGTCACTGGTCGCCGAAGGAATCTTGATGCCTTACCTAGTGCAACCATAGTGCTTGCTGCTTACCTTAGTTGTTGTCTACTTAGCTTAGTCGTTGGTCACCGGGAAACGGAACCAAGCATCTAGGGTTAGGCGAGGGACAATGCAGCTCTCTATGCTCCATACACTTCCTCGACTTCAAAGCTTTAATAGCCTCTAAGTTATCAAGGCAAGGGATATAATCCATTGAACCAGGCCCCTCACAACTCTCACAATTTAATCTCGTCAGATTCTCAACCTCCGACACTTCCTCTCCATTACTACCTTGATATCTTTGCGGCGAATTGGAAATTGGCATTTCTGAACCTCGATCATCCTTATCTTCTTCCATCGGTGGATCTGACGAGGACGGTAATTGAGATACTGGCAGTGATGAAGACGGTGGTGGAGGTGGTACGTGGAATTGCTGTCGCCGCCGCTCCGAGTCGCCACTCACAGTCGTCGCCGGCTGGTACAAACGATGCTATCAGAGATTGTTGGGATTTGGCCGGGTAGGACTATCAGATGGTTAGGAGAGTCGGGAGATCGATAGGGAATAGATTGATTAGGTTTATAGAGTTTTTTTTTACTACGTTTATTAATAAACCGGTGTCCGAAATTATTGTATATCACGGTTAGTTTATTTAACCGGGTTCCGGAATTATTATGCCCCGGTTAGTTCATATAACCGGGGTCCGAGAATTTTTTTTTAAAAAAAAATTGATTGACCTCGGTTATAGATATAACCGTGGTCCGAAAATACCTTTGATCACGGTTTTTTTAAACTGCTCCAACATAAGCGAGGTCTAGGGGGTTTTTGTACTAGTGTCATGGGATTCCAAAGATCGAATTGTTGGAAATATACTTCAAGGGTTTGGATGGAGATACTCAATTCAAGCTCCAATTACTTTCCGCCGGCACCTTCATAGATATGCCGATAGATGAAGCTTGGGATTTCATTGAAAAGCAAGCTTTAGACATGGAGAAGTACTCCCATCAAAGAGTTGAAGATGGAGCAAGGAGAGTTAGCTTCCAAGATACATCATCAAATGGAGCTCAACTGACCTCGCTTAGCAATGAAGTAAAGCAATTGAAGGAGCTTTTAGTAGATCAAACGAAGAAGGAGCAAGACGGTGGCTACCAAGGAAGAAACAACTATCAAGGGCTGCGGAACAACATACAACAACACCATCAGAAACTCCAACAACAACAACAATTGGAGATCTAATCAACAAAACTCCGATAACCCTTATTCTCATGCTGAAAATGCTCTTAATGCCCCCTCTCTTCTTGTACTCCATTGAGAAGCCAAGAGCCTGCACCAAGTTCGTCCCAGCCACCAAAGAAAGATGCTATGCTGGAGGCAATTTTGATCAAGCTCAACACTATGGAGACGTCTATGAATTCATTTTCAAAGGCACAAAAAGCTTTAGGACAACAATTTTATCAACAAGGCGAATAAAGCGCCAAGAGATTCAGGGAAGCTTCCAGCAAGGACAGAGAGCAACCCTAATAGACAAATCATGGAAATTACAACAAGCAGTGGATTGAAGACTGCAGATCCAGTACCTCGGTCGAGCCACGACCAGATGAACACCTCGGTCGAGGTGCCAACCGAGATGGAGCCCCAGAAAGCGAAAGAAAAATCTGAAGTTTATGTTCCACCTCCTCCTTATAAACCACCACTTCCATTCTCTCAGTCAAGGGCGAGGGCACATCTAGACAAGCAATTTGGTAAGTTTCTAGACCTTATGAATAAACTACATAAAAACAGCCCTTTCATTGATACCATTCTAGGGATGCCCGCCTATGGGAAGTTTCTGAAAGAGATTCTATCAAGGAAGAGGAAGCTGGAGGATTTTGGTGAAGTAAGGATGACATCTAGGTCTTCGGATCTCATTCAAATCATGAAGGAGAAGATGCCACCTAAATTGAGAGATCCTGGTTCATTTTGCATTCCTATTCAAGTTGGGGATGTAACCTATGATGCATTATATGATCTAGGAGCTAGCGTTAGCATCATTCCGCTGGAGCTTTGTGAGAAAGTCGGACTTGGAGAGCCCAAGCCCGTTAAGATGACGTTATACATGACGTATCGCTCCATTACCCGTCCCGTGGGTATCTTGGAAGATGTTCCCATCAAGTTAGGTAATTTCTACATACCTATAGACTTTGTTGTGCTTGATATTCCCGTAGATTATCCCATCCCTATCATTCTCGGGAGACCATTTCTAGCAACTTCGGGTTGCAATGTTGATTGTAAGAACGCCAAGTTGAAATTCAACATTGGTGGCGATCATGTGGAGTTTGCATTGCTTGCTGCAATGAAGGAACAACCGCTAGAGGATGACATCTTCAACCTCTATGATGAAGAAGAATCTAGAGAATTGGTGAGCTCTATCCTTACTAAAGATCCTCTTGAAAAATTTCTTAGTTTCTTAGTTTTAGTTTAATGGAGGAAGGTATCGATGTCTCTTGTGATGCAGATATACGAAGCTTGAAGGCATTGGAAGCAGATCCAACAGCTAGATTTGATAAATTGATTCAGGAGAAGGAAAGCACGTTAGGTTTTGGTTCCGGTTCCAGTTCCAGTATCTCGACCGAGACAATTTCTGGAGCAAGCGGGGTGTTCTTATCTGAAGTACATTTCGGTCAACCACCTCGGACCCAGACCGAGGTTGCAAGCAAGATGATGTCGACTGAGACTTCTGAAGGTCCAGTTCTTCAATCTAAGTCCACTTCACTGGAAGAAGGAAGCACAAACCCACCTCAAAAAGCACCCCTAGTCGTGGAGCTTAAACCGCTTCCGAGTCACTTGATGTATGCTTTCCTTGCTCCGGATTGTACTTATCCCGTTATCGTTACTACTTTCCTTTTTGAAATTGAATTATCTAAACTGATGCATGTTCCGAGGAAACATCGAAAGGCTTTGGGTTATACTATTGATGATCTTGTTGGATTTAAGCCTTCTTTTTGCATGCATAAGATACTAATGGAGGACGATCATAAGACTTTACGGGAACCTCAAAGGCGGTTAAATCCGATCATGAAAGAGGTTGTGAAGAAGGAGATTCTTAAGTTGTTGGATGCAGGTATCATATTTCCCATATCGGATAGCAAATGGGTGAGCCCGGTGCATGTAGTTCCCAAGAAAGGAGGGATGACCGTTGTGACAAACAATAACAACAAGTTGATTCCTCCTAGGACCGTTACGGGCTGAAGGATGTGCATTGATTATAGGAAGCTGAATGTGGCCACTCGGAAAGACCACTTCCCGCTTCCCTTCTTCGACCAAATGCTCGAACGGTTAACTCAACACTCCCTTTTTTGGTATCTAGTTGGTTATAGTGGCTTTTTTCAGTTTCCTATCCATCCGGATGATCAAGAGAAGACCACTTTCACTTGTCCATGGGGGACATTCGCTTATCGGAGGATGCCATTCGGATTGTGTAACACACCTGCTACCTTTAAGCGTTGTATGATGGCTATCTTTTCCGAATACATTGAGGAGATTTTCGCTCCAAATGGTGTGTGAAAGCTTTAAATTTATAACCGAGGAAATATGCTTAAAACAAGGTTGCGAACCCGCAGTGTACGGGTCAATCGTAGTAAAAGCAAGAATTCCGGGGTGTCGATCTCAAGGACTTAGGTGAAACAAAGCAAGTATAGGTTGTCAATATTGCAACTAACCACAAAAGCAATTAAAGCAATCAAAGATGATAAAAAGTCAATTAAAGGAAATATGCAATTCTAGGGATTAAAGCATCTAGTTGTGGTTCCAACTCAAAATCTCAAGATAAAGTGGACAAAGCTGAGATTTTGCAAAAGGGAAGGTGTTACTAAAGTGGAATAGATTACCGGGTAAGTCTCACTACTCACAATCCCAAACCAAAGAACCTATCACCGGGTAAGTCTCAAGGTACTAAGGAAAGGAACTACAATCTCAAACCAACACCAACTAAGGGAATAGAATCAACCTTTACCGGGTAAGTCTCAGGCTAACTCACAAAGATGGAATGAAGGCACACTCAAACCCCAATAAAGGATAAACCTTTATTACCTATACTTATGATCTTGGGTAAACAAACAAAGGAATTACCGGGTAAGTCTCATCCTAGGCTTGCATTGAACCAGGAAAGGTGTAATAAGAATAGGATTTGGCAAACTCTAACACTTAACTCTCAGTTTCGGATCAGAAAGGTTACCTCAGTCAGACGAATTCCACCCCGGCCGAGATGTTCATCGACTGAACGAGATGCTCTAGGGTTAAGGATAAAGACTCGAGCTTTCAGGGTCCTACTGGAATTTAAGATTATTCTATCATTGTTTATTCCACAACCTTCAGCCAATCACCCTAGAATCACACAAAGAAATTAGTCACTCATCATCATGAAAGCAATAATCAAATATAAGGGTAGACAGTGAATAATTGAACACAAAAACCTTAAGAAAAAGGCTTCAATAACTGAATCAATTATCAAACAAACAAGCGTTCCTTGGATCACAATCCAATAAGACAAGTCAACAAAGAAGGGAATCTAAGAAAACCTTACAAAACCTTTCACAAAAGCTATAAGAGCTATCAACTTTCTTCCTTCAATCTTCCTTCCTTCAACCACTATAATAATAATAGCGGGATTTCCGGTGATGCGCCGGTGCTGATTTGTGGAAAATCCAGCCCATTATATAGGAAAACTACCGTCCTAAGATAAAATATCTTGAAAAGATATTATTCTAATAAAATATATCTATCTCTCATAAATAAACCCCTAAAATATATGATCTTCATTCCAGAAATCCAGCCTAAAAATATAAGATCTCTCCTTCCAAAAATAAAAGATCTTAGCCAAGAATAAAATATATCTCGCCGCGTCCAAGGTGTTCGCCTCGGTCGGGACGCTCCTCTGGATCACCTCGGTCGAGATGGTACTGTAGCTGACCGAGGTGGCTCTAAACTGAATGTGAAATCTCTTAAATCTGGTCCAAAGTAAATCTCTAATCCATTTCCATGCTTCATGGATTCTTCCGTAAGCTCCTAAATGTAGCTTCAATGACTTCTTAGCTCCTTTAACTCCATTTGATGCAAAACGTGCCATTTTACCTACGATTACAACGAAACTTGGTGTAGACCTCGATTCCCGCAAAGGTAGATGAAACAACAATATAATCACATAATATACATTCAAACATGCAAATTATTGAAGATGAAACATCTAAACAAGTCCCAAAATATAGACTATAATTCATGCTATCAAAATACCCCATACTTGTCCCTTGCTTGTCCCCAAGCAAGTTCCAAATCTTAGATACA
This sequence comes from Fagopyrum esculentum, assembly GCA_033239045.1. NCBI lineage: Eukaryota > Viridiplantae > Streptophyta > Magnoliopsida > Caryophyllales > Polygonaceae > Fagopyrum > Fagopyrum esculentum. The sequence continues at coordinate 89,887,108 of BSUD01000006.1, read as the reverse complement.
AGATAGAATGGATTAATTATGTATAATCCAGTTTAAACCACTAAGTCAATCAACAAGCTCGAGGTCTCAAGGGCTTTTCTAAAGAAGGGTCAAGAAACGTGTGAGGGTGGGATGTATATAGGAATGTGGTGCTAGAATCCGGGAAAAGGGATCTTATTTCACTTCCTTTGAACTTCAACATATTCCACCAATAAGCTTTGCTTATTTTTACTTTTTTTACTTTCTGGGATGCATGGGCAGAGGTGCATAATAACTGAAGCCTAGGAGATCAGCAATCATCAATTTCTCGAGATGCCTCAAACCCTTGATGCACATGCCATGACCCGTTAGGAATATCGCTCAATCCGACTTTGGCAAGACACAAACACCCGGCTATGTGAATGATGCTGAGTTACTCATCATCATGATTGACTTCCCCAAACCTATTTGTTTCTTTCTAACTTTCAGCCAACATCTCAACTTTTCCTTCACCTGCTTTTCACTTGCTTGCTTCCAAATTCCCGGATAGGTAAAGGGAGGCAAATATGTATATGAGGGGCTAAGCATGATCAAGAAGAAGAAGAGAAGAGAGTGAAATGCCTTAATCATCCCAGGAAGAAAGTGAGAGAACTCATAATGTGGTGTCAACCTTCAAATTCAACATAATTTGGATAAAACCAAGTATTAAACATGCCACAAATTTTAAACAAAGCATTTAGCAACTTAAACATATCATAAAACCTTTTAAACATATAAAGATTTCAAAACCAGTCAGCAAACGAAATCATCACTGAGGTCATATCCAGATAAGAAGCACAAAAATCGTTTCGAAAACTCTCTCAGTTAAGCCACCTCGGTCGAGATGTTCTAAGTCAACCGAGGTACTGTACCTCGATTGGTCAGAGTCACATCGGTCGAGGTCAATAAAAAAATTTTCAAACCAGTTTTTGACGTTTTTCTCAATCAAATAACCTGTATGCATGCATGTAATCTCATATAAACACATAGAACAAGATAAAACAATAAATATCCATCAAGAGTCATACAAGCGTACACATAAGTCATATAAATACATACCCGCATACCCCATACTTGGGACACATTGTCCCAATGGGTCAAATAAGTCTAAGGAAACAGAGTACTCACCGAACAGTGTTGAGCTGCATAATAAATAAATAAAGAAATCCTGCAAGCTCTAATCCCAATCCGGTGGTGGTGGTGGCACGTACGGGTAATGAGATGGGTCAAACGGGTAGCCCATGATATGCGGAAACTGAATCTCAGCCATCCTGTACTGGTAGTGCTGTCTCTCCTGCATCTCTCTCATGTCTAGGGATAAGGCGGCGTAGGAATCTATCATCTGATCCGTCAGATCATCGATCCGGCGGTGAGCGACTGGATCCCTCTGTCTGCGTACCCTATGCCTGGCAGGGCGTGCTGGTGCTGTAGCTGGCTCCTCCTATGTCTCGCCGTCGTCTAGATCGACGACTGGCACACTAGTCCCAGCTGTATCTGTACCTGTGTCCATGGCAGCGCCGCCATCCTTATCCTCACCAGCCTCCTTCTTAACCTCCTCATCGTCCTGCCCTTGAGTTGCTGCTGCTGCATCTCTGGCGTCCTCCATAAGCGGAATCCATGCGGTGTGCCAGTAATGCGGGTCATAAACGGAGAACTGAGCTGACCATCTAATACCTTGAGGTGCAGTCTGCTCCTAGGGCATCGCCACATATGGCGTAGTAAGTCCGCGAGGAACCGATATCCTCCTAGTGATCATCTCCTGCAGCCCGAGCGGCTTGGCAACCGCCACCATAGTACATGCACTCAGATCAAGGTCCATGTAACTCGCAATGTGAGTCACTATACCTCCGCAGCAGATGTCTCCCTTCGCCTTCGCCTTGATCTTGTGCAAATCCTCCGCTAGCATCACTCCAAAATTCGGAACTCCTCTGGTCACCATGCAGTAAAGACTCAGCAGCTCACCCTGCCTAATCTTCTGGGGCGTCTCAGTACGCGCCAGAAGAGTCTCGCTAAAAATCCGGTGAGCAAGTCTAAAGGCTAGGTGGAAAATAATCCGCTCCCTGGAGTCTCCAAGTCTCCACCTATCAGCGTGCTGAACTACGTGAGCTATCTGGCCCCAGAACTCTCGAGCTATAACTCGAGAAGGAAAATCAGCAACTGTGGGGGCCGGGAAGCCGAAGATGTCCCTCCAGTGGTCCATAGGAACTAGATAGTTCCGGTTCATCAACCGGTACTTGATGGCACACTCAGTAGGCAAATAAGTGACGGAGCTAACAAACTCCAAGGTCGGCTCAAGGTAAGCTGGAGCTCTAATCTCAGTAAACTGCTCCAACCCCACCATAGATATCATCCGCCTCAGATCATCATCCACGTGGCGGCAGTCGACTGCAGAAATGTCCAGAAACCGTGGTGCAACAACTGGACATGCTGCTATGCGGTCATAATCTACCTGGTGACGCTCATGGATCACCGGTATGGAGCGGCGTGAAGAAGAAGAAGAAGGAGAAGGAGAGGATCTATCTCTCAAAACCAGCTGCCTGTCAAAACTCATCTTTTTCTCTCACTGTCAGACCACCTCGGTCACTCTGACAACTCTCAAGAACACCTCGGCCGAGGCACAGGACGACTGGACCGAGGCGAAGTGCTGCTCGATCGTAACTCTCAAAAATCCAGTTCTTTTCCCCCAATATCACTACCAATGGTTCCTATGGGGTACTTAATCCTTTTCCAGCACAATGCAAGGGCAACCAAAGCCCAAATTGATAAAAAACAGTGAAGAAGGGAGAGTTAGGGTTTTTTTCGAATTACCTCAGATTTGGTCGATTTGGAGTGTTTTTGTTACAGATTGTTGCTTGCAAACCGATCCTCTACCCTTTCCTTACAGTTTGGAAGCGAGAATCGTCGAAAACGAGCGAAAATCAGCGAACGAGGTGATTTGGGGCGTTTCGGTCGAGAGGGTGAGAGAGGGAAAAGAGAGAAATCTCAGCCCCTTTTATACCCTTTTTTGGAAATGTTGTCACCTCGGTCGAGATGGTCTCGACTGGACCGAGGTGGTACGGACCGAGGTGGATCTTCAGTAACCCTAGTCGCCTCGGTTGCTCAAGAATCGTCTCGGTCGAGGTGCTGTGACAGCAACCGAGATGTGTCTCAGTCAAACTCCGTCTTCTTAAATTCTCGAACTTCTGTCCTTCTAGTGTTGCTCCTGGGTTGTATTCCTTCCTTAGATGTCACCTGTTGTTTGTCTAGGACGCCAAAAACAAAGCAAAGCAAAGCAAAAGCAAATTATCTAAAGCTAGACTAGAAAAAAGGGAAAAGAAAGCAATACCTTGGGTTGCCTCCCAAGAAGCGCTTGATTTAAGGTCGCTAGCTGGACCGTACGGCATCCCTAAATGTGCTAGGAGGTATCCTGACCCCATACTTCACCTTCATCATGGGGTGAGATAAGGAAGTCTATCAAACGCTCCAACAAGTGTAAGTGCTCATCGGGGAATGAATCGTCTATGGGTGGTTCGTCCTTCTCGCGTGAAGAGGGAGGTAACCGGCTGAGGTGATCCGCGATAGAATTTTTGGATCCCTTCTTATCACGGATCTCTAAGTCAAACTCTTGAAGCAAGAGAATCCATCTAATAAGACGTGGCTTGGCATCCTTCTTAGCAAGCAAGTAACGAATAGCTGCATGGTCGGTGTAGACAATAACTTTCGCCCCTACCAAGTAAGAACGAAACTTCTCAAAAGCATATACAACCGCCAATAGCTCCTTTTTGGTGGTGGTGTAGTTACGCTAGGCTTCATCTAGCCTCTTGCTAGCGTAGTAAATGACGGTGGTACGCCCATCCTTCTTTTGTCCAAGCACCGCTCCTACTGCCACATCACTCGCATCGCACATGATATCAAAGGGCAAGGTCCAATCCGGAGGCTGGATAATGGGAGCGGAGATCAACGCTTCCTTAATCCTGTAAAATGCATCAAGACACTCCTGCGAAAACTCAAAAACAACATCTTTATTCAAGATGTTAGTTAGTGGTTTACAAATCTTCGAGAAGTCCTTGATGAATCTCCTATAGAAACCTGCATGCCCGAGAAAACTACTCACACCCTTAACAGAACAAGGGGGAGGAAGTTTCTCAATAGTCTCGATCTTAGCTCGATCGACCTCAATACCTCGATTGGAAACGAGGTGTCCTAGCACGATGCCTTCATTAACCATAAAGTGACACTTCTCCCAATTCAAGACGAGATTAGTGTCTTCACATCTTTGTAGCACTAGAGAAAGGTTAGATAGGCAATCATCAAAAGAGGAACCATATACTGAAAAATTATCCATAAATACCTCCATGATCTCCTCTATATACTCGGAAAAGATAGCCATCATGCATCGCTGGAAGGTAGCGGATGCATTGTATAATCCAAATGGCATCCTCCTATAAGCGAATGTCCCCCATGGACAAGTGAAAGTGGTCTTCTCTTGATCATCCGGATGGATTGTAATTTGGAAGAAGCCACTATAGCCATCTAAATAGCAAAAATGTGAATGTTGGGCCAACCGTTCGAGCATTTGATCGATGAAGGGAAGTGGAAAATGGTCCTTCCGAGTGGCCATGTTTAGCTTCCTATAATCGATGCACACCTTCCAGCCCGTGACGGTCCTAGTTGGGATTAACTCGTTGTTCTTATTCGTAACAACGGTCATCCCTCCTTTCTTCGGAACTACATGCACTGGGCTCACCCACTTGCTGTCCGAGATAGGAAATATGATACCTGCATCCAACAACTTAATAATTTATTTCTTCACAACCTCTTTCATGATCGGATTTAACCGTGTTTGAGGTTCCCATGAAGTCTTATGATCGTCCTCCATTATTATTCTATGCATGTAGAAAGAAGGCTTAATGCCAGTAAGATCATCAATAGTATAACCTAAAGCCTTTTGATGCTTCCTCAGGACATGCATTAGTTTAGATAATTCAGATTCGGAGAGGGAAGCACTAATAATGACGGGATAAGTAGAATCCGGTCCAAGAAAAACATACCTCAAGTGACTTGGGAGTTGTTTAAGCTCCACAACTAGGGGTGCTTTCTGAGGTGGATCTTTGCTTCCTCCTTCCAGTGGAGTAGGTTGAAGGACTGGACTTTCAGAAGTCTCAGTTGACATCATCTCGCTTTCGACCTCGGTCGAGGTCCAGAGAGGGTGACCGAGATGTTCTTCAGTCAAGAACACCTCGCTTGGTCCAGAAGGTGCCTCGGTCGATGTACTGTAACTGGGACCGAAACTAGAGATCTTGTTCTCCTGGATTAGTTTCTCAATCTTAGCTCCTGGATCTTCTTCCAGTGCCTTTAAGCTCCGTATATGTGCATCACAAGAAACATCTATACCTTCCTCCATTAAGCTAAAACTAATAACTCTTTCAAGTGGATCGTTAATAAGGATAGAGCTCACCAATTCTCTTGATTCTTCTTCATCATAGATGTTGAAGATATCATCTCCTAGCTGCTTTCCTTTCATTGCCGCGAGCAATGCAAACTCTACTTGATCACCGCCAATGTTGAATTGCAACTTGGCGTTCTTACAATCCACATTGCAACCCGAAGTTGCTAGAAATGGCCTCTCGAGAATGATAGGAACGGGATAATCTGCGGGAATGTCAAGTACAACAAAGTCTATAGGTAAATAGAAGTTACCTAACTTAACCGGAACGTCTTCTAAATTGCCCACGGGATGGGTAATGGAGCGGTCCGCCATGTACAACCGTATCTTCACCGGCTTGGGCTCCCCAAGTCCGATCTTTACACATAGCTCCAACGGGATGATGCTCACGCTGGCTCCTAGATCACACAATGCTTCACAAGTGACATCCCCAACTTGAATGGGAATGCAAAATGAGCCGGGATCTCTTAATTTGGGTGACATCTTCTCTCTCATGATTTGAATAAGCTCCGAGGATTTAGATGTCATCCTTACTTCACCAAAGTCTTCCAACTTCCTCTTCCTTGATAGAATCTCTTTTAAGAACTTCCCATAGGTGGGCATCCCTAGAATAGCATCAAGGAAAGGGATGTTAATATGTAGTTTATTCATCAAGTCAAGGAACTTACCAAAATGCTTGTCTAGATGTGCTCTGGCCCTTGACTGGGGGAATGGAAGTGGTGGTTTATATGCAGGAGGTGGGACATAAACTTCAGTTTAATCCAACGCTTTCTGTGGCTCAACCTCGGTTGGCACCTCAGCCGAAGTGTTCTTCGATTGTACCTGGACCGAGGTGGTCTTCGTCTGCACTGACATCGACCGAGGCACTAGATCTGCAGTTTTCAGTCCACTTCTCGTCGTTATTGCCATGATCTGTCCCTTAGGGTTGCTTTCCGTCCTTGCTGGGTGCTTCGCTAGGTCTCTTGGCGCTTCATTCGCCTTGTTAAAGAATTGTTGCTCTAAGGCTTTTTGTGCCTTCGAAAATGAAGTCATGGATGTCTCCATAGAGTTGAGCTTGATCAAGATGGCCTTTAACACCGTTTCTTTCTTTTCCGGCTGGGACGAACTCGATCCTTGCTCCTGGCTCTTCAATGGAGTAGAAGAAGAAGAAGAAGAAGAAGAGAGGAAAGGATTAGAGGAGTCATTCGAATTAGAGTTAGAGTAAGGGTTACCCGAATTTTGATTGTTTGCCCTCCAATTATTGCTGTTGGATCCTCTATTGTTGTTGTAGTTGTTGTTCCGGGAACCGTTGTTGTTGTTCCGGTAACCATTGTTCCTTGAATTTTGATATCCTTCCTCCTCTTTCTTGGTTTGAGCAACCAAAAGGTCTTTCAATTGCTTCACATCATTCTTCAAAGAGGTGAGTTGATGATTGTTTGGTGGAGCTTCTCTATGAACTCCCAAGCTTCGTCAATCGGCATGTCCATGAACGTGCCTGTGGATAGTAGTTGAAGGTTGAATTGGGTGTTGCCGTCCAGTCCCTTGAAGTATATCTCCAACAACTCTATCTTTGGAATCCCATGATGTGGGCAATCCAAAAGGATGTCTTTAAATCTCTCCCATGACTTGGACAAACTTTCTTTGTCCTTCATGATGAATGTATTGATCTTCCCTCTCATTTCAGCGGTTTTAGAGGGGGAAAGAACTTAGTCAAGAACTCCGTCGTCATCTCCTCCCAAGTATTGATTTTTCCTGGAGGAAGAGATTGATACCAAGTAAGCGCTCTATCTTTCAAAGAGAAGTAGAAAGGCCTTAGCTTGTAATTGTTGTTTTCCAGCCTTGAAGGTCTCAAGGTCTCCATCAAGATCTCATAGTTTTGTATATGTTGATACGGAGATTCCCTCTCTAGCCTTCCAAACTGACATTTTTGAATCATGGAAAGAACTTGCGGTCGAAGCTCATAATCATGGTCCGCTGTATCACCTAGGTTGACTCCTGGATGCCTCAGCTGTTGATTAGGGTCCATCCTCTGCCCTAGGGTCTGTGGAATACCTGCAAAAACAACATCTCGGACTAGTATCCGAGGTGGAAGTATCTTGGCCGGGGCAGCAGGTACTAGGTCCTGCCTCGGTCGAGGAGCTGGAGCTGGTCGAGGTAGATATTGGTCCCGTAAATTTGCCATATCTGCTTCGATCGCTTCCGTCCTTGCGCGAGTTTCTTCCTTTTCCAGTCGCAATTCTTCTTTGCTGAGGAGTAGTTGTTCCAATGCCTCCTTTAATTCGGCCTCAAGATCTCGATTCTCTTGATTGGCCATCTTAGCTTCTTTCAAGCGTTTTTTTTTTGTCTTTTCTGGTTCGGGATCGTAAGGAACGATTTCTTTCCCAGTGCGGGTTCTTCGCATAAACCTAAGAAAAAGAACCTACGAAAGTCACTCAAGTAGAGTGGTTAGTAGAAACAAGGGCAAACGCCCCGAAAGACAACCGCAACCGGCTCGGTCTAGACCAAGTCCCCGACAACGGCGCCAAAAACTTGTTCGCTCCAAATGGTGTGTGCAAGCTTTAAATTTATAACCGAGGAAATATGCTTAAAACAAGGATGCGAACCCGCAGTGTACGGGTCAATCATAGTAAAAGCAAGAATTCCGGGGTGTCGATCTCAGGGACTTAGGTGAAACAAAGCAAGTATAGGTTGTCAATATTGCAACTAACCACAAAAGCAATTAAAGAAATCAAAGATGATAAAAGGTCAATTAAAGGAAATATGCAATTCTAGGGATTAAAGCATCTAGTTGTGGTTCCAACTCAAGATCTCAAGATAAAGCGGACAAAGCTGAGATTTTGCGAAGGGAAGGTGTTACTAAAGTGGAATAGATTACCGGGTAAGTCTCACTACTCACAATCCCAAACCAAAGAACCTATCACCGGGTAAGTCTCAAGGTACTAAGGAAAGGAACTATAATCTCAAACCAACACACCAACTAAGGGAATAGAATCAACCTTTACCGGGTAAGTCTCAGGCTAACTCACAAAGATGGAATGAAGGCACACTCAAACCCCAATAAAGGATAAACCTTTATTACCTATACTGATGATCTTGGGTAAACAAACAAAGGAATTACCGGGTAAGTCTCATCCTAGGCTTGCATTGAACCAGGAAAGGTGTAATAAGAATTGGATTTGGCAAACTCTAACACTTAACTCTCAGTTTCGGATTAGAAAGGTCACCTCGGTCAGACGAATTTCACCCTGGCCGAGATGTTCATCGACTGAACGAGATGCTCTAGGGTTAAGGATAAAGACTCGAGCTTTCAGGGTCCTACTGGAATTTAAGATTATTCTATCATTGTTTATTCCACAACCTTCAGCCAATCACCCTAGAATCACACAAATAAATTAGCCACTCATCATCATGAAAGCAATAATCATATATAAGGGTAGACAGTGAATAATTGAACACAAAAACCTTAAGAAAAAGGCTTCAATAACTGAATCAATTATCAAACAAACAAGCGTTCCTTGGATCACAATCCAATAAGACAAGTCAACAAAGAAGGGAATCTAAGAAAACCTTACAAAACCCTTCACAAAAGCTATAAGAGCTATCAACTTCCTTCCTTCAATCTTCCTTCCTTCAACCACTATAATGATAGCGGGATTTCCGGTGATGCGCCGGTGCTGATTTGTGGAAAATCCAGCCCTTTATATAGGAAAACTACCCTCCTAAGATAAAATATCTTGAAAAGATATTATCCTAATAAAATATATCTATCTCTCATAAATAAACCCCTAAAATATATGATCTTCCTTCCAGAAATCCAGCCTAAACATATAAAATCTCTCCTTCCAAAAATAAAAGATCTCAGCCAAGAATAAAATATATCTCGCCGCGTCCAAGGTGTTCGCCTCGGTAGGGACGCTCCTCTGGATCACCTCGGTCGAGATGGTACTGTAGCTGACCGAGGTGGCTCTAAACTGAATGTGAAATCTCTTAAATCTGGTCCAAAGTAAATCTATAATCCATTTCCATGCTTCCTGGATTCTTCCTTAAGCTCCTGAATGTAGCTTCAATGACTCCTTAGCTCCTTTAGCTCCATTTTTATGCAAAACGTGCCATTTTACCTACGATTACAACGAAACTTGGTGTAGACCTCGATTCCCGCAAAGGTAGATGAAACGACAATATAATCACATAATATACATTCAAACATGCAAATTATTGAAGATGAAACATCTAAACAAGTCCCAAAATATAGATTATAGTTCATGCTATGAGGAGATCATGTAGGTATTCATGGATGACTTTTCGGTATATGGTTCCTCTTTTGATAACTATTTGGCTAACTTTTCTCTAGTGCTACAACGTTGTAAAGATACTAATCTAGTTTTGAATTGGGAGAAGTGTCACTTTATGGTTAGCGAAGGAATTGTTCTAGGACACCTTGTTTCCAACCGAGGTATTGAGGTCGATCGAGCTAAGATCGAGACTATTGAGAAACTTCCCCCCCTTGTTCTGTTAAGGGTGTTCGGAGTTTTCTCGGGCATGCAGGTTTCTACAGGAGGTTCATCAAGGATTTCTCTAAAATCTCTAAACCACTCACTAATCTCTTGAATAAGGATGTTGTTTTTGAGTTTTCGCAGGAATGCTTGGTGCTTTTTATAGGATAAAGGAAGCTTTGATTACCGCTCCCATTATTCAACCTCCAAATTAGACCTTACCCTTTAAGATCATGTGTGATGCTAGTGATGTGACTGTAGGAGCGGTACTTGGACATTAGAAGGAAGACCGGACCAACGCCATTTACTATGCTAGCAAGACGCTAGATGAAGCTCAACTGAACTACGCCACCACCAAAAAGGAGCTTTTGGTAGTTGTTTATGCTTTTGAGAAGTTTCACTCTTACATAGTGGGTGCGAAAGTTAATGTTTACACTGACCATGCAACTATTCGTTACTTGCTTGTTAAGAAGGATGCAAAGCCGCGCCTCATTTGTTGGATTCTCTAGCTTCAAGAGTTTGACCTGGATATTCGCGATAAGAAGGGATCCGAGAATTCTGTTGTAGATCACCTAAGCCGGCTAGCTCCCTCCTCGCTCGAGAAGGATGACCTACCCATAGATAATTCGTTTCCCGATGAGCACTTGCATTTGTTGGAACATTGGATAGAATCCTTTGTTTCACCCCATGATGAAGAAGAAGTATGAGGTGAGGACACCTTCCAGCATGCTTGAGGATGACGTACGGTCCAACTAGCGACCTTAAACCAAGCGCTTCTTGGGAGACAACCCAAGGTATTGCTTTCTTTTCCCTTTTATAGCTTAGTTTTAAATAGTTTGCTTCGCTTTGTTTTTGCGTCCTCTAGACAGGAACCAAGTACTTTCTAAGAAAGGATTACAGCACAAGAGCTACACTGGAAGGACATAAGTTCGAGAAATCGAGAAGACAGAGCTTGACTGAGACATATCTCGGTTGTTGTCACAACACCTCGACCGAGATGTTCTTGGTCAACCGAGGCGACTAGGTCTGACATCTAGTCTGACACCTCAGTCCGCTCGGTACCACCTTGACCGAGGTGTAATCAAATTCAGGGAGGAGTATAAAAGGCGTGACAGTTCCTCACTCTACCACTTTTTCCCTCTCTACTCTCACCTCGACCGCGGCGACCCCCTACTCCCAAATTCTCGATTCTTGTTTGTTTTCCATGTTTCTTGGCTCGATTTCACCGGAGGAAGCAAGAAATTCAGTTTCCAAGCATCAAACAACAAGGAAAACGCTTCAATCTGCAGAATCTTGGGTATTTCGTTCCAAACCCTAACTCCCTCTTTCTTTTGTCGATTTTGAGCGGATCTGGCTTTAGTTGCCACTGTTTGTTGTTGAAAAAGATATAAGTACCCCTTAGGAAGCTTTTGGTAGTGATTCGGGTAGAAAAAACTTACAGATTCAAAGAATGTGTTCGAACAACAGTTCGCCTTGGTCCAGTCGACTGTGTCTCGGCCGAGGTATTCTTAAGGCAACCGAGATGTTCTTCACTCAGAAACATGATCAACATATCTGATCGTCAATTTTCCTTGAGGGATAGGCCTAGCAGTTCACACCATTCTTCTCCTTCCTCTGCTTCTCAGTTCTCCATTCCGGTGTTCCACGAGCGTTACCAGAAAGATTATGATCGTATTTGCGGGCGTCCGATAGTTGCCCCACGTTTTCTTCATGTTAATGCCTTCGAGTGCCTCCATATGGTGGAGGACTTGAAGAAGATGATCTCCATGGTTTGTCTTGAGGAGTTCATGGATATCAAAGCGCCGGCCTATCTGGAGCCGACGATGGAGTTTTTTCAGTTCTGTGACATATGTGTTGGTGCTTAATGGAATCAAGTACCGGCTGCTGAACAAGAACTATGTAGTTCCTATGGATCAGTTTAGGGAGATTTTCGGCTTCCTTACACCGACTGTGACTGATTTTCCTTCCCGAGCGGTGGCTCAGAGTTTCTGAGGCGAGATAGCCCATGTGACGGACCATAGTGATAGGTGGAGGCCCGGTGATTCCCGGGAGCATATTATTTTCCATCTTGCTTTCCGCCTTGCTCACACGATCTTTAGTGAGACTCTTCTGGCGCATACTGAGACGCCCCAGAAGATCCGTCAGGGGGAGTTGCTGAGTTTATTCTGTATGGTGACTGGAGGAGTGCCAGACTTTGCTGCCATGTTGGCACATGATTTGCATAGGATCAAGGGCAAGTCCAGAGGCGATATCTGTTGTGGAGGGTTGGTGACCAACATCGCCACTTCCATGGGTTTGGATCTGTCTAGTTGTACACTTGTCGCGGCTGCGAAGCCGCTGGGACTACAGAAGATGATCACCCGACGTATTCTAGTTCCTTGTGGTCTTGGCACGCCTTACGTTACCATGCCATGGGAGATGACTGCACCACAGGGCATCATGTGGTCATCTTAGTTTTTTGTTTTTGATCATTAGTACTGGTCAGCTGCTTGGTTCCCATATATGCAGGATGTTGGAAATGCAACTGATGATGATGATGATGGGTATGATGGAGGAGCTGCCATGGAGACCAGTACTGATACCGGCAGCCCTAGTGTTCCCGTTGTCAATCTTGATGACGAGGCGACGGAGGATGAGAGAGCAACACCACCACCACCGCCACCTCAGTGCAGATCCCGCTGCCGTAGAGATCCCGAGGCCTACCGACGGATTGACGAGCTAACTGATTAGATGATTGATTCCTACGCGGCTATGACAGTTGATATCTCCCAACGCTTTGCTGATGAGCGCCAATACACTAATGGATAGATGCATCATAAGGGGAGAGCCAGCATTACAACCAACAGATGATGGAGATCCAGTTCCACAATGATGATGGGCTATCCTTTTGATCCGACCCAACATCCTTACATTCTACATCCACCACCACCAGCTGACGAGGATTAGAACTACATGGATTTCTTATTTATTTATTATGCAGTTCAGCTAGGTCCGGTGAGTACTTTATTTCCTTAGACTTATATTTGACCCATTGGGACAATGTATCCCAAGTATGGGGTATTTGGATGTATTATTTGACTTATTTGCTTCGATGGTTGTATGAATCTTTTGGATATTATTGTTTATTTGGCTCTATATGCTTATTTGTCGTTACATGCATACCTACAGGTTTCTGTTTGAGAAAAACCGTCGAAAACTGGTTTGAAAATTTTTTTTAAGACCTCGACCGAGATGTTCATGGCCGATTGAGGTTGAACACCTCGGATGAGGTCAGAACACCTCGACCGAGATGGCTTTAACTGAAAGGTTTTCGAAACGTTTTGTGCTTCTTTTCTCGATATGACCTCGATGATGATTCTATTTGTAGATTGGTTTTAAAATCTTTATATGCTCGAAAGGTTTTATGATATGTTTAAGTTGCAAAATAATTTGTTTGAAGTTTTAGCATGTTTAATACTTTGTTTTTATCAAAATTATGTTAGATTTGAAGGTTGACACCACATGATGAGTTCTATCACGTTCTTCCTGGGATGATTAAGGCGATTCGTTCTCTCTTCTTCTTCTTGACCATGCTTAGTCCCTCATATACATATTTGCGTCCCTTTACCTATCCGGGAATTTGGAAGCAATTGAAGAAAAGCAAGTGAAGTGAAGTTGAGATGTTGGCTGAAAGTGTTAGAAAGAAACAATTAGGTTTGGGGAAGTCAATCATGATGATGAGTAACTCGGCACCATTCACATAGCTGAGTGTTTGTGTCTTTCCAAATTCAGATTGAGCGATATTCTTAACGGGTCATGGTATGTGCATCAAGGGTTTGAGGCATCTCGAGAAATTGATGATTGCTGATCTCCTAGGTTTCGGTTATTGTGCACCTCTGTCTATGCATCCCAAACTTAAAGTTAAGTAAGCAAAGCTTATTGGTGGAAGATGTTGTGATTCAAAACAGAAAGTGAAGAAAGATCCTATTCCCGGATTATAGCACCACATACCCTATATACATCCCACCCTGACACGTTTCTTGACCTCCTTTGGAAGCCCTTGAGACCTCAAGCTTGTTGATTGACTTGGTGGTTTAAATTGGATTATACATGATTGATTTTGATAAATATGATTTATTATGCATTCTATGATTTTATGCAAAGATCAACAACTTTCTTATATTTATAAAATGTTTTGATCATGTCTTGATTTTATTTGTCACGAAACATTCTCTTAGGGTGATCTTTGAGTGGAGCATACCACAAAAGGTTTTGAAATGTTTTTCATTGATCTTTCTAACTTATAATTCATTGTATCTTGTATCTAAAATCTGGATCTTGTTTGGGGACAAGCAAGGGACAAGTATGGGGTATTTTGATAGCATGTATTATAGTCTATATCTTGGGATTGGTTTAGACGTTTTATTTTCATAAATCTGCATGTATGGATGTATATTCTTTGATTATGTTGTTGTTTTGTCTACCTTTGCGGGAATCAAGGTCTACACCTAGTTTCGTTGTAATTGTAGGGAAAATGGCACGTTTTGGACCGAAATGGAGCTAAGGAAGCTAAGGAGTCATCGGAGCTACTTTATGGAGCATTAAGGAGCTATAAGAAGATCTCAGGAAGCATGGAAATGATTTAAAAGATTGATTTTGGACCATATTAGAGAGTTATACTTTCAGCTGAGACTCACCTCGGTCAGCTATAGTACCACCTCGACTGAGGTGATCTTGAGGAGCGTCTGGACCGAGGTGAACTGATGACGGGATAACGAGATCTTTATTTTGGCTGAGATCTTTAATTTTTAGAAAGTGAATATCACATATTTTTGGCTGGATTTCTGGAAGGAAAATATCTTTTTTTGCTGATTTATTTTGGAAGATATGGAGATATATTTTAAGGAAATTATCTTTTTAAGATATTTTATCTTTGGAAGATAATTCTCCTATATAAAGGGTTGGATTTTCTACAATTCAGCCATCCTTGGATCATCTTCGGATCAAGGATTTTCTAGAGGATTGTCTGAAGAATTTTGAAGGAAGTTTGAAGGTTGAAGGTCAAGGAAGGAAGGAATCAAGTTGAAGTTGGCTTTGAAGGAAGTTTGTAAGACTTTCTTTGTTGGTTTGGTTTGTTGTCTTTTCGGATTTTTGAGGAACGCTGATTGTTTGTTTGATTCATTGAGTTATTGAGACTTTGTGTTAAGGATTTCTTGTTTGAATATTGATTCCTTTGTTATATATTTGATTATTGTTATCATGAAGATTCTTGGCTAAGTTCTTTATGCGATTCTAGGGTGATTTGCTGAAAGTTGTGGGAAAGACGATGATAGAATGATCTTAACCCCAACGGACCCTGAAAGCTTGATTCTTTACCTTAACCGACGAACACCTCTGTCAGTCATTGAACATCTCGGCCGGGATGGAATATAACTGAGCGAGGTGAACCTTTCTTGAACCTTATCTGAGTTAAAAGTTCCTGTTTGCCAAATCCTATCCTTGTTATACCTTTCCTGGTTCGATGCAAGCCTAGGATGAGACTTACTCGGTGATTCCTTTGTTTGTTTACCCAAGATCATGAGTGTAGGTAATAAAGGTTTATCCTTTATTGGGGTTTGAGTGTGCCTTCATCCCATCTTTGAGAGTTAGTCTGAGACTTACCCGGTAAAGGTTGATTCTATCCCCTTGGGTGGTGTGTTGGTTAGAGATTATATTTCCTTACCTTAGTACCTTGAGACTTACCCGGTGACAGGATCTTTTTGGGATAGTGTGTAGTGAAACTTACCCGGTGATCTATTCCCACTTTAGAAACACATTACCTTCGCAAACCTCAGCTTTGTCCACGTTATCCTTTGAGATCTTGAGTCGGAACCACAACTAGGTGCTTTAATCTCTAGAATCCGCATTCCCTTTATCTGACTTTTATATCATCTTTGATAGCTTTGATTTGTTCTTATGGTTATTTGACAACCTGATTTAGCGAACTTTGTTTCACCATAGTCCCTGTGATCGACCCTTGGAATATTTTCTTTTATTACAATTGATCTGTACACTGCGGGTTCACATATTGTTCAGGCATATATCTTGGGTTATAAATATTGAAGCTTGCACTCACCTTTTGGAGCGAACAACGTCTCAATACGTGCCAGAATGTCTCACTAAAAATCCTGTGAGCAAGGCGGAAGACAAGATGAAAGATATTACGCTCCCGGGAATCTCCGGGCCTCCACCTGTCACTATGGTCCGTCACATGAGCTATCTCGCACCGGAAACTCTGACCCACCGCTCGGGAAGGAAAATCAGTCACAGTCGGTGTAGGGAAGCCAAAAATCTCCCTAAATTGATCCATTGGAACTACGTAGTTCCTGTTCAGCAGCCGGTACTTGATTCCTTGACGCTCCGCACGTAAGTCATTGAGCTGACAAACTCCAACATCGGCTCCAGATAGGCCGGCACTCTGTTATCCATGAACTCCTCCAGACCAACCATGGAGATCATCTTCTTCAAGTCCTCCACCACATGGAGGCACTTGAAGGCATCAACATGAAGAAACCGCGGGGCAACGATCTCACACCCGCAAATACGATCATTATCCTTCTGGTGACGCTCGTGGATCATTGGAATGGAAAAATGAGAAGCAGAGGAAGGGGAAGAATGGTTTAAACTATTAGGCCTATCCCTCAAGGCCAAATGACAATAAGATCTATTGCTCATTTTTCTGGATGAAGAACACCTCGGTTGCCCTAAGAATACCTCGCCCAAGACACAATCGACTGGACCGAGGCGAACTGCTGTTCGAACCCACTCTCTGAATATGTAAGCTTTTTCCCCCAAAAACACTACCAAAATATTCCTAAGGGGTACTTATATCTTTTTCAACAATAATCAGTGGCAACCAAAGCCATATCTGCTCAGAATCGACAAAAGAAGGAAGGAGTTAGGGTTTGGAACGAAATACCCTAGATTTTGCAGATTGAAGCGTTTTCCTTGCTGTTTGATGCTTGGAAACTGAATCTCTTGCTTCCTCCGGTGAAATCGAGCCAAGAAACGTTGAAAACGGGCAAGAATCGTGAAGTTGAGGGTGAAGTGCCGCCGCGGTCAAGGTGAGAGTAGAGAGGGAAAAAGTGGAAGAGTGAGAAACCGTCGCGCCTTTTATACCCTTCGCTGAATTTGATTACACCTCGGTCGAGATGGTCCCGAGCGGACCGAGGTGTCAGACTGGATGTCAAACCTAGTCGCCTCGGTTGATTAAGAACATCTCGGTCGAGGTGGAGTGACAGAAACCGAGATGTGTCTCAGTCAAGTTCCGTCTTCTCAATTTCTCGAACTTCTACTCTTCCAGTGTTGCTCCTGAGCTGTAATCCTTCCTTAGAGAGTATCTGATTCCTGTCTAGGAGGACGCAAAAACAAAACGAAGCAAACTATCTAAAACTAAGCTAGAAAAGGGAAAAAAAGCAATACCTTGGGTTGCCTCCCAAGAAGCGCTTGGTTTAAGGTCGCTAGCTGGACCCATCTCCATGGAACTACTCAATGTACCTCGAATATCTTGGAGTGCTCGTCATATCCATCATAAAACTCTTCCAAAAAGGTTCCGGTTCCTAATTTCACCGGCAAATAGTAAGATCTCTCACGTACAAGTTTGTACGGTTTGGTTCTCACCGGAATCCTTCTAGCTTTACTGCACTTTAATGGGACATAATCTAGCCTTGTGTCCCATCCTTTCATGGATCTAGAAATCAGCTTCTCATAAATCCTCCTTGCTTCCCCATCTCCAGCATGGGAATGACATATGGTCTTTGTCGTGTAAATGACCCCATACTTGAACAAAAGACACTTCATCGCCTTAACGGTGAAGTGCTTTCTAGCTCCGTTCCTCGTAGTTCAAGGAGCATCTTCTTTCAGCAAATATAAGGAAGGTTTCATCTTGACCTTGGGAGGTTCTTTTGGAAGAGACCTCCAACTCTCCGGTGCATCCCTAAAGAAATTTAGAACTTTAAAGGGGGTAGGAGCAAGTACCTTATAAAGTTCTTCAAAGCTTGGGGCAAGTTTCATTGGCCAAGGTTCTCTACATCTTTCTCTTCCACTTCCAACTCAACAAATTCTTCTTCCACCTCGACCCCAATTTCAGTAGTTGGATCGAGGTCTTCCACTTCTTCCTCTTCTTCAACGAGGACTTCAAGAGGAGTTTCAAATTCGAGCGGAGGAATGCTCGAAACTTGTAGTTCTTCCTTATACGCCTCTTTCGGCTTAGCATAGGATATGGAGCTTTCTTTGAGTTCCTCCACCTTCTTTATCAATTTCTCCCATTTTGATTCAAGAGAGTCTTCAAGAGGTTGCTCATAAACCTTTTTAGGGCCATTCAACTCATCCCATATCGCAAGCTCCTCCTCAATAGCCTCTTCTCTTTCTCTTTCACTGTCAAACCAACTGAAGGCGTATTTCTCTTCCAAGTATTCATAATGGTCCGCCCTAGCAGTTTGTCTTGCTATCCAGGATGGATCAAATGCAGGTTCATAGCGACTCGCAACCATTGGAAATCCTGAAAACTACATAACTCATAAGAAAAGATAAAATGCAAAAGCAAAAGCTTCCAAGCTAGGCAACCATATACCGAACTCGGTCTTGACCAAGTCCCCGACAACGGTGCCAAAAACTTGTTTCGCTCCAAAAGGTGTGTGAAAGCTTTAATATTTATACCAAGAATAATTGCAAATAGCGAACCCGCAGTGTACCGATCTGTAATTCAGGTTGTCAAATAACAATAAGCAACAAAGCAAAGCAATCAAAGATGATATAAAAGTCAGATAAAGGGAATGCGGATTCTAGAGATTAAAGCATCCAGTTGTGGTTCCGACTCAAGATCTCAAGGGATAACATGGACAAAGCTAAGGTTTACAAAGGGAAGGTGTTTCTAAGGCGGGAATAGATCACCGGATAAGTCTCACTACTCACCATGCCAAACAAAAGATCCTCTCACCGTGTAAGTCTCAAGGTACTA
Source organism: Fagopyrum esculentum (assembly GCA_033239045.1). NCBI lineage: Eukaryota > Viridiplantae > Streptophyta > Magnoliopsida > Caryophyllales > Polygonaceae > Fagopyrum > Fagopyrum esculentum. The sequence continues at coordinate 89,868,237 of BSUD01000006.1, read as the reverse complement.
AGGAAAGGAACTATATTCTCAAACCAATATACCACCCAAGGGGATAAAATCAACCTTTACCGGGTAAGCTCAAGCTAACTCTCAAAGATGGGATGAAGGCACACTTAAAACCCAAATAAAGGATAAACCTTTATTACCTCCACTCATGATCTTGGGTATACAAGCAAAGGAATCACCGGGTAAGTCTCATCCTAGGCTTGCGTTAAACCAGGAAAGGTATAACAAGGATAGGATATTTCAAACTGAAACCTCAACTCAAATAAGAATCAAAAAAGGTCTCACCTCGTTCAGTTATATTCCACTCCGGCCGAGATTTCAATGACTGACCGAGGTGTTCTTCGGTTAAGGTAAAGGCTCGAGCTTTCAGGGTCTACTGGGGTAAAGGCTCATTCTTTCATCGTCTTTCCCACAACTTTCAGCCAATCACCCTAGAATCGCATAAAGAACTTAGCCAACAACTATCATGATACCAATAATCAAATATATGAGAAAGGAATCAATCTTCAAACAAGAAAACCTTAACACAAAGGTCTCAATAACTGAATCAAACAAACAAACAAACAATCAGCGTTCCTCAATCAAAAATCAGAAAAGACAACAAAACCAAAAGTCAAACTAAGAAAATCTTACAAACTCCTTCAAAGCCAACTTCAACTTGATTCCTTCCTTCCTTGAACTTCAACCTTCAAAACTTCCTTCAACTTCCTTCAAACTTCCTTCAGAGAATGGGTGATCCAGAAATTATCCATGGATGGCTGAATTGTAGAAAATCCAACCCGTTATATAGGAGAATTATCTTCTAAAGATAAAATATCTTAAAAAGATAATTTCCTTATATCTCCATATCTTCCAAAATATATCAGCCAAAAAGATATCTTCCTTCCAGAAATCCAGCCAAAAATATGTGATATTCACTTTCCAAAAATAGAAGATCTTTGCCAACAATAAAGATCTCGTGTCCGGTCATCACTTCGCCTCGGTCCAAACGCTCTTGAAGATCACCTCGGTCGAGGTGGTACTGTAGCTAACCGAGGTGAGTCTCAACTGAGAATGAAACTCTCTAATCCGGTCCAAAATCAATCTTCCAAATCATTTCCATGCTTTCTGAGATCTTCTTGTAACTCCTCAATGCTCCAGAATGTACCTCCAATGACTCCTTAGCTTCCTTAGCTCCATTTCGGTCCAAAACGTGCCATTTTCTCTACAATTACAACGAAACTAGGTGTAGACCTCGATTCTCGCAAAGATAGACAAAACAACAATATAATCAGAGAATATACATCCATACATGAACATTTATGAAGATAAAACGTCTAAACCAATCCCAAAATATAGACTATAATACATGCTATCAATGTGCGTTGCTGGATAAACCCTTGCGATTCTAGGGTGATTGGTTTATGGTTGTGGTTTAGATGATGATAGACTGAGCCTTTATGTTAGATTTGAACCCTAGAGTTGGTTTAACCTTATTCTTTAGAACCTCGGCATGTTATCCAGGATTTGCGCCCGCGGTTTATCTTAGAACCATCCGAGGTTTCTTTTGTTGATCCGTATATGTTATATCGTTATGCTTGGATTTTAGAATGCCCAAATCTTAATCTTTGTTGAGTGTTTCATACCCTTACATCCCTTAGATCCCTCTAAGGCTTACATCTAAGCTTGGGAAGAGACTTACCCGGTGATTTCCTTTATTAGTTACCCTCGATGACGTGTTCTAGGTAATAAAGGTTTCAAAACCCTTTATTGGTTTGAGTGTGCCAGACATCTTGCTTGAGTGAGCTTACTCTGAGACTTACCCGGTGAAGGTTAGTTCTATTCCCTTAGGTTGAGTGGTTGGTTTGAGTTTATGTTCCTTTCCTTAACCTTGAGACTTACCCGGTGATAGGAGCTTTGGTTTGGGATAGTGGTTTGAGAGACCTCCCCCGTGATCGTTGTTCGCTATAAAAGGTGTATGGAAGCTTTAAAATTTATAACCCAAGAAGTATGCTTGAACAATATGCGAACCTGCACTGTACGGATCAATTGTAATAAAAGCAAGAATTCCAAGGATCGAACACAGGGGCTATGGTGAAACAAAGTACGGTAATCAGGTTGTCAAATAGCTACTAGTAGCAATTAAAGCAATCAAAGATGATATAAAAGTCACATAAAGGGAATGCAGATTCTAGGGATTAAAGCATCCAGTTGCGGTTCCGACTCAGGATCTCAAAAGATAACGTGGACAAAGATGAGGTTTGCAAAGGGAAAGTGTTTCTAAGGTGCGAATAGATCACCGGGTAAGTCTCACTACTCACTATCCCAAACCAAAGATCCTTTTACCGGGTAAGTCTCAAGGTACTAAGAAAAGGAACTAAAATCTCAAAGCAAAACACCACCCAAGGGAATAGAATTAACCTTTACCGGGTAAGTCTCAGGCTAACTCTCAAAGATGGTATGAAGGCACACTCAAACCCTAATAAAGGATAAACCTTTATTACCTACACTCATGATCTTGGGTAAACAAACAAAGGAATTACTAGGGTAAGTCTCATCCTAGGCTTGCGTTGAACCAGGAAAGGTGTAACAAGGATAGGATTTGGCAAACTTAAACTCTTAACTCAGATAAGGTTCAAGAAAGGTTCACCTCATTCAATTATATTTATCCCTACCGAGATGTTCAATGACTGACCGAGGTGTTCTATGGTTAAGGTAAAGACTCGAGCTTTCAGGGTCCTGCTGGGATTAAGATCATTCTATCATCACCTTTTCCACAACTTTCAGCCAACAATCATCATGATAACAATATTCAAACAAGAAAATTTTTCGCTCCAAAAGGTGTGTGCAAGCTTTTAAATTTATAACCCAAGAAGTATGCTTGAACAATATGCGAACCCGCAGTGTACGGATCAATTGTAATATAAAAAAGAATTCCAGGGGTCAAACACAGGGACTATGGTGAAACAAAGCATGAAATCAAGTTGTCAAATATGCTAATGACTATGAATTAAAGCAATCAAAGATGATATAAATTCAGATAAAGGGAATGCGGATTCTAGGGATTAAAGCATCTAGTTTTGGTTCCGACTCAAGATCTCAAAGGATAACGCGGACAAAGCTGAGGTTTGCAAAGGGAAGGTGTTTCTAAGGTGGGAATAGATTACTGGGTAAGTCTCACTACTCACTATCCCAAACCAAAGCTCCTATTACCGGGTAAGTCTCAAGGTACTAAGGAAAGGAACTATAATATCAAACCAACACACCACCCAAGGGAATGGAATCAACCTTTACTGGGTAAGTCTCAGACTAACTCACGAAGATGGGATGAAGGCACACTCAAACACCAATAAAGGATAAACCTTTATTACTTATACTCATTATCTTGGGTAAAAAAACAAAGGAATCACCGGGTAAGTCTCATCCTAGGCTTGCGTTGAACTAGGAAAGGTATAACAAGGATATGATTTGGGAAACTGAAACTCTCAACTCAAATAAGGTTCAAGAAAGGTTCACCTCGTTCAGTTATATTCCATCCCGGTCGAGATGTTCAATGACTGACCGAGGTGTTCTACAGTTTAAGCTAAAGACTTGAGCTTTCAGGGTCCTGCTGGGATTAAGATCATTCTATCATCGTCTTTCCCACAACTTTCAGCCAATTACCCTAGAATCGCATAAGAAACTTAGCCAACAATCATCATGATAACAATAATCAAATTTGTGAGAAAGGAATCAATATTCGATTAAGAAAACCTTAACACGAAAAGGTCCTAATAACTGAATCAAACAAGTAACAAATCAGCGTTCCTCAATGTTAAAAATCAGAAAAGACAACAAACCAAAAGCAATCTAAGAAGATCTTACAAACTCCTTCAAAAGCCAACTCCAACTATGATTCCTTCCTTCCTTGAACTTCAACCTTCAAACTTCCTTCAATTCTTCCTTCAACTTCCTTCAGAAAATACTCCAGAAATTCCTTGATCCGAAGATGGCTGAATCGTAGAAAATCAACCCATATATATAGGAGAATTATCTTCCAAAGATAAAATACCTTAAAAAGATAATTTTTTAGAAAATATATCCATATCTCTCAAAATAAATCAGCTAAATGTAATATCTTACTTCCTGAAATCCAGCAAAAAATATAAGATATCCTCCTTCCAAAAATAGAAGATCTCAGCCTAAAATAAATATCTTGCCGGCGACAAGATGCTCACCTCGGTCGGGATGCTCCTCAAGATCACCTCGGTCGAGGTGGTACTGTAGTTGACCGAGGTGAATCTCAGCTGAAAGTGAAATCTCTCAAATCTGGTCCGAAGAAATTCTTCTTTATTAATTCCATGCTTCCTGAGTTCTTCTTTGAGCTCCAAAATGTAGCTCCAATGACTCCTTAGCTTCCTTAGCTCCATTTTGGTCCAAAACGTGCCATTTTCCCTACAATTACAACGAAACTAGGTGTAGACCTCGATTCCCACAAAGGTAGACAAAACAAAAATTAATCGAAGATTATTCATCCATACATGCAGATTTATTAAGATAAAACGTCTAAACCAATCCCAAAATATAGACTATAATACATGTTATCAAAATACCCCATACTTGTCCCTTGCTTGTCCCCAACAAAGTTCCAAATCTTATATACAAGATAGGATGGATTATAAGTCAGAAAGATCAATGAAAAGCATTTCAAAACTATTTGGTGGTGTGCTCCACTCATAGATCACTCTAAGAGAATGCTTCATGGCAAATAAAATCAAGACATGATCAAAACATTTTATAAATATAAGAAAGCTGTTCATTTTTGCATAAAATCATAGAATGCATAATAAATCATATTTATCGAAATTAATCATGTATAATCCAGTTTAAACCACTAAGTTATCAACAAGCTCGAGGTCTCAAGGGCTTCCAAAAGAGGTCAAAAAACGTGTAAGGGTGGGATGTATATAGGGTATGTGGTGCTAGAATCCGGGAAAAGGATCTTACTTCTCTTTCTTTGAATCTCAACATCTTCCATCAATAAGCTTTGCTTATTTTTTTACTTTACTTTTTGGGATGCATGGATAGAGTTGCACAATATGTAACACCCCGAATCCGCGGGACTCGGGATGTCACATTGGCCTAGGATCTCACAATGGATCCTGACCCTAGCCTGACAACAAGTTCACTGGACCTTACAACATGACACTAACAGATATAAAACAAATACATAAAACAGTATAAATTGTACAACCAAAAGTAAACAACAACATAGCCGAGTATATAAAACGACAACCTCACACAGGAGGTACAAAAGAACATCCTCACGAAGGAGGGGAACACAACAAACCCAAACCAACCACCTAATGTACGAGAGTCCTCAGCCTGTCACCCTGCCACATCACTCAGCAGCGCCTAACCTGTAAACATCTACAACACGGTATGAAACCGTTAGCTAACCATACATATATGAGGTAATGCATAAGCACAAACACAATCATGGAAGATAAACACATCATCATGCTTTCACACATTTACCCATTTTATTATCTTTATATAATAACCATTCACTCAAAAACCATATATAAATATATATAGATAGATGAAAGTATGTGACACAAGGACCGATACATCCCCGCCTCTGAGTACAATGTCCAGCTGTACGAGTATCGGTCACACAATCCGTGTACCCTATGGGAGTGGATTGCGCCCTTCCTGTAAACCAGTCTGGCACGACATCAGAGAACCTCCCAGACTCCACGGCGGGATGAAAGGGAAAGGTTATCACAGCCACGCAGTGGGGCAGTCAATAGAACATAGGTCGATAAAAACGACAACTCATGCTATCATAGCAAACATATAAAGCACACACCACTCATGCAAACACCCAATATAGGGATGGTAGCTAAGTAAGTCCTACGGACTTACCTCAACCTCGTACAATCACAACCACGATCAACCTCCAATCCTGAGAGGGACACTGCCTAATAACAAGGCATAAAGAGATATCAATACTCCTATCAATTAAAAAGGTCACATCTAGACCCAAGGGATCCATAAGGATCATAATCAATCTATAAGTCTCACAACCAACTAAACCTCAATATCTCAACATAACTCACAATTCCTCAAATCTCAAGGTAGTATCTAATCAACATTCCTCAATCTCAATTTTAATCCTAATTTAATTAATTAACCTTTAATTATTTAATTAGATTTCGCCAGAATAACGTTTTGCCCGCAGGCAATTTCTAAACCCCTTGTCATCAGATTTCATCAAACAAACTATCCATAATCACCAGAATAATATAACGACCATAATGGAATTTCTAATTATCCATTTGGACAAGCCTAAAGTCAATTTAGGCCAAATCGCAGTACGGAAAACGAATAAATTCATAACTTATTCGTTACTAACCCGATTGACGATCTGAAAGAAGATTCGGAAACACAGCGACGCAAGCTACGCATGGACAACATCAAATTCACCGGAATCTGAGCGACGGAACCGTCCTGGTGACATATATGCTCGACCAGCCCTCCATATACTCGGAAATGCAGAAACTCGGTACCGTTATGAAGAGAATGAAGAGAGGAATCCAGAAACTCAAACGGAATTGAAATCGGATTAGAAACGGAGAGTAGATCTGAGTTTGAAGGTTGAGAGAAATCAGAGCTTTTACGAGAAAACGTGAAAGGAAATGAATTAATAAAGGATTTTCCGCTATTTATAGTGAAGTCGATAATTATCCTTTAGTAAAGTCGATAATTATCCATTAACCGATCAAAAGGCGGGTCGAACCTCTTTCTCCAAACTTGTCGAGTTTGGAACATTAAATCTGGAATATTGTAGGGATAAGTGCCTCGGAAAACGTGTATTCCTAAGCCGTCTTTTTTAGCCGTTAAGAAACGAAATAGCGACTCTTTTGGCCGTTTTGCCTCTCCATGTTATTTCATATCTAGGACATATCCGATGTCCTAATCATTTCTGTCAACTGCATTTTTATTAATTGGAGCTCCCAAATGCTCCAAATAACACCGGAGGGTAAAAATAATTACCCGGGGGAAAAAGTAAAAATTTCCCCAAATGTCCAAAATTACGCCAGGAACATAACGGTGGGACTCTTACTCATCACTTGCGAAATCTTCGCAAGTTATATGTCAATTACTATCAACGATTAAGTTAATCAACATTAATTAAAATTCGGAAATCCTAGATATTACACAATAACCGAAGCCTAGGAGATCAACAATCATCAATTTCTCGAGATGCCTCAAACCCTTGATGCACATACCATGACCCGTTAGGAATATCACTCAATCCGACTTGTACAAGACACAAACACCCGGTTATGTGAATGGTGCCGAGTTACTCATCATCATGATTGACTTCCCCAAACCTAATTGTTTCTTTCTAACATTTCAGCCAACATCTCAACTTCACTTTCACTTGCTTCCAAATTCCTGGATTGGTAAAGGGAGGCAAATATGTATATGAAGGGCTAAAGCATGATCAAGAAGAAGAAGAGGAAAGAATGAATTGCCTTAGTCATCCCACGAAGAATGTGATAGAACTCATCATGTGATGTCAACCTTCAAATCCTACATAATTTTGATAAAAACAAAGTATTAAACATGCTAAAACTTCAAACAAAGCATTTTGCAACTTAAACATATCATAAAACCTTTCGAGCATATAAAGATTTCAAAACCAATTTGCAAACAATATCATCATTGAGGTCATATCTAAAGAAGAAGCACAAAACGTTTCGAAAACTCTCAGGTAAGAACCCACCTCGGTCGAGGTGTTTTGGCGCCATCCGAGGTATCAACCTCGATCGGCCATGAACATCCCGGTCGAGGTCATAATTTTTTTTTTTTCAAACTAGTTTTTGACGTTTTTCTCAAATAGAAACTTGTATGTATCCATGTAATGGCAGATAAGCACATAGAGCATAAATAAGACAATAATATCCAAGAGTCATACAAGCATACACATAAGGTCACATAAATACATCCAAATACCCCATACTTAGGATACATTGTCCCAATGGGTCAAATAAAAGTCTAAAAAATAGGATACTCACCAGACCTACCTGAACTGCATAATAAATAAAGAAAGAAAATCCATGCAGCACTAATCCTCGTCTGCTGGTGGTGGTGGATGTGGAATGTAGGGGTGTTGGGACGGGTCAAATGGGTAGCCCATCATCTGTTGATGTTGAATCTCCATCATGCGTCTAGTGTAGTGCTGGCCCTCCAAAATCTGATGCGTCCAACCCTCAATATCTCGGCGCTGGTCCTCGAATCGCTCATGCATGTCAACGATCAGTGCTGCGTAAGCGCCGATCATCTGATCAGTGATATCATCAATCCTCTGGTGTGCCTCGGGATCTCTAGGTTTGCGGGATCTGCGCTGAGGTGGTGGTGGTGGTACTGCTGTCTCTTCCTCCGTCGCCTCCTCATCTAGATCGACAACGGGAACACTAGGACCGCCGGTATCAGTACCGGTCTCCATGGCAGTTCCTATATTATCATCAGTAGCAACGTCTCTAGCATCCTGCATGTAAGGAAGCCAGGCAGCGGACCAATACTGGCGGTCAAAGACAATGAACTGAGATGACCACAGAATGCCCTGTGGAGCTGTCGTCTCCCATGGCATGGCAACGTAAGGCGTGCTAAGACCACGAGAAACGAGAATACGCCTCGTGATCATCTCCTGCAATCCCAGCGGTTTCGCAGCCGTAACAAATGTACAAGCAGTCAGATCTAGACCCATAGCAGTAACAATGTGGGTCACCAAGCCTCCACAACAAATATCTCCCTTCGACTTGCCCTTGATCCCGTGCAAATCCTCCGCTAACATCCCAGCAAAATCAGGAACTCCCCTAGTGACCATACAGAATAAACTCAAAAGCTCCCCCTGACGGACCTTTTGGAGCATCTCAGTACGCGCCAGAAGTGTCTCGCTGAATATCTAGTGAGCAAGGCGGAAGGCCAAATGTAATATGATGCGCTCCCGGGAATCTCCGGGTCTCCACCTATCACTATGCTCAACCGCATGGGCTATCTCGCCCCAGAAATCTCGAACTACGGCTCGGGAGGGAAAGTCAGAAACGGTGGGGGTAGGGAAGCCAAAAATCTTCCTGAACTAGTCTATCGGCACGATATAGTTCCGGTTCAGCAACCGGTACTTGATACTGCTGCGCTCCGGCACGTAAGTGACAGAACTCACAAACTCCATAGTCGGCTCTAAGTAAGACGACGCTCTAACCTCAATGAACTCCTCCAGTCCTACCATGGAGATCATCTTCCTCAAGTCCTCCACCATATGGAGGCACTCGAAGGCAGCAACGTCAAGAAAACACGGGGCAACGATAGGACGCCTGCAGATACGGTCATAATAAGCCTGGTGTCTATCGTGGACCACCGGGATCAAAAACTGTGAAGCAGAAGAAGGAGAGGAGTGTTGGGAACTACTAGGTCTATCTCTCAAGACCAGCTGGCGATCATATCTGCTACTCATAATTTCTGATAGGTCACCTTGGTTGCCTGAATGACACCTCGGCCGAGACACAGCCGACCGGACCGAGGCGAAGGCTGTTCGTTCGTAACTCTCAAATTTGTAAGTTATTTTCCCCAAATCACTACCAAAGGATTCCTAAGGGGTACTTATATCCTTTTCAACAATAGACAATGGCAACCAAAGCCAGATCTATGCTAAATCAGTAAAAAGAAGAAGAGGTTAGGGTTTCGGAACGAAATACCCAGATTTTGAAGATTTGGAGCATTTTTCTTGCTGTTTAATGATGGAAAACCTATCCTCTTGCTTCATGCGGTGTAATCGAGCAAAAAAATCGTAGAAAATGAGACAGGAACGAAGATTTGAGGCTAGCGCGCCGCTGCGGTCGAGGTTCGGTTGTTGAAAGGGAAAAGTGAGGAGAGAGAAAACCGTCTCGCCTTTTATACCCCTCGCTGTATTTGATTTCACCTCGGTCGAGGTGGTCCCGACCGGACCGAGGTGTATGACTGGATGTCAGACCCAGTCGCCTCGGTTGCCTCAAGAACATCTCGATCGAGGTGTTGTGACAACAACCGAGATGTGTCTCAGTCAAGCTTTGTCTTCTCAATTTCTCGAACTTCTGTCCTTCTAATGTAGCTCCTGAGCTGTAACCCTTCCTTAGAAAGTACTTGGTTTCTGTCTAGAGGACGTAAAAGCAAAGCGAAGCAAACTATCTAAAACTAAGCTAGAAAGGGAAAAGAAAGCAATACATTGGGTTGCCTCCCAAGAAGCGCTTGATTTAAGGTCGCTAGCTGGACCGTACATCATCCTCAAACATGCTGGAAGGTGTCCTCACCGCATACTTCACCTTCATCATGGGGTGAAACAAAGAAATCTATCCAATGTTCCAACAAATGCAAGTGCTCATCGGGAAATGAATCATCTATGGGTAGGTCATCCTTCTCGAGCGAGGAGGGAGGTAGCCGGCTGAGGTGATCCGCAACAGAATTCTTGGATCCCTTCTTATTGCGAATCTCTAGGTCAAACTCTTGAAGCAAGAGAATCCAACGAATAAGACGCGGCTTCGCATCTTTCTTAGCAAGCAAGTAACGGATGGCTACATGGTCAGTGTAAACAATAACTTTTGCTCCCACTAAGTAAGAGCGAAACTTCTCAAAAGCATATACAACCGCCAAGAGCTCCTTTTCGGTGGTGGCGTAGTTTAGTTGAGCTTCATCTAGCGTTTTGCTAGCATAGTAAATGGCGTTGGTCCGGCCATCCTTCTTTTGTCCAAGAACCAATCCTACGGCCACATCACTAGCATCACACATGATCTCAAAGGGCAAGGTCCAATCGGGAGGTTGAATGATGGGAGCGGTGATCAACGCTTCCTTTATCTTGTAAAAAGCATCAAGGCGTTCCAGCGAAAACTCATTAACAAAATCTTTATTCAAAATATTAGTGAGTGGTTTAGAGATTTTTGAGAAACCCTTGATGAACCTCCTGTAGAAACCTGCATGCCCGAGAAAACGCCGCACACCCTTAACAGAATGTTCGCTCCAAATGGTGTGTGCAAGCTTTAAATTTATATCCCAAGAAATATGCTTAAAACAAGGATGCGAACCCGCAGTGTACGGATCAGTTATAGTAAAAAGCAAGAATTCCGGGGTGTCAATCTCAAGGACTTAGGTGAAACTAAGCAAGTATAGGTTGTCAATGCAACTAATAACCACAAAAGCGATTAAAGCAATCAAAAGATGATAATAAGGTCAAATAAGGGGAAAATGCAAATTCTAAGGATTAAAGCATCTAGTTGTGGTTCCAACTCAAGATCTAAAGATAAAGCGGACAAAGCTGAGATTTTGCAAAGGGAAGGTGTTTCTAAAGTGGATTAGATTGCCGGGTAAGTCTCACTACTCACTATCCCAAACCAAAGCTCCTATCACCGGGTAAGTCTCAAGGTACTAAGGAAAGGAACTATACTCTCAAACCAACACACCACCTAAGAGAATAGAATCAATCTTTACCGGGTAAGTCTCAGGCTAACTCACAAAGATGGGATGAAGGCACACTCAAACCCTAATAAAGGATAAACCTTTATTACCTACACTTATGATCATGGGTAAACAAACTAAGGAATCACCGGGTAACTCTCATCCTAGGCTTGCATTGAACCAAGAAAGGTGTAATAAGAATAGGATTTGGAAAACTAGAACACTTAACTCTCAGTTTTGGATCAGATGATGTTCATCGACTGAGGGAGGTACTCTAGGGTTAAATTTAAAGACTCGAGCTTTCAGGGTCCTACTGGGATTAAGATCATTCTATCATCGTCTTTCTCACAACTTTCAGCCAATCACCCTAGAATCGCACAAGGAATTTAGCCACTCATCATCATGATAACAATAATCAAATATATGAGAAGGGAATGAATATTTGAACACAAAAACCTTAAGAACAAGGCTTCAACACCTTAATCAAATAGTTCACAAATCAGCGTTCCTTGAATCACAAATCAAACAAGACAATGAACCAAAGGGAATCTAAGAAAATCTTACAAACTCCCTCCAAAGCTATCTCAAAACTATGAATCTTCCTTCAATCTACAAAGCTTCCTTCAAACCTCCAGAAAATATCCCTAATCCGCAGATTATTGGGTGTATCGAAGATGGTTGAATTGTCGAAAATCAACCCTTTATATAGGAGAATTATCTTCCAAAGATAATAATATATTAAAAAGATAATTTCCTATAAAATATATTATATCTCTAAAATAGTTCTCCCAAATATATGATCTTCCTTCCAGAAATCCAGCCCAAAAATATAAGATATCTTCCTTCCAAAAATAAAAGATCTCAGCCAAAAGATATGATCTCGCCGGCGCCAGGGTGTTCGCCTCGGTCGGGACGCTCCTCAAGATCACCTCAGTCGAGGTTATACTGTAGCTGACCGAGGTGAATCTCAGCTGAAAGTGAAATCTCTCAAATTTTGTCCGAAGTAAATCTTATTTATTAATTCCATGCTTCTTAAGTTCTTCTTTGAGCTCCAAAATGTATCTCCTATGACTCCTTAGCTCCTTAGCTCCATTTTAGTCCAAAACGTGCCATTTTACCCACGATTACAACGAAACTTGGTGTAGACCTCGACTCCCGTAAAGGTAGATGAAACGACAAGATAATCATATAATATACATCCATACATGTAGTTTATTGAAGATAAAACATCTAAACAAGTCCCAAAATATATACTATAATATATGCTGCTTGTCCCCAAGCAAGTTTAAAATCTTAAGTACAAGATAGAATGGATTATAAGTCATAAAGATCAATGAAAAGTATTTCAAAACATTTTTGGTGGTGTGCTCCACTCATAGATCACTCTAAGAGAATGCTTCATGGTAAATTAAATCAAAACATGATCAAAACATTTTATAAATATAAGAAAGTTGTTCATCTTTGCATAAAATCATAGAATGCATAAGAAATCATAATTATCGAAATTAATCATGTATAATCCAGTTTAAACCACCAAGTCAATCAACATGCTCGAGGTCTCAAGGGTTGTTCAAAAGAGGTCAAGAAACGTGTGAGGGTGGGATGTATATAGGGAATGTGGTGCTAGAATCCGGGAAGAGGATCTAACTTCACTTCCTTTGAACTTCAACATCTTCCACCAATAAGCTTTGCTTATTTACTTTTACTTTTTGGGATGCATAGACAAAGGTGCACAATAACCGAAGCCTAGGAGATCAGCAACCATCAATTTCTCGAGATGCCTCAAACCCTTGATGCACATATCATGACCCGTTAGGAATATCGCTCAATCTGACTTTGACGAGACACAAACACCCGGCTATGTGAATGGTGCCGAGTTACTCATCGTCAAGATTGACTTCCCCAAACCTATTTGTTTCTTTCTAAACTCCCAGCCAACATCTCAACTTTTCTTTCACTTGCTTTTCTTCGTTTTCTTCCAAATTCCCGGATAGGTAAAGGAAGGCAGATATGTATATGAGGGGCTAAAGCATGATCAAGAAGAAGAAGAGAAGATAATGAATTGCCTTAATCATCCCAAGAAGAAAGTGAGAGAACTCATCATGTGGTGTCAACCTTCAAATTTAACATAATTTGGATAAAAACAAAGTATTAAACATGTCAAAATTTCAAACAAAGCATTTAGCAACTTAGACATGTCATAAAACTTTTCAAACATATAAAGATTTCAAAACCAATCTGCAAACAAAATCATCACTGAGGTCATATCTAGAAAAGAAGCACAAAAATCGTTTTTAAAACTCTCTTAGTTAAACCACCTCGGTCGAGATGTTCTATGTCAACCGAGGTACTTGACCTCGTTTGGCCAGAGTCATCCCGGTTGAGGTCATAAATTTTTTTTTCTTAACTAGTTTTTGACGTTTTTCTCAAACAAAAAACCTGTATGCATGCATGTAATCTCAGATAAGCACATATAGCATAAAGAAAGATCATAAATATCAAGTCGAGTCATACAAGCATACATAGTGTCGAATAATACACATAAATACCCCATACTTGGGACACATTGTCCCAATGGGTCAAAATAAGTCTAAAAACAAGAGAACTCACCGGACATGTTGAGCTGTGTAATAAATAAAGAAAATAAAATCCATGCAAGCTCTAGTCCCGATCCGCTGGAGGTGGTGGTGGATACGGGATGAAGGGATACTAAGATGGGTCAAACGGATAACCCATCGTATCCTGGAACTGTATCTCCATCATCTGCTGCTGGTAGTGTTGTCTCTCCCTCAACTCCATCATCTCTAATGACAAGACGGCGTAAGAGTCGATCATCTGGTCCGTCAGCTCGTCAATCCGGCGGTGAGCTACGGGATCTCTCTGTCTGCGGACTCTACGCCTGGCAGGACGTGATGGTGCCGCAGCAGCCTCCTCCTCTATAGCCTCGTCGTCTAAATCGACAACTGGCAAACTAGGGCCGGCTGTATTTGTACTTGTCTCCATGGCAGTACCGCCATCATCATACTCCTCCTCCACCTGAGCTGGTGCAACATCTCTAGCATCCTCTATGTAGGGCAGCCACGCGGAAGACCAGTACTGTGGATCGAAGACTGTAAACTGATATGACCGTGGGATACCCTGAGGGGAAGTCTTCTCCCAAGGCATCGCCACGTACAGTGTGGTAAGGCCACGAGGAACCAGTATCCTCCTTGTGATCATCTCTTGAAGTCCAAGCGGCTTTGCAGCCTCTACTAGTGTACAAGCAGTCAAATCTAGACACATAACTATAGCGATATGAGTCACCAATCCTCCACAACAGATATCTCCCTTCGCCTTGGCCTTGATCCGATGCAGATCCTCAACTAACATAGCCCCAAAATAAGGCATTCCTTTAATCACCATGCAGAAAAGACTCAGAAGCTCTCCCTGTCTAATCTTTTGGGGCGTCTTAGTACGCGCCAGAACGGTCTCACTGAAAATGCGGTGGGCCAGACGGAAAGCCAAATGGAAGATGATGCGATCCCTGAAGTCTCCAGGTCTCCATCTGTCTACATGCTCTACTATGTGGGCAATCTGTCCCCAAAACTGTCGAGCTACTGCTCGAGAAGGGAAGTCGGGAACTGTAGGAGTCGGCAAGCCAAATATATCCCTGAACTGATCCATAGGAACCCTGTAGTTTCGGTTCAACAACTGGTACTTGATGTTGTTCCTCTCAGGCATGTGAGTAACATAACTCACAAACTCTAGGGTCGGCTCAAGATACGCTGGAGCTCTGATCTCTATAAAACACTCCAGCCCCACCATGGATATCATCTTCTTGAAGTCCTCCACCACGTGGAGTCACTCGAAGGCCGGAACATCTAAGAAGCGCGGGGCAATGACAGGGCGCGCGCATATACGGTCAAAGTCCGCCTGGTGACGCTCATGGATCACCGGGATAGAAGGTCTAGAGGAAGGGGAAGGGAAAGAACCACTAGGAGTATCTCTCAGGACAAGCTGAAGATCAGACATGTGACTCATAGTTTCTGCTGACAAAGCATCTCGGTCAGTCTGACAGACTCAAGAACACCTCGGCCAAGACACAGCTCGACTGGACTGAGGCGAAGCGCTGTTCGAATTCTCCTATCTGATTTTCAGTTCTTTCCCCCAAATTTACTACAGATTGCTTCCTATGGGGTACTTATACTCTTTTTAGCACAAATCTATGGCAACCAAAGCCACTAATCTCTAAAATCAGTAAAGAATGAAGGAGTTAGGGTTTCCGACAATTTACCCCATATTAGATCGATTCGAGGCGTTTTTCTTGTAGTTTCTTGCTTGCAATCGGATCCTCTTGCTTTTTCTTGCGAGATCGGAGCAAAAATCGTGGAAAACGGTCGAAAATAGAAGAAACGAGGTGGAGGATTGCCGCGGTCGAGAAGGAGCTGGGAGGGAAGAGAGAGAAATTGTTTCTCCTTTTATACCCCTCGCTGATTCTGTTGTCACCTCGGTCGAGGTGGTCCCGACCGGACCGAGGTGGCTGACTGGATTGTCAGACCTAGTCGCCTCGTTTGCTCAAGAATCATCTCGGTCGAGGTGCTGTGACAGCAACCGAGATGTGTCTCAGTCAAACTCTATCTTCTCAATTTTCGAACTTTTGTCCTTCCAGTGTTGCTCCTGAGTTGTTATCCTTCATTAGAGAATACCTGATTTCTGTCTAGGACGCCAAAAACAAATCAAAGCAAAGCGAAAGTAAACTATCTAAAACTAAACTAGAAAAAGGGAAAAGAAAGAAATACCTTGGGTTGCCTCTCAAGAAGCGCTTGATTTAAGGTCGCTAGCTGGACCGTACGATATCCCTAAACAAGATATAGTGGTGTAATCTCCTCAACCTGGACTTCTGGTTGGTATTTCTTAAGCCTATGACCATTGACCTTGAAGCTTCCGCTTGTTTCTCCCCAAATCTCAACTACACCATAAGGGAAAATGTGTTTCACAACGTAAGGTCCTGTCCATCTAGATTTCAACTTACTTGGAAAGAGGCGAAGGCGGGAGTTGAAGAGTAGAACTAAATCTCTTTCTTTGAACTCCTTAGGAATGATATGCTTGTCATGCCATTTCTTTGTCCTTTCCTTGTAGATCTTGGCATTCTCATAAGCATTCAAGTGCAACTCTTCCAGCTAATTGATGTCCAATAGCCTCTTCTCTCCGTCTTCTTTGATATCGAAATTTAACCACTTGATTTCCCAATACGCCTTGTGCTCTAACTCAACGGGTAGGTGACAAGACTTCCCATATACCAAATTATAAGGGGTGGTACCAATGGGAGTCTTGTATGCGGTCCTGTAAGCCCAAAGAGCGTCGTCTAACTTCATGGACCAATCCTTCCTCATCCTAGAGACGGTCTTATCTAAAATTGCCTTGATTTCTCTATTCGAGATCTTGACCTAGACACTAGTTTGAGGGTGATAAGGGGTTGCTACCTTATGGGTTACTCCATACTTCGATAGAAGTGCTTTAAACTTCCGGTTGATGAAATGTGTCCCTCCATCGCTGATGATGATGCGTGATGTCCCAAAATGTGGAAAGATAGTCCGATTGAAGAACTTCACAACCACCATGGCGTCATTAGTGGGGGAGGCAATGGCTTCCACCCATCTAGAGACGTAATCGACAGCTAGGAGAATGTAGAGGTTCCCTGCGGATGATGGGAAAGGTCCCATGAAATCAACTCCCCATACATAATAAATCTCAACCTCCTGGATATTGTTGAGTGGCATCTCGTTCCTTCTAGATAAGTTCCCTGTTCTTTGGCATGCATCACAAGAAACAAAAAATGTTTGCACATCCTTAAATATTGTAGGCCAAACGAAACCGGAACGTAATACCTTAGCGCATGTTTTGTGAGCGCTAGCATGTCCTTCACAAGGAAGTGAGTGGCAATGCTGTATAACACTAGTAACTTCATCTTCCGGAATGCATCGTCGAAGCATCCCATCCGGACCTCTCTTAAACAGTAGAGGTTCATCGAAGTAGTAGTAGCGTACATCCTTGAAGAATTTCTTCCTTTGAGCGTACGTCAATCCGGGCGGTATTTCTTGGCAAACAAGATAATTAACAATGTCAGCATACCAAGGTTCTTTATTATCAGAAGCTTGGTGGAGCCAGTGCTCCACCAACTGTAAATGAGTTTCAAAAAAGGGTGTAAGAAGTTTGTTGTTCTCAGTTGAAGGCATCTCTCTTGCTGTCTCCGTCGGTGTCCGAGGTGAGTGACCGAGATGTTCTTCATATAAGAACACCTCGCTTGGTCGAGAAAGTGCCTCGGTCGAGGTACTGGAACTAGGACCGAAACTAGAATTTCTCCTCTCCTGGATTAGTTTTTCAATCTTAGCTCTTGGATCTTCTTTCAGTGCCTTTAAGCTCCGTATATCTGCATCACAAGAAGCATCTATACCTTCCTCCATTAAGCTAAGACTAATAACTCTTTCAAGAGAGTCATCAATAAGGATAGAGCTCACCAATTCTCTTGATTCTTCTTCATCATAGATGTTGAAGATGTCATCCTCCAGCGGCTCTCCTTTCATTGCAGCAAGCAATGTAAATTCCACTTGATCGCCGCCAATGTTGAATTTCAACTTGGCGCTCTTACAATCCACATTGCAACCGAATTTGCTAGAAATGGTCTCCCGAGAATGATAGGAACGGGATAATCTGCGGGTATATCAAGTACAACAAAGTCTATAGGTAAATATAAGTTACCTAACTTAACTGGAACGTCTTCCAAAATGCCCACGGAATGGGTAATGGAGCGGTCCGCCATGTATAACCTTATCTTCACCGACTTGGGCTCTCCAAGTCCGATCTTCACACATAGCTCCAGCGGGATGATGCTCACGCTGGCTCCTAGATCACGCAATGCTTCACAAGTTTCATCCCCCACTTGAATGAGAATGCAAAATGAGCCGGAATCTCTCAACTTGGGTGGCATCTTCTCCTTCATGATTTGAATGAGCTCCGAGGATTTAGATGTCATCCTTAATTCACCAAAATCTTCCAGTTTCCTCTTTCTTGATAGAATCTCCTTGAAGAACTTCCCATAGGCGGGCATCCCTAGAATAGCATCAAGGAAAGGGATGCTAATATGTAGTTTATTCATCAAGTCAAGGAACTTACCAAAATGTTTGTCTAGATGTGCTTTGGCCCTTGACTGAGGGAATGGAAGTGGTGGTTTATATGCAGGAGGTGGGACATAAACTTCAGATTTGTCTGTTGCTTTCTGGGACTACACCTCGGGTGGCACCTCGACCGAAGTGTTCCTCGTCTGTACCTGGACCGAGGTGTTCTTCGTCTGCACTGACATCGACCGAGGCACTGGATCTATAGTTTTCAGTCCACTTCTCGTCATTATTGCCATAATCTGTCTCTTAGGGTTGCTCTTTGTCCTTGCTGGGAGCTTCCCTGGATCTCTTGGCGCTTCATTTGCCTTATTAAAGAATTGTTGCTCTATGGTTTTTGTGCCTTTGAAAATGAAGTCATGGATGTCTCCATAGCGTTGAGCTTGATCAAGATGGCCTCCAACACTGTATCTTTCTTCTATGGCTGGGACGAACTTGATCCAGGCTCCTGGCTCTTCAATGGAGTAGAAGAAGAAGAAGAGGGGTTTAAAAAATTATTAGAATTTGAATTAGAATAAGGGTTACCCGAATTTTGATTAGATCTCCAATTGTTATTGTTGGAGCCTCTATTGTTGTTGTAATTGTTGTTTCTGGTCCCTTGGTTGTTGTTTCTTGATCCTTGATAGCCTCCCTCTTCCTTCTTTGCATGAGAAACCAAAAGGTCCTTCAATTGCTTCACATCATTCTTGAGGGAAATGAGTTGATTATCATTTGATGGAGCTTCCTGGAAATTAACTCTCTTAACTCCATTTTCGGCTCCTTGGTGGAAGTATTTCTCCATGTGCAAAGCTTGTTTCTCAATGAACTCCCAAGCTTCATCAATCGGCATATCCATGAATGTGCCGGCGGAGAGTAGTTGAAGATTGAATTGAGTAGCTCCATCCAATCCCTTGAAGTATATCTCCAACAACTCTATCTTTGGAATCCCATGATGCTGGCAATCCAATATAACATCTTTGAATCTTTCCCATGACTTGGACAAACTCTCCTTGTCTTTCATGGTGAATGCATTAATCTTCCCTCTCATTTCAGCGGTTTTGGAGGGAGGAAAGAACTTTGTTAAAAACTCCGTAGTCATCTCTTCCCAAGTGTTGATCTTTCCGGGAGGAAGAGATTGATACCAAGTAAGCGCCCTGTCCTTCAAAGAAAAGTAAAAAGCCCTTAGCTTGTAATTATTGTTTTCCAGCCTTGAAGGTCCAAAGGTCTCCATCAAGATCTCCTAGTGTTACAAGTGCTGATGTGGAGACTCCCTCTCTAAACATCCAAACTGGCATTGGCGGATCATGGATAGAACTTGCGGTCGAAGTTCGTAATCATGCTCCGCTGGATCACCTAGGTTGACTCCTGGACGCCTCACTTGCTGGTTTGGGTCCATCCTATGTCCTAGGGTTTGTGGAATTCCTGCAAAAAGAACATCTCGACAGGCATCCGAGGTGGATGTATCTCGGCCGCGGCAACTAGGATTGGGTCCTACCTCGGTAGAGGGTCTAGTCGATGCAGAATCTGGGCTCGTAGAACAGCCATATCTGCTTCAATCTCTGCAGTTCTGGTGCGAGTCTGCACTCTTTCTCGCTGTAATTCTTCCTTATTGATACGCAGCTGCTCCAACACATCCTTCAATTCGGCTTCAAGATCTCGATAGTCGTGGTTGGCCATTTTTGCTTCTTTCAAGCGTCGTTTGTATGTCTTTTCTAGTTCGGGATCGTAAGGAACGATTTCCTTCCCGGCACGGGTTCTTCGCATAAACCTAAGAAAAGGATCCTGCGAAAGCACTCAAGTAGAGTGGTTAGTAGCAACAAGGGCAATTTTCCCGAAAGACAACCGCAACCGGCTTGGTCTAGACCAAGTCCCCGGCAACGGCGCCAAAAACTTGTTCGCTCCAAATGGTGTGTGCAAGCTTTAAATTTATATCCCAAAAAATATGCTTAAAACAAGGATGCGAACCCGCAGTGTACAGATCAATTATAGTAAAAAGCAAGAATTCCGGGGCGTCGATCTCAGGGACTTAGGTGAAACTAAGCAAGTATAGGTTGTCAATGCAACTAATAACCATAAAAGCGATTAAAGCAATCAAAAGATGATAATATGGTCAAATAAGGGGAAAATGCAAATTCTAGGGATTAAAGCATCTAGTTGTGGTTCCAACTCAAGATCTAAAGATAAAGCGGACAAAGCTGAGATTTTGCAAAGGGAAGGTGTTTCTAAATTGGATTAGATTACCGGGTAAGTCTCACTACTACTATCCCAAACCAAAGCTCCTATCACCGGGTAAGTCTCAAGGTACTAAGAAAAGGAACTATACTCTCAAACCAACACACCACCGAAGGGAATAGAATCAACCTTTACGGGGTAAGTCTTAGGATAACTCACAAAGATGGGCTGAAGGCACACTCAAACCCTAATAAAGGATAAACCTTTATTACCTACACTTATGATAATGGGTAAATAAGGAATCACCGGGAAACTCTCATCCTAGGCTTGCATTGAACCAGGAAAGGTGCAATAAGAATAGGATTTGGCAAACTAGAACACTTAACTCTTAGTTTCGGATCAGAATAGGTCACCTCGGTCAGTCAAATTCCACCCCGGCCGAGATGTTCATCAACTGAGCGAGGTACTCTAGGGTTAAGGTTAAAGACTCGAGCTTGCAGGGTCCTACTGGGATTAAGATCATTCTATCATCGTCTTTCCTACAACTTTCAGCCAATCACCCTAGAATCGCACAAGGAATTTAGCCACTCATCATCATGATAACAATAATCAAATATATGAGAAGGGAATGAATATTTGAACACAAAAACCTTAAGAACAAGGCTTCAATAACTGAATCAAATAGTTCACAAATCAATATTCCTCAATCACAAATCACACAAGACAATAAACCAAAGGGAATCTAAGAAAATCTTACAAACTCCCTCAAAAGCTATCTCAAAACTATGAATCTTCCTTCAATCTTCAAAGCTTCCTTCAAACCTCTAGAAAATATCCCTAATCCGCAGATTATTGGGTGTATCGAAGATGGTTGAATTGTGCAAATTTCAACCCTTTATATAGGAGAATTATCTTCCAAAGATAATAATATCTTAAAAAGATAATTTCCTATAAAATATATTATATCTCTAAAATAGATCTCCCAAATATATGATCTTCCTTCCAGAAATACAGCCCAAAAATATAAGATATCTTCCTTCCAAAAATAAACGATCTCAGCCAAAAGATATGATCTCGCCGGCGCCAAGGTGTTCGCCTCGGTCGGGACGCTCCTAAAGATCACCTCGGTCGAGGTGATATTGTAGCTGACCAAGGTGAATCTCAGCTGAAAGTGAAATCTCTCAAATCTTGTCCGAAATAAATCTTCTTTATTAATTCCATGCTTCCTAAGTTCTTCTTTGAGCTCCAAAATGTAGCTCCTATGACTCCTTAGCTCCTTAGCTCCATTTAGTCCAAAATGTGCTATTTTACCTACGATTACAACGAAACTTGGTGTAGACCTCGATTCCCGTAAAGGTAGATGAAACGACAATATAATCGTATAATATACATCCATACATGCGGTTTATTGAAGATAAAACGTCTAAACAAGTCCCAAAATATATACTATAATACATGCTATCACAGAACAAGGAGGAGGAAGTTTCTCAATAGTCTCGATCTTAGTTCGATCGACCTCAATACCTCGGTTGGAAACGAGGTGTGCTAGAACAATTCCTTCGCTAACCATAAAGTGACACTTCTCCCAATTCAAAACAAGATTAGTTTATTCATAATGTTGTAGTACTAGAGAATGGTTAGCTAAACAATCATCTACAGAGGAACCACATACCAAAAAGTCATCCATGAATACCTCCATGATCTCCTCAATGTACTCGGAAAAGATAGCCATCATACAACGTTGGAAGGTAGCGGGTGCGTTACACAATCCGAATGGCATCCTCCTATAAGCAAATGTCCCCCATGGACAAGTGAAAGTGGTCTTCTCTTGATCATCCGGATGGATAGGAATATGAAAGAAGCCACTATAACCATCTAGATAGCAAAAATGGGAGTGTTGAGCTAACCGTTCAAGCATTTGGTCGATGAAGGGAAGCGGGAAATGGACCTTCGGAGTGGCCACGTTCAGCTTCCTATAATCGATGCACATCCTCCAGCCTGTAACGGTCCTAGCTGGAATCAAATCGTTGTTCTTATTCGTCACAACGATCATCCCTCCTTTATTTGGAACTACAACACCGGGCTCACCCACTTGCTATCCGTTATGGGAAATATGATACCTGCATCCAACAACTTAAGATTCTCCCTCTTCACATCCTCTTTCATGATCGGATTTAACCGTCTTTGAGGTTCCCGTGAAGTCTTATGATCGTTTTCCATTAGTAACTTATGAATGCAAAAAGAAGGCTTAATACCAACAAGATCATCGATATTATAACCTAAAGCCTTTCGGTGTTTCCTCAAAACATGTATCAACTTAGATAATTCAGTTTCAGAAATAGAAGCACTAACGATAACGGGATAAGTAGAATCCGGGCCAAGGAAAGCATACCTCAAGTGATTAGGAAGTGGTTTAAGCTCCACGACTGGGGGTGCTTTCTGAGGTGGATTTGTGCCTTCTCCTTCCAGTGAAGTAGGCTTAGATCGAAGAACTGGACTTTCAAAAATCTCAGTCGACATCATCTCGCTTGCGACCTCGGTCGAGGCCCAAGGTGGTTGACCGAAGTGTTCTTCAGATAAGGACACCTCGCTTGGTCCAGTAAGTGCCTCGGTCGAGGTACTGGAACTGGGACCGAAACCTAAATTGCTTTTCTTCTCCTGGATTAGTTTCTCAATCTTAGCTCCTGGATCTGCTTCCAATGCTTTTAAGCTTCGTATATCTGCATCACAAAAGATATTTATACCTTCCTCCATTAAACTAAAACTAAGAGCTCACCAATTCTCTTCATTCTTCTTCATCATAGATGTTGAATATGTCATCTCCCAGCGGCTCTCCCTTCATTGCAGCAAGCAATGCAAACTCCACATGGTCACCGCCAATGTTGAATTTCAACTTGGCGTTCTTATAATCCACATTGCAACCCGAAGTTGCTAGAAATGGTCTCCCGAGAATGATAGGAACGGGATAATCTGCGGGAATGTCAAGAGCAACAAAGTCTATAGGTAAGTAGAAATTACCTAACTTGATGGGAACGTCTTTCAAAATGCCCACGGGACGGGTAATGGAGTGATCCTCCATGTATAGCGTCATCTTCACCGGCTTGGGCTCTCCAAGGCCGACTTTCTGACATAGCTCTAGCGGAATGATACTCACGTTGGCTCCTAGATCACATAATGCATCATAAGTTACATTCCCAACTTGAATGGGAATGCAAAATGAACCGGGATCTCTTAATTTGGGTGGCTAATTCTCCTTCATGATTTGAATATGCTCCGAAGACTTAGATGTCATCCTTACTTCCCAAAAATCTTCCACCTTCCTCTTCCTTGATAGAATCTCTTTCAGAAACTTCCCGTAGGAGGGCATCCCTAGAATGTCATTAAGGAAAGGGATATTAATGTGTAGTTTATTCATAAGGTCTAGAAACTTACCAAAATGCTTGTCTAGACGTGCTCTCGCCCTTGACTGAGAGAATGGAAGTGTTGGTTTATAAGTAGGAGGTGGAAGATAAACTTTAGATTTATCTTTTGCTTTCTGGGGCTCCACCTCAGTTGGCACCTCGACCGAAGTGTTCGTTTGGTCGTGGCTCGACCAAGGTATTGGATCTGCAGTTTTCAATCCACTTCGTGTTGTTATTGCCATAATCTGTCCCTTAGGGTTGCTCTCTGTCCTTGCTGGGAGATTCCCTGGATCTCTTGGTGCTTCATTCGCCTTGTTGAAGAATTGTTGTTCTAAGGCTTTTTGTGCCTTTGAAAATGAAGTCATCGATGTCTCCATAGCGTTGAGCTTGATAAAAATTGCTTTCAGCACAACATCATTCTTTTCTGGAGGGGACGAACTCGATCCAGGCTCTTGGATTCTCAATGGAGTAGTAGAAAAAGAGGGGGTGTTAAAAGCATTATTAACATGAGAATAAGGGTTACCGGGATTTTATTGATTAGATCTCCAATTGTTGTTGTTGGAGTTTCTGTTGTTGTTGTAATTGTTGTTCCGTGGCCCTTGATAGTTGTTTCTTCCTTGATATCCTCCATCTTGCTCCTTCTTTGTTTGAGCTACTAAAAGCTCCTTCAATGCCTTCACCTCATTGCTAAGCGAGGTGAGTTGAGGTCCATTTGATGATGTGTCTTGAAAGCTAACTCTCCTTGCTCCATTTTCAGTTCCTTAATGGGAGTACTTCTCCATGTGTAAAGCTTGCCTTTCAATGAAATCTCAAGCTTCATCTATGGGCATATCCATGAATGTGCCGGCTGAAAGTAGTTGGAGATTGAATTGAGTTGCTCCATCCAAACCTTTGAAGTAAATTTCCAGCAACTCGATATTTGGAATCCTATGATGTGGCCAATCCAATAGAAGATCCTTGAATCTTTCCAATGATTTGGACAAACTCTCATTGTCCTTCATAATAAAAGCATTACTTTTTCCCCTCAATTCAGCGGTCTCAGAGGGAGGAAAGAACTTAAATAGAAACTCCGTCGCCATCTCTTCCCAAGTGTTGATTTTTCCGGCCGGAAGGGATTGATACCAAGCAAGTGCCTTGTCTTTTAAAGAGAAATAGAAAGGCCTCAACTTGTAGTTGTTATTCTCCAGTCTTGAAGGTCTCAAGGTCTCCATCAGAATCTCATAATTTTGCAAATGCTGATGCGGAGACTCTCTCTCCAAACCTCCAAATTGACATTGTCGCATCATGGTTAGAACTTGCGGTCGACATTCATAATCATGCTCAGCTGGATCACCTAGGTTGATTCCTGGACACCTGACTTGTTGATTGGGGTCCATCCTCTGTCCTAGGGTTTGTGGAACTCCAACAAAAAGAACATCTCGGATAGGCATCCGAGGTGGTAAGTGTACCTCTGCCGGAACAACATGAACTGGATCTTGCATCGGTCGAGGATCTGGGATCGGTCGAGGCAGAAACTGGGCCCTTAGAGCGGCCATATCTGCTTCAATTCCATCTATTATTGCGTGAGTCTCTTCCTAATCTCGTTGCATCTCTTCCATATTCAGGCGTAGCTGTTCTAATGCCTCCTTCAATTCGGCTTCCAGATCGCGATTGTCTTGATTGGCCATCTTAGCTTATTTCAATCTTCTCTTGTAGGTCTTTTCTGGTTCGGGATCATAGGGAACGTTTTCCTTTCCAACACGAGTTCTTCTCATAAACCTAAGAAAAGATCCTGCGAAAACACTCAAGTTGAGTAGTCAAAAGCAACAAGGGCAATAGCCCCGAAAGACTACCGAAACCGGCTTGGTCTAGACCAAGTCCCCGGCAATGACGCCAAAAACTTGTTCGCTCCAAAAGGTGTGTGCAAGCTTTAAAATTTATAACCCAAGAAGTATGCTTGAACAATATGCGAACCAGCAATGTACGGATCAATTGTAATAAAAGCAAGAATTCTAGGGGTCGAACACAGGGATTATTGTGAAACAAAGCACGGAATCAGGTTGTCAAATATGCTAATGACTATGAATTAAAGCAATCAAAGATGATATAAAGT
Organism: Fagopyrum esculentum; assembly: GCA_033239045.1. Classification (NCBI taxonomy): domain Eukaryota; kingdom Viridiplantae; phylum Streptophyta; class Magnoliopsida; order Caryophyllales; family Polygonaceae; genus Fagopyrum; species Fagopyrum esculentum. Next base: position 89,841,988 of record BSUD01000006.1, on the reverse strand, counting down.
CAAATAAAGGGAATGCGGATTCTAGGGATTAAAGCATCTAGTTTTGGTTCCGACTCAAGATCTCAAAGGATAACGCAGAAAAAGCTGAGGTTTGCAAAGGAAAGGTGTTTCTAAGGTGGGAATAGATTACCGGGTAGGTCTCACTACTCACTATCCCAAACCAAAGCTCCTATTACCGGGTAAGTCTCAAGGTACTAAGGAAAGGAACTATAGTTTCAAACCAACACACCACCCAAGGGAATAAAATCAACCTTTACCGGGTAAGTCTCAGGCTAACTCACGAAGATGGGATGAAGGCACACTCAAACCCCAATAAAGGATAAACCTTTATTACCTATACTCATGATCTTGGGTAAATAAACAAAGGAATCACCGGGTAAGTCTCATCCTAGGCTTGCGTTGAACCAGGAAAGGTATAGCAAGGATAAGATTTGACAAACTGAAACTCTCAACTCAGATAAGGTTCAGGAAAGGTTCACCTCGTTCATTTATATTCCATCCTGGCCGAGATGTTAAATGACTGACCGAGGTGTTCTATGGTTTAAGGTAAATACCTAAGCTTTCAAGGTCCTGCTGGGATTAAGATCATTCTATCATCGTGTTTCCCACAACTTTTAGCCAATCACCCTAGAACCGCATAAGAAACTTAGCCAGCAATCATCATGATAACAATAATCTAATTTGTGAGAAAGGAATCAATATTCGATTAAGAAAACCTTAACACAAAAAGGTCTTAATAACTGAATCAAACAAGTAACCAATCAGGGGTCGTCAATGTCAAAAATCAGAAAAGACAACAAACCAAAAGCAATCTAGAAAGATCTTACAAACTCCTTCAAAAGCCAACTCCAACTATGATTCCTTCCTTCCTTGAACTTCAACCTTCAAACTTCCTTCAATTCTTCCTTCAACTTCCTTCAGAAAATACTCCAGAAATTCCTTGATCCGAAGATGGCTGAATCGTAGAAAATCAGCCCATATATATAGGAGAATTATCTTCTAAAGATAAAATATTTTAAAAAGATAATTTCTTAGAAAATATATCCATATCTCTCAAAATAAATCAGCTAAATATAATATCTTCCTTCCAGAAATCCAGCCAAAACTATAAGATATCCTCCGTCCAAAAATATAAGATCTCAACCAAAAATAAAGATCTCGCCGGCGACAGGGTGTTCGCCTCAGTCGGGACGCTCTTCAAGATCACCTCGGTCGAGGTGGTACTGTAGCTGATCGAGGTGAATCTCAACTGAATGTAAATCATCTCGAATCTGGTCCAAAATCAATCTTCTTAATCATTTCCGTGCTTCCTGAGATCTTCTCAAAGCTCCAGAATGTAGCTCCAATGACTCCTTAGCTTCCTTAGCTCCATTTTGGTCCAAAACGTGCCATTTTCCCTACAATTACAATGAAACTAGGTGTAGACCTCGATTCCCGCAAAGGTAGACAAAACAACAATATAATCGAAGAATATACATCCATACATGCAGATTTATGAAGATAAAATGTCTAAACCAATCCCAAAATATAGACTATAATACATGCTATCAAAAACCTTAACACAAAGGTTTCAATAATTGAATGAATCAAACAACACATCGGCGTTCCTCAAGTCACAAATCAGAAAAGACAACAAAACCAAAAGTCATACTAAGAAGATCTTACAAACTCCTTCAAAGCCAACTTCAACTTTGATTCCTTCCTTCCTTGAATTTCAACCTTCAAACTTTCTTCAACTCTTCCTTCAAACTTCCTTCAGAAAACCCTTGATCTTAAAATTTCAGGATGCCCCAAGCATGGCTGAATTGTAGAAAACCAGCCATATATATAGGAAAATTATCTTCCAAAGATAAAATATCTTAAAAAGATAATTTCCTAGAAAATATATCCATATCTCTCAAAATAAATCAGCCAAATATAATATCTTCTTTCTAGAAATCTAGCCAAAAATATGTGATATTCTCTTTCCAATGAAATAAAAGATCTCAACCAAAAGTAAAGATCTTGTTGGCGGTAAGTTGTTCCCCTCGGTCTAGAGGCTCCTCAAGATCACCTCGGTCGAGGTGATACTATAGCTGACCGAGGTGAATCTCAGCCGAATGAAAACAATCTTGAATCTGGTCCAAAATCAATCCTTTAAATCATTTCCATGCTTCCTGAGATCTTCTCGAAGCTCTAGAATGTAGCTCCAATGACTCCTTAGCTTCCTTAGCTTCATTTTAGTACAAAACGTGCCATTTTCCCTACAATTACTACGAAACTAGGTGTAGACCTCGATTCCCGCAAAGGTAGACAAAACAACAATATAAACAAAGAATATACATCCATACATGCAAATTTATGAAGATAAAACGTCTAAACCATTCTCAAAATATAGACTATAATACATGTTATCAAAATACGTCATTAATGTCCCTTGCTTGTCCCCTGCTTGTCCCCAAGCAAGTTCCGAATCTTAGATACAAGATAGAATGTATTATAAGTCAGAAAGATCAATGAAAAACATTTCAAAACCTTTTGTGGTGTGCTCCACTCATAGATCACCCTAAGAGAATGCTTCATGGCAAATAAAATCAAGACATGATCAAAATATTTTATAGATATAAGAAACTTGTTCATCTTTGCATAAAATCATAGAATGCAAAATAAATCATATCTATCGAAATTAATCATGTATAATCCAGTTTAAACCACCAAGTCAATCAACAAGCTCGAGGTCTCAAGGGCTTCTAAAAGAGGTAAAGAAACGTGTCACGGTGAGATGTATATAGGATATGTGGTGCTAGAATCCGGGAATAGGATCTTACTTTCACATTCTTTGAATCAGAACATCTTCCACCAATAAGCTTTTGCTTATTTTCACTTTTACTTTACTTTTTGGGATACATGGACAGATGTGCACAATAACCGAAGCCTAGGAGATCATCAATAATCAATTTCTCGAGATGCCTCAAACCCTTGATGCACTTACGATGACCCGTTAGGAATATCGCTCAATCCGACTTTGGCAAGAAACAAACACCCGGCTATGTGAATGGTACCGCGTTACTCATCATCATGATTGACTTTCCCAAACCTATTTGTTTTTTTCTAACACTTTCAACCAACATCTAAACTTCACTTTGACTTGCTTTTCTTTGCTTGCTTCCATATTCCCGGATAGGTAAAGGGAGGCAAATATGTATATGAGGGGCTAAAGCATGGTCAAGAAGAAGAAGAGAAGAGAATGAATTGCCTTAATAATCCGAGGAAGAATGTGATAAAACTCATCATGTGGTGTCAACCTTCAAATCCAACATAATTTTGATAAAAACAAAGTATTAAACATGCTAGAATTTCAAACAAAGCATTTTGCAAATTAAACATATCATAAAACTTTTCGACCATATAAAGATTTCAAAACCAATCTGCAAACATAATCATCATTGAGGTCATATCCAGAAAAGAAGCACAAAACATTTCGAAAAAAATCTTTCAGTTAAAGCCACCTTGGTCGAGGTGTTCTGACGTCATCCAAGGTGTCATCCTCGATTGCCCATGAACTTCTCGGTCAAGGTCATAAATTTTTTTTTCAAACCAGTTTTCAACGTTTTTCTCAAACAGAAACCTGTGTGTATGCATGTAATGACAAATAAGCACAAAGAGCCAAGTAAACAGAATAAGATCATAATATCCAAGGAGTCATACAAACATACACATAAGTCACATAAAATACATCCAAATACCCCATACTTGGGACACATTGTCCCAATCGGTCAAATATAAGTCTAAGGAAATAAAGTACTCAACAGACCTAGCTGAAGTGCATAATAAATAAAGAAAGAAATCCGTGAAGCTCTAGTCCTCGTTAGCTGGAGGTGGTGGATGTGGAATGTAAGGGTGTTGGGTCGTGTCAAATATCTGATGCGTCCATCTCTCTATCTGATGCGTCCATCCCTCTATGTGTCGGCGCTCCTCAGTGAAGTGCTCATGAATGTCAACTGTAAGGGCTGCAAAGGCATCCACCATCTTTTATACACCTCGCTGAATTTGATTCCACCTCGGTCGAGGCGGTCCCGACCGGACCGAGGTATCTGACTGGATGTCAGACCTAGTCGCCTCGGTTGACCAAGAATATCTCGGTCGAGATGTTGTGACAGCAACCGAGATGTGTCTCAGTCAAGCTCCGTCTTGTCAATTTCTCGAACTTTTGTCCTTCTAGTGTAGCTCCTGAGCTGTAATCCTTCCTTAGAAAGTACCTGGTTCCTGTCTAGAGGACGCAAAAACAAAACGAAGCAAACTATCTAAAACTAAGCTAAAAAAGGGAAAAGAAAGCAATACATTGGGTTGCCTCCAAAGAAGCACTTGGTTTAAGGTCGCTAGCTGGACCGTACATCATCCTCAAACTAGGTATAGTGGTGCAATCTCCTCAGCCGGGACTTCCGGCCGGTACTTCTTCAGCCTATGACCGTTGACCTTAAAACTTCCGCTTGTTTCACCCCAAATCTCAACTGCACCATAGGGAAAAACAGTTTTCACAACGAAAAGTCTTGTCCATCTAGATTTCAACTTACCTGGAAAGAGGTGGAGGCGGGACATGAAGGGTAGAACAAGATCTCCTTCTCTTAGCTCCTTAGGAATGATATGCTTGTCATGCCATCTCTTTGTTCTTTCCTTGTAGATCTTGGCATTTTCATAGGCGTTTAAGCGCAACTCCTCCAGCTCATTGATGTCTAAAAGTCTCTTCTCTCCGGCTTCCTTAATGTCGAAATTCAACCATTTGATTGCCCAATATGCCTTGTGCTCCAGCTCAACGGGTAGATGACAAGACTTCCCATATACCAAATTATAAGGGGTGGTACCAATGGGAGTCTTGAATGCGGTCCTATAGGCCCAAAGAGCATCGTCCAACTTCATGGACCAATCCTTCATTGTCCTTGAAACGGTCTTCTCCAAGATTGCTTTGATTTCTCTATTCGAGATCTCAACCTACCCACTAGTTTGAGGGTGATAAGGGGTTGCTACCATGTGGGTTACCCCATACTTCGATAAAAGTGCCTTGAACTTCCGGTTGATGAAATGTGTCCCTCTATCATTGATGATGATGCGTGGTGTCCCAAAGCGTGGAAAGATAGTCCGATTAAAGAACTTCACAATCATCATGGCGTCATTAGTGGGGGAGGCAATGACTTCCACCCATCTAGAGACGTAATCAACAGCTAAGAGAATGTAGAGGTTTCATGCGGATGATGGGAAAGGTCCCATGAAATCAACTCCCCATACATCAAAAATATCAACCTCGTGAATATTGTTGAGTGGCATCTCGTTCCTTCTAGACAAGTTCCCTGTTCTTTGGCATGCATCACAAGAAACAACAAATGCTTGCACATCCTTAAATAATGTAGGCCAAAAGAAACCAGAACGTAATACCTTAGCGCACGTTTTGTGAGCGCTAGCATGTCTTCCACAAGGAAGCGAGTGGCAATGCCGTATGACACTAGCAACTTCATCCTCTGGAATGCATCGTCTAAGCATCCCATCCGGACCTCTCTTGAACAGTAGAGGTTCATTCCAGTAGTAATTCTGTACATCTTTGAAGAACTTCTTCCTTTGAGCGTACGTCAATCCGGGCGGTATTTCCTAGCGAACGAGGTAATTGACAATATCAGCATACCGATGCTCTTTACCATCAAAAACATGGTGAAGCCAGTGCTCCACCAACTGTAAGTGACTCTCAGAAAACGAATATGAAATTTTGTTGTCCTCAGTTGACAACATCTCGCTTGTTGTCTCGGTCGGTGTCCGAGGTGGGTGACCGAAATGTTCTTTAGATAAGAACACCTCGCTTGGTCTAGGAAGTGCCTCGGTCGAGGTACTGGAACTAGGACCAAAACCTAACGTGCTTTTCTTCTCCTGGATCAGTCTATCAAATCTAGCTCCTGAATCTGCTTCCAATTCTTTCAAGCTCCGTATATATGTATCACAAGAGACATCTATACCTTCCTCCATTAAGCTAAAACTAAGAACTCTTTCAAGAGGATCGTTAATAAGGATAGAGCTCACCAAATCTAGCTCTTGAATCTGCTTCCAATTCTTTCAAGCTCCGTATATAAGTATCACAAGAGACATCTATACCTTCCTCCATTAAGCTAAAACTAAGAACTCTTTCAAGAGGATCGTTAATAAGGATAGAGCTCACCAATTCTCTTGATTCTTCTTCATCATAGATGTTGAAGATGTCATCATCCAGCGGCTCTCCCTTCATTACAGCAAGCAATGCAAACTCCACATAGTCTCCACCAATGTTGAATTTCAACTTGGCGTTCTTACAATCCACATTGGAACCCGAAGTTGCTAGACGTGGCCTCCCGAGAATGACAGGAATGGGATAATCTGCGGGAACGTCAAGTACAACAAAGTCTATAGGTATGTAGAAATTACCTAACTTCATGGGAACGTCTTTCAAGATACCAACGGGACGGGTAATGGAGCGATCCGCCATGTATAGCGTCATCTTCACCGACTTGGGCTCTCCAAATCAAACTTTCTCACAAAGCTCCAGCGGGATGATACTCACGCTGGCTCCTAGATCACATAATGCATCATAGGTTACATCACCAACTTGAATGGGAATGCAAAATGAACAAGGATCCCTCAATTTAGGTGGAATCTTCTCTTTCATGATATGAATGAGCTCCGAAGACTTAGATGTCATCCTTACTTCCCCAAAATCCTCTAGCTTCCTCTTCCTTGATAGAATCTCTTTCAGAAACTTCTCATAGGCGGGCATCCCTATAATGGCATCAAGGAATGAGATGTTAATATGTAGTTTATTCATTAGGTCTAGAAACTTACCAAAGTGCTTGTCTAGATGTTCCCTCGCCCTTGACTGAGGGAATGGAAGTGGTAGTTTATAAGTAGGAGGTGGAACATAAACTTTAAATTTATCTTTCGCTTTCTGGGGCTCCATCCCGGTTGGCACCTCAACCGAAGTGTTCGTCTGGTCGTGGCTCGACCGATGTATTGGATCTGCAGTCTTCAATCCACTGTGTATTGTAATAGACATGATCTGTCCATTAGGGTTGCTCTCTGTCCTTGCTGGGAGCTTCCTTGGATCTCTTGCCGTTCATTCACCTTGTTGAAAAATTGTTGCTCTAAGGCTTTTTATGCCTTTGAAAATGAATTCATGGATGTCTCTATAGCGTTGAGCTTGATCAGAATTGCCTCCAGCACAACATCTTTCTTTTCTGGCTAAGACGAACTTGATGCACGCTCCTGGCTTCTCAATGGAGTAGAAGAAGAAGAGGGGGCGTTAAGAGCATTATTAGCATGAGAATAAGGGTTACCGAAATTTTGTTGATTAGATCTCCAATTGTTGTTGTTGGAGTTTCTGTTGTTGTTGTAATTGTTGTTCCGCAGCCCTTGATAGTTGTTTCTTCCTTGATATAATCCATCTTGCCCCTTCTTTGTTTGAGCTACTAAAAGCTCCTTCAATGCCTTTACTTCGTTGCTAAGCAAGGTGAGTTGAGCTCCATTTGGTGATGTGTCTTGGAAGCTAACTCTCCTTGCTCCATTTTTAGTTCCTTGATGGCAGTACTTCTCCATGTGTAAAGCTTGTTTTTCAAGGTGCCCTTTCGGGTTTTCACCTTGCCACTCTTCTTCTTTTCTTTGATGATCTCACTTTGCACTCACATCCCTCAAGTCCAAATTTGCACCAACCTAAGGTTGGTCGGACTACCTTCTTTTTGCCTAAATCGCCCTTTCGGATTTTTGGCTTATCCAAGGATTTTCATCCCTTTTTTCATGTTCTTTGGCTTTTTCTTCTTTTTTTTTTTCTGAATTTCAAACTGAATTCAAACTACAAAAGACTCAATGCAAACACAATTAAAGACAACTCAAAAAGACTATACATGCAATGATATGTCCCTCCCCCATACTTAAAGTACACTTTGCCCTCAAAGTGGAAATGAAGCAAAAATAAATATGGGAAAGGGAGAAATGATAATACCACTAGTGGGATGGTCCGGCTGGACCATCCGGACCCTCCTCCGGTGGGTACGGGAAGTGGCTGAAGAAGTGCTCCTGCCGGCGGTAGAGCGTGTCGATATGATCCTCTTGAGCGTCCATACTCTGCCTATATGAAGTCTCAAAGCTGGCTTGCCAAGCCAACTGTTGAGCCTCTAGCTGCTGCTGATGAACCGCCTGCCAAGCATCTTGCCGGCGGTCAAAATGGGTGGTCATTGAGGAGGCGAAACTGGACTGCCACGCCTGCTGCTGCTCAAGCATGGACCGCTGGTACTCGGTTTGCCATGCCTGATGTTGGGTAGTCAAGGCTGCCATCTGAGCCTGAAGACTCTCCATGGCCGGACTGTCGTCCGGTGCTGTAGTAGGCATCTCCTCATTATCCGGTATGGGCATATGGTTAGCAACAAGAGCCCGGCTGGAGCCCGCAGCATATCTCTCAACAATGTCCCCCTGAGGCCGTCTCGGAACGAAGGGGTTAGCTGGTATATATAGCTCGGAGAGCTCGTCTCCAAGTTGAAGTGGCCGGGGGAGGTTTGTGATGTGACTCCCATCTACCAACGAGAGCCAAAAGAGGTTCTCCCAATCTCTCCTGAGGAGCCTGCACCTCCTCAACATCCCTTCCGTGTACAATGGGGCTTCTAAACCTTCCTCCAAGTCAGGGAGGTCAATCACCTGTGCAACGATCAAAGAGATCACCCCACCTCCCACAATGTCTCGTGGCTCGTTCTTCCTAATCCGCTTGAAAGCGGTAAGGAAGAGGTATGACCAATCTGGTATCATGTCGTTTGTGGGGAGGCAGATGTGTAATAGTGCAAGGTCCTTGAGAGCGACCTTGATCTCTTCCTTGTGTCTATAGAAGACACTCATGAAGATCTTGGAGATGAGCCTCAAACAAGGGTGAGTGAATTTGTTGGAATACTCACCCCCTGCATGAAACTCGGATCTGGTGGCGGCTTGCCAAAACTCACACAAGTCGGGTGTCGGGACGGGATCCTGCTAGTCGTCGAAGGCACAAATAGTCACCCCGAATGCCTCTTGCAGTTGTTTGTAGTCCAATGTATATTTTCTCTTGTTGAACTTAAATGAAAGTCCAGCACAAATATTGTCCTCTTTCTCCATGGTGAATGTGGCGATGAATTGGCGACTGAGCTCGGGGTATGTTGGAGCATTCATATCTAGAAAATCGCCGAGCCCAGCATTGTTGAGGAATGCCTGCATGTTCTCCAACATGCCCAATTTTTCCAAAGTAGGAACGTGCAGAAACCGAGTTGCATACACATCCCAACCTTGCAGAATCCTATACCGCTCCTTCTCAGCTTTCGACAACTTGTATTTCTTCTGTTTTTCCATTTCTTGCAATTGAACAAGCAAAGGAATTAGAAAGTTCAAAAATTAGAGTAAGAGACGAACCCCTCTATTGTTATTTCCGCAGGGGCACCTGAAGGATGCGCAGGGGCGGCAGTCTTGCAGGTGCAGGGGTGGGAGAAGTGCAGAGAGCGATTTCTGACAGCTGTGAAAGTGGCGGGGCTGAGGGGCGTTTTGGTGGCTTCTTGTTGGTAGGGGTGTCGCCGGCGGTGATGAGCGGTGGAGGGAAGAGAGTGATGGGCGAGGGTGTTGTAGGGTGAGAGTTTTGGGAGGATGAGGGATGTGTGTGGTGGTAGTGAGCGCTAGTGTCGCAGGGGGCGGGTGTGGCTAGGTCGCCGGAGGCGGCGCGAAGGCGTTGCACAAGGTGGCGTGTGGGAGCTTGCTGAGGGCGCAGGGGCGTAAGATAGTCACCGCGGTGGCGGTGACCAGTATGTTGCAAACATCCAACTCAGCGCCGGGGGCGGTGCTGGCCATGGGTGTCACCGCGGGGGCGGGGACACTGAGCCGCAGGGGTCGTTTTCTTGACAGAGACTCCTCTTCTTATTCCCTCGGGTTGCCTCCCGAGCAGCGCCTTTATTTTATGTTGTTGGCTCGACGCAAGGACTCTACCTCTCTGATTGAGCCTCCTCCACCATCGCCTTGGGGTTTATAACCGTCTGTAAAGGCAATCTTCCGGACGACCTAGTTTCAATCCTTGTTATGGCTACCGCCATTTGCCCAACCTGTTTTTCAAGATTCTTGATGCTGGATTCTGTTGTTTGGACATGAGTAGCAAAATGTTTAGTCAAAACCTGCAACATATCCTTAGTTGTTTGATACTTACCTTGTCGGAGCTGTTGTTGTTGGTTTTTATGATCCCTCCAACGAAAGTTTTGTTGGTCACGCCAGTTTGGCATGAAATTCCGTGCATAGGGATCGTTCCTAGGCCTTTGCTACTGTGGCTTTCCATAGCCCATTGCATTCACCTCAGCATCATCATTCTAGGCTTGGGGACACATGTTCGTTGGATGGTTTGGATCAGCACACACTCCACATGCCTTCAGCTGCTGTGGGGTTCCCATAAGTGTTAATCTCTTCACCATTTCCTTCAGTTCCGCGAGCTCAGTGGAGATCTCACTGTTCCCGGAATTCACAACATGAACACCTCTCTTGGAAGGATTCCTTCCAAAGTTCCGGGTCACTTCCGCTAGTTCCTGTATATTTTCAAAAGGAAGGTCAGGGGTAGAGTTAAGAATGTTACCTCCACAAGTCGCATCGACGATCCTCCTTTCATTGTCTAGCAAGCCATTGTACAAGTACAAGACTAGATCTTGAGTCGAATATCCGTGGAAAGGACAGCTGGATCGGAGGCGTGCGAATCTTTCAAAGTACTTATAGAGAGTTTTGCCCGCCTCTTGCTCGATGTTGCTTATAGCTTTCTTCAAGCTATTCGCCTTCTTGGCTGGGAAGTATTTCTCCAAAAACGCCTTGTGGAGGTTCTCCCAAGTGTCGATACTCCCGGATGGAAGGTGGTAATACCAATCATCCGCTGAATCTTTGAGTGTGAAACCGAATGCCCTCATCTTGATTTGCTCTTCGGTAATGTTGGCCGGCTTCATGCTCATACACACGGTATGGAACTTCCAAAGGTGTTTGATGGGGTCTTCGCCACTTAGCCCATGGAAATATGGGAGCAAGTGAATGAGACCCGGCTTGAGCTCAAAGTTAATTCCTTCCCCTAATGCCGGTATAGCAACCGTAAGAGGGTTTTGAGCCAAAGTGGGCTGAGTGAGTTGACGAAGAATACGATCAGCCATTTCTTGTTGGAGTTGTTGTTGTCTACGTTGCCGGATGTGCGTTCTCTCAATTTCTGGATCAAAGGAAGCAAAGCCGGAGTTAGTAGCACGGGTTTGAAAGATAAAAATGGTTCAAACCAATAATCAATAATAACAATAAAATAAAAACAACTAAACTCCCCGGCAACGGCGCCAAAGTTTGACAAGACTTTATTTTATGGTCGTTTTTATCTTATCAAAGTATAATCCCGACTTAACACTAAAATGAGTATAGTGGTTAAGTAAGAGTCGAACCCAAGAGAGTTTGGTATTTTTATTAAATTCAGTAATTGATTATAGAAACAAGTAACAAGGGGGGTGGGGGGGTGGTTGAGTTGATGCACACAAAACTTATGAAAACGAGTAACGCAACAAGTAAGACAATGATGGGTGAATCTACACTAGGTTGATTCTAAGCATGCTATTGCTACTTTGGTGAGTTCCTTTTACAAGTTTTCAAGTAATCTCCCGTCTCGATCATATATATGTGTTGAGCCAACCGGCATCAACACAACTTAACAGGTTAGTGTTCCGTAAACCTACAAGAACAATTAACAAGTTAGCTTTTAAACAAAGACTAAGGGATATAAAGAAAAGATTAAAACCGTTAAACTTATCTTTATATTTGTGTTCCTTTTCTTTAAGCAATTACAACCCGTTATTACTTAAAGTTTACTACTAGATTAAAGACCCGAACCCGGAATCTATTAATCCTAGTTCTTTGCATGAACTTTAGAACCTAAGGTGATCAATCTCAAGTGATAGTAAAACATGCAATTAGACAATGAAGATCAAGGAAACACAAAGTATTACTAAATGAAAACTTATATTAGAAAGAACTTGCAACCAAAGCAACAATGCAGCTTTAAACCAACCCAATGTAGCAAGGGAGTTAACAACTCATTACAAAGGTAGCAAGATAGTTTTAATGGAAAAAGTGAATTCTAAATTGGATGATAAGTGGATGATTCTAGAAATCAACTAAGGACTATTTATACTACAAATGACACTAAATAGGAGTAAATGGCCAGCCCAAAACCACCACCTTTAATGCCATAAAGGTGATGTAAACAGCCGGAGTAAAGCTTCTGTCGTTGAACCACAGGGGCGGCCTTCAGATCCGCAGGGGCGGTGCAAGCGAAAACGCTTGACCTTCTTCATGGCCGCAGGGGTGGCTAGGCGATTCCGCAGGGGCGGATCTTTAATGCTCTTCAAACATCTGACTCTTCAACTTTCTATCGCTTCAGCTGCTGAGCCACAGGGGCGTTTCAGTGTCGATGCGGGGGCGGTGACACTGACTCTTCATCTTCCAGCTCCCAGCAGAGGCGCAGGGGGCGCTGGTCTTCGCTTCTTCAGGGAAGGTCACCGCAGGGGCACCAAGGGTTGACGCAGGTGCGGTGACAGTCTTCGTGGCTGGCGTTGGCGAAGGCGCAGGGGATGCTCCGGAGTATGGTGTCACCCGCAGGGGCGGTGACACTGCTCCGCGGGGGTGGTGAAGCAACAGAAGCTTTGCTTCGTGAACGATCTTCACTCCTAAGTGCTTATAACTCCTTCTTTATCTTCTTTTAGGCTTCTTCTTCTGGATCAAGGAGTTAGTAGCATAAACCGACACAAATGTAATAAAAAGACTCTAAAAACTAACCTAAATGATAGTGATTCCATCACCTATCAGTTGTCAATGCAACTAATAACCACAAAAGCGATTAAAGCAATCAAAAGATGATAATAAGGTCAAATAAGGGAATAATGCAAATTCTAGGGATTAAAGCATCTGGTTGTGGTTCCGACTCAAGATCTAAAGATAAAGCAGACAAAGATTAGATTTTGCAAAGGGAAGGTGTTTCTAAAGTGCAATAAATCACCGGGTAAGTCTCACTACTCACAGTCCCAAACCCAAGCTCCTATCACCGGGTAAGTCTCAAGGTACTAAGGAAAGGAACTATAATCTCAAACCAACACAACAAATAAGGGAATAGAATCAACCTTTACCAGGTAAGTCTCAGGCTAACTCACAAAGATGGATGAAGGCACACTTAAACCCCAATAAAGGATAAACCTTTATTACCTACACTTATGATCTTGGGTAAACAAACTAAGGAATCACCGGGTAAGTCTCATCCTAGGCTTGCATTGAACCAGGAAAGGTGTAATAAGAATAGGATTTGGCAAACTCTAACACTTAACTCTCAGTTTCGGATCAGAAAAGGTAACCTCGTTCAGTCAAGTTCCACCCCGGCCGAGATGTTCGTCGACTGAACGAGATGTTCTAGGGTTAGGGCTAAAGACTCGAGCTTTCAGGGTCCTACTGGGATTAAGATCATTCTATCATTGTCTTTCCCATAACTTTAAGCCAATCACCCTAGAATCGCATAAAGAATTAAGCCACTCATCATCATGATAACAATAATCAAAAATATGAGAAGGGAATGAATATTTGAACACAAAAACCTTAAGAACAAGGCTTCAATAACTTAATCAAATAATCACAAATCAGCGTTCCTTGAATCACAAATCAATCAAGACAAAGAACCAAAAAGAATCTAAGAAAATCTTACAAATTCCCTTAAAGCTATTTCAAAATAATGAATCTTCCTTCTATCAATCTTCAAAACCTTCTTCAACTTCCAAAAAATCTTCTAACTGCAGCTTCTTCAATGATCAAAAGATGGTTGAATTGTGGAAAATCCAACCCTTTATATAGGAGAATTATCTTCCAAAGATAATAATATCTTAAAAAGATAATTTCCTATAAAATATATTCATATCTCTAAAATAGATCTCCCAAATATATGATCTTCCTTCCAGAAATCCAGCCCAAAAATATAAGATATCTTCCTTCAAAAAATAAAAGATCTCAGCCAAAAGATATAATCTCACCGCGCCAGGGTGTTTGCCTCGGTCGGGACGCTCCTCAAATCACCTTGGTCGAGGTGACACTGTAGCTGACCGAGGTGAATCTCAGCTGAATGTGAAATCTCTCAAATCTGGTCCAAAGTAAATCTTCTTCATTAATTCCTTGCTTCCTGAGTTCTTCTTTAAGCTCCAAAATGTGGCTCCTATGAGTCCTTAGCTCATTAGCTCCATTTCGATCCAAAATGTGCCATTTTACCTACGATTATAACGAAACATGGTGTAGACCTCGATTCCCGTAAAGGTAGATGAAACGACAATATAATCACATAATATACATCCAAACATACAGATTATTGAAGATAAAACGTCTAAACAAGTTCCAAAATATATACTATAATGCATGCTATCATCATGCCATCCAAATACCCCATACTCGCCTCTTGCTTGTCCGCAAACAATGTTCAAATCTAAGCTACAAGATGGCATAAGTTATGAATGCGGAAAAATAAAATATTATTGCAAATGTGCTTATAATCATAGATCACCCTCATAGTGATGTTTCATGGAAAAGGATGTAGCAATTTTGTATCAAAGAGAACAAAGGCAAGAAAAGACAAACACACTTTACTCAGAATCATACATGAAAAGCAAATCGAGAATTGTCTAGATTGATCATGAAGAAATCATATCTAAATTGCTAAGTCATAACACATGTGCATAAAGGTCTTAAGGGCTTAAGAAAAAAGAGGCCAAGAAATATGTCAATGGTGGGAATTATTTAGGTCATGTGGTGTTAATCCGGGAACGGAGCTAATCCCACAACTTTACTATACTCAACATCCACCAAAAGTGCAATTTTTCTCCTTCTTTTCTTTTCTTTTCTTTTTTCACTTGAGAAAATGGCATTGTTGGACAAAAGCCGAAACCTTGGTGATTAGCGGTCCTTGGGAACTTTACCAAGATGCCTCACATCGGATACACATACCAAGACTCATTAGGACTATCGGTTAATCCGACTTTGGCAAGACACAACACCCGATAATGTGAATGATGTTGAATTACTCATCTTCATAACCAACGTCCCCAAACCATTTTTTGTCTACACTTTCACAAAACATTTCAACATCTTAATTCACATCCACTCTTTCATCACCTACATCACCCACACTTGTTCTTTACACACTCAACCATACTAGCATGCTCCTAAGTCTTGGATGGGTCAAAATAGGCAACATTTTTCAATCAATCAAGTTGCTTAAACAAACATGATCAAGATGAGAAGAGGAGAGAATCGAATGCCTTAATTATTCCAAGATGATGTGTAAGAACCTATCATGCGATTTCGATTATCAATTATCAATTCAACCTAGACAACAATCATCATCACAATTCACATATAGATATTAAATAAAGTCTTCAAGTCCAAATATGCATAAATTATTCAACACACAAAGGCCATTTAAAGCCGATTCAGAAACAAAATCATCATAAGGTTCATATCAATACTAGGAGGAAACAAAAAAATTTAAAGCAAATTCGATTTTTTTTGGATTTTTGATATATGTATATACAATGCAAAAATGAAAAGAAACGTGTGACAATAATATGAAACTATATTAAATGCAATGCAATGAAATAAAACATGCAAAGAATTGTAAATACCCCACCCCATACTTAAAACTCACATTGTCCCCAATGTGAAGAAATAAATAAAAAAGTGAAAGAAGGTACTCCCAATGTAAAAATATAGTGCTTTCGGTATTTCGGTTCACTCATGTGAAGTGGTGGTGGTGGATATGGAAGCGCAAATAAACTTCAGCACAAATTTGAGCGAGTCATGATTTAGTAGAAAAATCTCGCCAAGTTCTTCACTAAATCTCGACCGAGATTTCAGTCGAAGTTGGCCTTAACTTGGGAAATCTCAATTGAATTAAATGCAAATCTCGGCCAAGATTTGCTCCTAACTCCCGAGATCCAAGTCTTTTGGCCTTTTTTTCCTTTCCCTTGTGCTCGGATTTTGCACTTCATTCCCAACGAACTCTTGAGGTTCTCATCATATCACCCAACATCATCAACACTTATCTCACAATACCTAGATCCTATCAACCAAAAACCCAAAAGAAACCCAAAACACACAAAAAAAAACAACAAAATCATAAAATAGAAAAGGAAAGAAATATACCCTTGGGTTGCCTTCCAAAAAGCGCTTCTTTAAGGTTGTTACCTAGACCCAATTCCGGGAGCGATTTACTCAAGGTGAAGTGGGGAAATCATATCCACCGGAGCTTCCGGAATGACCTCTTCAATCGGTGCCCATTCACATTGAAATTCCCACAACGCTCACCCCATATTTTTACCGCTCCACGGGGAAAGATCTTTCTCACGACTTAAGGACCCACCCATCTTGATTTGAGTTTTCCGGGGAAGAGCCGAAGCCTTGAGTTGAAGAGAAGGAATAGATCACCTTCAGGATGATGTGCTTGTCATGCCAACGTTATATTCTCTCTTTGTAGATCCAGGCATTCTCGTAAGCGTCATAAACGCTTCTCTTTGGCGTCCTTAATGTCAAAATTCAGCCACTTAATGGTCCAATACGCCCTATGCTCCACCTCCACTGGAAGGTGGAAAGATTTGCCATATACTAGGTTGTGGGGAGTGGTGCCAATTGGGGTCTTGAAGGTGGTCTTATAAGCCTATCGAGCATCATCAAGCTTCATCGCCCAATCTTTCCTTGTCCTAGAAACCGTCTTTTTAAGTATTCCCTTGATCTCTCTATTGGAAATCTCTACTGTAATATCCGAAAATTTTATTTTTGGTGAGTCCCGAGTCGAATAGGGTTTCCCACAAGTTTACATCTCCTCAAATGATACTTATCATTATAAATCAAAACATTTTATTATTTTATGTGTACAATTTTACACAGAAAATGTTAACAAATTCCTAGAATTTATTCTTGCAAGAATAGAAAATCATGGGGCCAATTTTGTGGACAACTTTTGACAAGCTTTAGACAATCTTTGACAAGGCCTTCTAGACCCATTAAACAAGCCCATGTCAAAGCCAACACAAGACCAAGGCCCAACAAGACAACCCAATGCAGGGCCCGTCCTAGGAAGCAAGACACGTTCTTTCTTCAAGTTAATGTGATCTTCAACCTTCCATATGCAGCAACCTCTCTCTCTCTCCTATCCTCAACGTTTTTTTTTCTTTCCTCACGTAAATGATATCGATCCATCTCCCCCCCC
>BSUD01000006.1:89801146-89824608 GCA_033239045.1 Fagopyrum esculentum | reverse complement strand
CCCCCCTTACCGACTCTCTGGGCCACGTCTTTCAGTAACCATGGCAGCCATACCTTCCTTTCACTTACCTGAATCAATATCGACTGTCTAAATCTCAATTCGGTCAACAACCGTAGAATATTCCATCGCCTGTTATACAAGGCAAGCGGATCAATAATGTATCTCACTTTCTTAGAAGTCTCCAACTTCTAAAATATATAACCGATCATAAAGAAATTACCAAAATACACTTATACGGGTAGATGACCATTTTACCCTTGGTCCCGAAACTCTAAAAATTCAATAACAAAGTTCAAAACTATTCTTTGGACGTCAAAACCACACTCAAACTCTCAAAGAGAAATTTGCTAAGGATTTAGAAGAGTTAACTACATTCTTGACTTTCGTAAAAAGTCGCTAAGGTCCAACTTCGGCTTAGGATATGAGAACCGAATCAAAATATAAAAATTCTACAAAAATATAATAGGTCTTCTATGAAAAGCCCTCTACTCATATGAGCAAAAATCTCTTAAAAACTAACAACAACAACAACTCTTACAAAAAAAAAATCTCCAAAGATGCTTCCAAAGTCTAGAAATTTTATACTTAGCCAAATTATGAGTCCTTTCACAAACAACCCAACTAGCCTACTTTGAACTCCTATAGATCCAGATCCGACCGTTGGATCGGTCTCAACTTCTGATATGTTAAACTATGTATATCCTTCTATTTTATACTAAAATTTGAACGGTGAGTAATAAATCTAGGGTATCTAAACTTCATCTCCAAGTCAGCAGTTCACCACTTGGATTCTGAAAAACAAACAGAAGATGCAGGAGGTCCCATGTTCGATTCCTACTACCAACCTATCTAAAATATGCTCCATTCAAACATCATAGGTTCGATACCCATCAGAAGCAACCAACTGTCCTAAGGTTGGAGAGTAACAAAATTTCAGGTTCGAAGCTTGGGATAAACAAAAACAAATGTATTAGGTTTATTCCCTCCTTATGTACTCATCGACCAACAGCAGGCTGGAGGATAGGCGCTTACCGGAGATTTGCAGACAGCTATACAGGCACAGTCCAAGGATCTCGGTTACGGTTTTGTGGGAGGCGGCGAGGACGTCCGGCGTCCATGTATTGAAGAGAACTACCGGGATTGTTGTGCCAATGTCGAGCCGCAGAAAGTCGGAGAAGAATCGACCTTGGATCCGATATGCTGTGTACCGAGGCTAGGAGAACTCGTCCGGTCGGCTGCGAGTGGCTACAAGTCCGTGTGTCCGGAAGGGAGGGTCGATGACCGATACACTCCCTTCCGGTCATCGACCCTCCCTTCCGGTCGGCTGCGAGTGGCTACAAGTCCGTGGCTACAAGTACGTGTATCGGTCATCGACCCTCCCTTCCGGACACACGGACTTGTAGCCACTCGCAGCCGACCGGACGAGTTCTCCTAGCCTCGGTACACAGCATATCGGATCCAAGGTCGATTCTTCTCCGACTTTCTGCGGCTCGACATTGGCACAACAATCCCGGTAGTTCTCTTCAATACATGGACGCCGGACGTCCTCGCCGCCTCCCACAAGACCGTAACCGAGATCCTTGGACTGTGCCTGTATAGCTGTCTGCAAATCTCCGGTAAGCGCCTATCCTCCAGCCTGCTGTTGGTCGATGAGTACATAAGGAGGGAATAAACCTAATACATTTGTTTTTGTTTATCCCAAGCTTCGAACCTGAAATTTTGTTACTCTCCAACCTTAGGACAGTTGGTTGCTTCTGATGGGTATCGAACCTATGATGTTTGAATGGAGCATATTTTAGATAGGTTGGTAGTAGGAATCGAACATGGGACCTCCTGCATCTTCTGTTTGTTTTTCAGAATCCAAGTGGTGAACTGCTGACTTGGAGATGAAGTTTAGATACCCTAGATTTATTACTCACCGTTCAAATTTTAGTATAAAATAGAAGGATATACATAGTTTAACATATCAGAAGTTGAGACCGATCCAACGGTCGGATCTGGATCTATAGGAGTTCAAAGTAGGCTAGTTGGGTTGTTTGTGAAAGGACTCATAATTTGGCTAAGTATAAAATTTCTAGACTTTGGAAGCATCTTTGGAGATTTTTTTTTTGTAAGAGTTGTTGTTGTTAGTTTTTAAGAGATTTTTGCTCATGTGAGTAGAGGACTTTTCATAGAAGACCTATTATATTTTTGTAGAATTTTTATATTTTGATTCGGTTCTCATATCCTAAGCCGAAGTTGGACCTTAGCGACTTTTTACGAAAGTCAAGAATGTAGTTAACTCTTCTAAATCCTTAGCAAATTTCTCTTTGAGAGTTTGAGTGTGGTTTTGACGTCCAAAGAATAGTTTTGAACTTTGTTATTGAATTTTTAGAGTTTCGGGACCAAGGGTAAAATGGTCATCTACCCGTATAAGTGTATTTTGGTAATTTCTTTATGATCGGTTATATATTTTAGAAGTTGGAGACTTCTAAGAAAGTGAGATACATTATTGATCCGTTTGCCTTGTATAACAGGCAATGGAATATTCTACGGTTGCTGACCGAATTGAGATTTAGACAGTCGATATTGATTCAGGTAAGTGAAAGGAAGGTATGGCTGCCATGGTTACTGAAAGACGTGGCCCAAAGAGTCGGTAAGGGGGGGGGGAGATGGATCGATATCATTTACGTGAGGAAAGAAAAAAAAAACGTTGAGGATAGGAGAGAGAGAGAGGTTGCTGTATATGGAAGGTTGAAGATCACATTAACTTGAAGAAAGAACGTGTCTTGCTTCCTAGGACGGGCCTTGCATTGGGTTGTCTTGTTGGGCCTTGGTCTTGTGTTGGCTTTGACATGGGCTTGTTTAATGGGTCTAGAAGGCCTTGTCAAAGGTTGTCTAAAGCTTGTCAAAAGTTGTCCACAACATTGGCCCCATGATTTTCTATTCTTGCAAGAATAAATTCTAGGAATTTGTTAACATTTTCTGTGTAAAATTGTACACATAAAATAATAAAATGTTTTGATTTATAATGATAAGTATCATTTGAGGAGATGTAAACTTGTGGGAAACCCTATTCGACTCGGGACTCACCAAAAATAAAATTTTCGGATATTACATCTACTTGGCCACTAGTTTGGGCGTGGTAAGGTGTGGACACCTTGTGATTCACCCCATACATGGGCAAAAGCGCCTCAAAATTCCGAGCGGTGAAATGCTTGCCTCCATTGCTTATCATGACCCGTGGTGTCCCAAACCTTGGAAAGATGACTCAATTGAAGAACTGTACCACCACCTTGGCGTCATTTGTGGGAAAAGCAATGACTTCCACCCATCTCGAAACATAGTCCACCGCCAAGAGAATGTAGAGGTTGCGAAAAGAAGAGGGGAAATGCCCATGAAGTCCACTCCCCAAACATAAAAAATTTCAACCTCTTGAATGTTGTTCAATGGCATCTCATTCCTCCTTGAAATATTGCCCGCCCTTTGACAAGCACAACAAGCCACTAAAAAATTTTGCACATCTTTCAACAAATTAGGCCAAAAGAAACCCGATTGTAATACCTTGGCACAAGTTTTATGTGAGCTAGCATGACCACCACATGGAAATGAGTGGCAATGGCGGATTACACTCTCCACCTCATCCTCCGGGATGCACCTCCTAAATATCCCATCCGGGCCTCTCTTGAACAACAAAGGTTTGCTCCAATAATAGTGCCTCAAGTCCTTGAAAAATTTCTTCCTTTGAGCGTAGGACAATCCGGGTGAAACCTCTTCACAAAGCAAGTAGTTTACTATGTCGGAAACCAAGGGTCACTACCCCTTGACACTTGAAGAAGACACTCCTCTATTACTTGTAATTGCTCATCCCGGAATGAATCTTCAATCGGAAATCATCCTTCTCAATCTTTATCATGGGTAGGCGGCTAAGGTGGTCCGCAACTAAATTTTCGGAACCCTTCTTGTCACGGATCTCCAAGTCAAACTCTTCAGAAGTATCCACCTAATGAGACGAGGCTTTGCATCCTTCTTTGTGATTAGATATCGGATCGCCGCATGATCCGTGTAAACAATTACCTTCGCCCCACAAGATGGGAGCGATAGTTCTCAAAAGCATACACCACCGCTAGCAACTCCTTCTCGGTGGTGTCATAGTTGAGTTGGGCCTCATCTAGCGTCTTGATAGAATAGTAGATGGCATGACTTAACCCATATTTCCTTTGGCCGAGCACAGCCCCAACCGCTACATCACTTGCATAACACATCACTTCAATGGTAAGCTCTAATCCGGAGGTTGAATAATGGGGGTGGAGATCAAAGTTTCCTTTAACCTACAAAAGGCTTCAAGACATTCCTTTGAGAAAACAAACTCAACATCCTTCATTAGTAGGTTATTAAGAGGCTTAGTAAATTTCGAAAAATCTTTAATGAATCTCCGGTAAAAACCGGCATGCCCCAAGAAACTCCTTACCCCTTTCACCAAAGTAGGTGGTGACAACATCTTAATTGTTTCAATCTGGGCCCTATCAACTTCAATACCTCGGTGGGAGATCAAGTGTCCCAACACTATCCCTTCACTAACCATGAAGTGGCATTTCTTCCAATTTAACACAAGGTTAGCTTCCTCACACCTCTTCAAAACCAATGACAAGTTACCCAAACATATATCGCAAGAAGAATTATAAATGGATAGATTATCCATAAACTCTTCCATGATGTTTTCAATATATTCCGATAATATGGCCATCATGTATCTTTGAAAAGTGGCGAGTGCATTACACAACCCAAATGGCATTCTTCTATATGCAAAAGTATCCCATGGACAAGTAAATGTGGTTTTCTCTTGGTCATCCGGGTGGATAGGGATTTGGAAAAACCCGCTATAACCATCTAGGTAACAAAAGTGTGAATGTTGAGCTAACCTCTCTAGCATTTGGTCGATAAAGGGGAGAGGGAAATGATCCTTCCTAGAGTCCACATTATACTTTCTATAGTCAATACTCATTCTCCACCTTGTAACCGTCCTATTAGGGATTAACTCATTGTTGTCATTGGTTACTACGGTCATACCACCCTTCTTAGTAACCACATTCACGGTACTAACCCACTTACTATCTGAAATTGAGAAAATGATTTCTGCATCTAGCAATTTTAGAACTTCTTTCTTTACTACCTCTTTCGTTATTGGGTTTAGTCTTCTTTTAGGTTCAATTGAGGGTTTAGGGTCATCTTCAATCAATATTTTATGCATGCACAAAGAGGGTTTAATTCCAATAATATCATCAATGATATATCTTAGAGTTTTTCTATGCAATTTCAATTCAGTCAACAATCTAGCAAGCTCAACATTATTCAAAGAAGCATTCACAATCACGGGATAAGTAGAATTTGATCCAAATAAGCATACTTTGTAACAGCCAGAATCCGTAGGACTCGGGGTGCTATGGGCGGAGACCTCACAATGGGTCCCGAACCTTAGCCTGACAACAATATCACCGGATCTTTCCAACAAGGCACAAATAAAAAGGCAAAACCAAATAGTTTGAATGAAATGTGACATAAACTGAAATACGATACAAAGTGGAAACTCCAACTGAGTCCTCAAAACAACATACAATCATAACGACTAAAGTACATACGAGAATGGAACATAAAATAAAACCCCAATCTCCATCCTATAATGTACGGGAAGCCCAGCTATCCAGTCCTCTGAGTCACTCGGCGGCATCCCTAACTTGCAAGGCATCTACAAAGGCGGTATAAAACCGTTAGCTAATATTCTAAACATTAGAAAGATGGTAAAGAAACATACACATATAACGACGTAACACACAACATGTTATCGCACAAGCCGGTTATTATCTTTTCTTTATGTCATTCCATTACTAATTCAACTTAGGATTTGTGACACGAGCATCAAATGATCTCTCGCCTCTATCCCCATATACCAACAAGGACTGGTTACACCATCTAGGCTGTGAACCTCCTAGCTCCCGTATACCTGATTGGTTTGGTCGTAGAGAACCTCCTAGCTCCCGCAAGATCTAGGCAGTGATGTCACCGCTTGAGTATCATACACTTGGGCTAATATAAGGGTATAAATATATATAGGCATCCTAGTCCGGTTTAAATGTTATAACGAAAATGTAAACACACACCACCATCACACATCAAACTAATACGAGGAAGCTAGCTAAGTAAGTCCGGGGACTTACTTGTCTCAATTGATCAACCCGAAATAAACCACATTCTGCTTCCCACAGGAAGATACTCTCATGCTAAAAGTCCTTAGACTTCTAGCACAAATGACCTCTACAAGATCATACAACTCACATGCTAGGACAACTCAATCCTAGTGTCAAAGATCTCAAAGATCTCAAAGATCTCAATGATCGTAAGCTACGCTAGGATACTCACGTCCTAGGCGCTACAACCTCAACAAACATACAACCTTACATCTAAGATTCTCACATGATTAAGCATACACTCAAAGACATAACCAATCGTCACAAGATAACAACGATACTTCATGCTGAAGAACCCAATCTCAATTATTCACATAAGATTCAAAGCCACTACTTGGCATTCCGCAAAGCTAACCTAGGCCAGCTTAATCATGATGCTACCATACTGCACTAACATGATAAGGGAAGGATCGGAAGATAGGAAAAAAGGGAACCTACAGGAGGAGTTCCACGACTACGGAAGACACTAGGTGTGGGGCAGAAGGCGCGACCGCGGATGGGCGAAGGCGCGGGGGCAACAATGGGCGACCACGGCTGGGAAGACGCGGGGGGCAGGTGAACAGGAGAGGGCGATTATCGAAGGGCCTTCGTGTTCTTCGACTTGTCCAACTTGGTTACGTCTAGTGATTATTTCCATCGATCTTCTACTCCTCAACTATATCTTCTCAACAAGCCACACACACATGCAAAATTATACGAGAGTGAGGCTTGACCTAGCCTTCAAAAGGAGAACATGAAAGAACAAGGAATAATGAAGAAGGAAGAACCACTTACTACACTTCCTTGCTGTCCAAATCTATGCATAGCAAACCTGGGGCAAGCTCTTCAACGACAGGTTGGCACAAGAGCAACACAAGATGAAGAGAGGGAAGAGAAGGAAGAGAAGCAGGAAAAGGGAGAAAGAGGGGAAAAAGATGGGCATATCACTAGAAGCAACGAGGGGTCGGGGGAGAAGGAGAGGTCGGCACAAGAACGAGGGGTCGGGAGCGAAAGGTCGAAAGCAAACAACTGCCTGCTTTCGACCTGCCGTTTGCGGTACCCACGGCAAGCCCTAGTCACAACCGCGGCGACACAGGGAAGACGCGCCCACGGCTTTCCATACCGCAAGGGCGGGGATAACTACAAGGGCCATTCTCAAAGATCCCAAGGGTGGTATCACCGAAATAGCTCTCAACCCCACTCTCGACTACCCCTGAAGGAACCCGAATGTCGGATCCCGGAACCGAAAAGTGAGGATGTTACATCAGATTCCCCTACAAACAAGTTTTGTCCCGAAACTTGCTAAACACAACTACTCTCGGTCTTGAAAGCCGAGGTAGGAACTCGAAAACATGAACATGTCAACCGTTGATACTATCCTCACATACTCACAACAAAACATCAAGACTACGAAGCACGCAACATACACTCGCACATAACTTATATAATATACCCTATCACATAATCACATAACACAACAAGAAAGAGCTCGAAACTAACCCGACGGTCCTATAGGCGCCGCTAGATCACTGCATAAATCTGGATAGTTCCGCCGGATTCTATCCTTTGTCTCCCTGGTAGCTTCATCGGCTCCTCGTCTCGACCACTGCACCCTCTTCATCGGTATGTCCTTCGACTGAAGGTGTTTCGTACTCCTCTCCAGGACAGCTATCGGGTGCTCTGCAAACGTGTGGTCCGGCTCGACCACTATATCATCGTGACTAACAATGTGTCTCGGGTCATGTATGTACTCTCTCAGCTGCGACACATGGAAGACCGCGTGAACACCCTCCAACCTCAGTGGCAGTGCCAATCTGTAAGGCACCTCCCCAATCCGCTCTAGAATCTCAAATGGTCCGACATATCGTGGGATCAACTTCCCCTTAATGTCAAAATGTCTAACGCATTGCGCCAGCGACACTCTCAACTAGACCTAATACTCCCACTCTAAACTCTAGAGGCTTGCGCCTCTTATCTACATATGACCTCTGACGACTCTGTGCGGCTAACATCCGCTTCCTAATCATCGCTACCCTATCCATGTCGTCTTGCACCTTCTCGGGTGCTATTCCACTAGCCCTTCCCGGCTCGTCCCAGCACAAAGGCATACGGCACCTCCGTTCATACAACGCCTCGTAATGAGCCATCCCGATCGACGCATACCAGCTATTATTGTAAGAAAACTCCACCAAAGGGAGGTGGTATGGTCATACCTACCCCTAGCACGTAGGCTCGTAACATGTCCTCTAAGGTCTATATAGTTCTCCCCGACCGACCGTCCGTTTGAGGATAATACGCGGTCGTGAAATGAAGGCTCCTACCTAGGGCGGTGTGTACCTACTGCTAGAACCTCGAGGTAAAATGCCCATCCCGATCTAAGATGATGGTCCTTGGCACTCCAGGAGTCTCATTATCTGTCGGTTGAACTCCTCGGCTAAACGACTCACAGGCCATGTTTCCCGAATTGGGATGAAATGTGCGGTCTTCGTCAGCCGACCTAATACTACCCATATCGCGCCAAATCTCCTACTCGGCCTCAAGCCGGTAACAAAATCCATGGAAATGTCCTCTCACTTCCACTGTGGAACCGGCACTAGGTGAATCTCTCCTCCGGGCATGTGGTGCTCGATCTTGACCTGCAAGTAGGTCGCACATTGGGTTACGTATCTAGCCATGTCGGGCTTAAGCCCGCCCCACCAATAAGATCGTCCGATGTCCTGGTACATCTTACTCGTGTCCGGGTGCACGGAGTAAGGTGTAGAATGGGCCTCCTGCAATATCTGTTGTCTCAACTACCTATGTAACGGTACGCAAATACACTCTTGGCATATCAATAACCCGTCCGCACCTACGGTAAACTGGGGTGCCTCTCCTCGGGACATCCTGTCTCGGATCCTCATTAGAACGGGGCTACTCTTCTGTTTCTACTAGATTTCTCCCGACAAATCAAGTAAAACCTCTAAAGCGGACAAGTGAGTGTTCGAGTCCGGAAACCGGATGTTTACCTCTAACCAAATCAAGTCCCTCTGCAACTGAGACAAAATCTCCAAGTCGAAGTCCTTAATCAGCTAACCATCTCCTTTGGAGTTTATTCAACTCCCACTGAGTGAATAAGTACTTCAAAGTCTTACGGTCTGTGAAGATCTGACACGTGGCCTCGTACAAGAAATGTCGCCAGATCTTCAGGGCATGAATCACTGCCGTTAGCGCTAGGTCGTGGGTAGAATAGTTCTCCTCGTACGTCATTAGCTGTCGGGATGCATACGCAATAACCCTACCCCTCTGCATCAAAACGCATCCCAAGCCGAGCTTGGAGGCGTCATTTGTAACGCATCGTTTATTGGGTGCGATTTCGATTTTTTTTTTCCGACGGTCATCGATATTTTAATATCTTAAGTATGTTTTATGAGTATTTTACGTCGTAAAATTTGATTTTAAGAGTATAATTTTATATTTATAATTTAACGGTATTTTAATTATTATTGGAATCTCGCAATATTATTTACAAGAATGGTTTCTATATCGCAAAGTATATTTTTGCGATTTTATTTATTTATAAATTCGATCCACGTATATTTCCGTATCTTTATTCAGAAAAGTTCGGAAAAGGTTCCCGATCCGAAAATCCCGAACCGGATAAAATTGGATCTAGTTCATTCCAAATTATCTTATTCTTTTTTTATTATCCCTTTTCTCTTTTTTTTTTCTCTCAAGCCCGGAGGTTGTGAGATCGAGGCCTGCCGGCCCCGTTTGGCTTCTTGTCCCTTTCCCTGTTTTTATTCCTGCTTTCTTGTCTATGGGAGAGTAGTACCCCTAGCTGCTTTGTGCCATACCCACCCTAGCCGCCCAGCCTACTCAACCCTAACCCTGCATGCCAACCTCTCGCACAACCCCAACCAATCGCTCTCCCCTTGCCTCTCCTACTCTCACTCAGCCCCGACCCAACCCTCACAACTCTCTCCCTCTTTCACCACTATGCCTTCTCACTCTCTTCTCATCCACGCAGAAGCACCCTCCCTTGTTGCCACCGGAGCAGCAAGAGGCCGCATGTCGAGCCTCCTCCAAGCCCCCGATATGTCTATGACACCCATCTGGAGACCCAGGGTCTCGTACGTCCGAGACTTCCCGCTTGGATATGGGCTGAGAGCACTGGTTAACCTTCCTTCCTTCGCCCCTTCAGCACCCCCTACCGGAGCCACCAACAAGCCATCATCGGCTTTGTCGCCACCTGATTGTAGCCACCGGAATAAGTTATCGAGGGAGGCTCTCAAACCCACAAAATACCTTCGGATATGCCTTGGAGCCCCTGCACCATTAGCCCGGTCACCGCCAGAAACTTCACCGCCAATGACCCCTCCGAGGTCCCCCTTTCATACAAAGATGGCCACCGGAGCCGCCTTTGTCCCCCCTCTCCATCACCACAGTCGTTGAGACCGTGCTTCATTCCGTCGAGTGAGCCCTTTGCCGACACTGGAGCTTTACCAGATTCGCCGATAACAGTGCTTGAAGACCCTCCGACAGCCACCTCCGTTTAAAAGTATTCACATGAAATGACCCACTTTTAATATTTCAGTTTATGGCCCAACTTTTGTATGGTGCGTTTTACATCCTGCATATGAGATTGCAAAATATGCCCAATATTTCGATATTACAGTTGTAACACCCCAAATTCTCAGAATTCGGGGAGCTACTGGTTAGGACCTCACAATGGGTCCCGACCTTAGTTTGACAACAATTTTACTTGGATCTTACAACAAGGCACAAAAGTATTAAAAACATTTGAAAATATTAAACATTATATACATGAAGGATGTGTATCAGCCTTACAAAGCAACGGTAATAAAACGACACATATGAATAACATAAGACCACCTTGTCCCCAACTAAATGAGTACGTGGACCCGGCTGACCATTCCCTCCGGATCTCTCTACAGCTTCTTAACCTGCAAGGCATCTACAAGCGGTATAAAACCGTTAGCTAACATTCTATGCATAAGTATAAAGGTAAAAGCACAAACACACAACATACACAATCAACATGGAACACTCAATCCTTTTTATTATCTTTTAATTAAGTGATATGTCATTACTAATGATACTTATTTTGTGACACGAGGGATTCCCAAACCTCGCCCCTGTCCCCGTTTACCAACGCGGAATGGTACTAATGCATCTGACCGTCTACCAGACTGGGCTGGTCGTAGGGAACCTCCTAGATTCTCGCAAGAGCTAGGCAGATGATGTCACGACCCGTTATCATAGACTTGGGTCAATTATGTAAATAATAAAGTCGGCCTAATCCGGTTTCGTTGTTCATCATAACTAACAAACACCACTCATACACATTACACTCATACAAGAAGTCAGCTAAGTAAGGCCGTGGACTTACCTAAATCAGATCTCGACTTTCTAATTCGCAAATCGATCTAGATAGTAGGAATTAAGTGGCCTGTCAAAGGAGACAAGTGTGTCAGCACACTTTCTAGGTGATTAGAAGTCTAAGACTTCTAAGATAGTAGGTCTTAATAGAACGGAATTGATTACAGTATTAATTTATGGTAAAATGACTATTTTACCCTTGGTCTCGAAACTTCCAAAAATTCCCTAATTCATGCCTAAACTCTTGTTTGAGACTAAAGAGTCATATTCTAACTCCTAAAGGTGAGTTTGGTTACAAACTGACAATTTACCCATTTCCTTATTTTCGGAAAGATCGTTAAGGTCCAACTTCAGCATCAGATAAGAAATTTGAATAAACTTATAAAAATTCCGAAATAATTATCTAGATCATCTATGATATCTCATCTACTCCTAGGAGCAAGAATTTCTTAAAACAGTTCACCCTTCACTTCTACAAAAATTCCAAAGTTGGTTACAACACTTGAAGTTCCCTATACTTAGCCAAAATCTGAGTACACTTTGAAAAATCATAACTCCTAAACCACTTACTGGATTTATCCCAAATTTTGATATGTTCTACTATAAAATCGTATCTATAATATATCCAAAATTCAGCCGCAAAGGAGATCAAAATCCTATTTGAAACTATCTCACAAAACCGAATTTCAGCACAACAGAAAAACTGCTTACGACTCAATCTTTGAAAAATCATAAATCCCAAACCACTCGCTGGATGCCTCTCAAATTTTAATATGTTATACAACAATATGTAAACTATATCATATCCAAAATTCAAGTCCAACGGATATCAATAGCTTATTCAAAACCATCTCACAAAACAGCATCACTTGCTGTTTTCTCCAACACTCAGCACATATATAAAAACTGCATGAGGAGTCCACTTTGCAACATCATAACTCTCAAACCGTAACTCCGATTCTTCCCAAATTTTAGTATGATCTACTACATACTACTGACTACAACATATCCAAAATTCAGCAACAAATGAGGAGTATAACTTACTCAAATCTTGACCCGAAGTTGACTGTTTTCCAATTCCGAAAACTCAGAAAAACGCATGAATCTGTACAGCTCTTCTATAGTTGTTCTGAGTAGGTTTAAAGACGAAACTGGTCCATGTTAGGCAAGGAAAGAAGTATACTGAAGTGTAGTGCAGCAAGGGGTACAAGCCTTACCCGATTCCGAGACTCGAAGGCATGAAGATGGCACGAATTCTGCTACTACTTGCTGTCACTGGAGGAGGCGTCGGGGAGCTTATGCTACTGTTGTCGACCCAATGCAGTCGAAGGGAGAGTGAGAGTCGGATGTGGCTCCAGGGATCGTGCATCTGCGTTGTTGTTCAGTAGGTCAAACAGAAGGAGGCGCTGTTGCAGAAAGATTTGCGTGTGAGAGGCTCGCAACTGACTAGAGAGGAGGTCGGGCTGGACTTGGCTTGCTAGCGCCATCCATGGCTGTATGCAGAAGGGGAGAGGAGCACCGGCTGGGGTGTGAAGAAGAGGAGAGGAGCGCCGGCTAGGGTGTGCAGAAGAGGAGAGGAGCGCCGGTTAGGGTGTGCAGAAGAGTAGAGCACCGTCGGCTGCCTTGCTGTTGCGAGCCCAAGCGTGCAGAGCGTGATCCGAGATCTTTTCCAATGCAAACGGTTGCTGTACGTGAGGAGCAAGAAGGAACGGTTGGGCTGCTTCTCAGCTGGCATGAAAAAAAACTAGGGTTTCACCAAGGAGGTTGGCGGATGGGCTCAGGAGAGAAGGGAGAGCTCACGGCCCAGCTGGCTGTCCATGACGGCCCAGATAGTAGGGTTACAAAGGCCTAAAATACTCAGCTTTGTAAAGGCCCGTAAGGCGTGCTGCAAATGGGCTCGGATGCGTCCATTTTAAAGAATAAAGAAGGTAGATTGACTTGTATATTTTATGTGAGTAAGGTGCTCACATAAAATGATAAAAATGATCAAAGGATAAGAAAACGTGTCACATAGGATATAGTAAGGTCCTCACATAAAATGATAAAATGTGTTAATTTATAAAACTAAGGATTATGTAAGAAGATTGAAGCCTCACATAAAATTATAGAAGTTGATAAAAGCATTTTATGTGCTTAACTCTTCACATAATATGACAAGGTTTATGATGACTCGGGATTTACCGGAAATTAAATTTCCAGGTATTACATCAGTACCCCCTTAAAATTAGTTTCGTCCCGAAATTTAAAAGATAACGACATATAGTCGGAGTTGCTACAAAAGAAATAAAGGGCCGGAAAGGGTCACAATCGATCTTGTTCTGATTTGTTCCTAAGATAGCCGGAAATAAAATTTTCGGGTATTACATCAATCCCCCCTTATCATAAGTTTCGCCCCGAAACTTAATGTACGTCAATCATAAGGTCGGTCTTCAAGGAACAAATAAAGGTACAACCTAGTGTACCTAATTACTACATCATAAGTCTTGTCATTTCTATATCTAAGTATCCCGCACATCAAAGGTTACCTATAAAATACACATCACTGACAAAATACTCAAGCATGAAACAAACAAGTAGTCACACAATATCACACCGATACAGGGCCGAGTACTAACTCATCGGTCCTAAGGTCGCAACTATCTTTGTATAGATCTTTGAAAGGATACGTCTCATATTGTCCACAAGATCTCAGATATCCTCGTCGGCTTTTCATAAAACCACTAACTCAAAAGTCTTTTCATGTAATTACCTCAAAAGCGCATGCTACCACGTTCTAGAGTGTGTACTGGGTATCTCACCGGTATCATCTGGCTCAACTGTCCGATCTTCCAATCTGATGACCTAACTCGTGTTTGGTAGGTATCTCTTCCAATTGAATCAGTGTAGAACTAGGGTCACACTTTCCGATGGAATGAGGAAAACTAATCCATTAATCACTCCTAAACCGCTTTTCAAAATCTCACATGATTGTCTTACAAAACTCACCTCCAAATTCTTTGATGACCTTCCTGCGGCAATTTATTCCAATTCCTTTCCTTCTGGTCTTCTAAAAATGTTTCGAGTATCCGATCTAGGATATCCCCCTTATACATCTCCCGACACTTTACTAAGTGCTTAAGGCTAGTTGTATCACAACTCACTTGGTCTTGTCTCCTAATATGACTCAGTCATATGGTTCCTCCATTAAAGAATCATCATCTGCTTATTTTTGGTCTTAAACTTGATATAACTTAACAATCAAAATCCGGTGGTCAATATTTGTGTTCTATCGACATCATCATATTATTTATAGATCTCTAGCTCACCTCAAACTTCTTACGCAGTATCCAGGATCTTACGTGACATAGAATGTGCCCGCAATGACAACACTAGACTCAAGGTGATCTCACATCACCATCGCTTGCTCATAACTACTCAATAACTACTAACACACCATCAGCATTGCACTCTTATATCCCCATGTTAACCAGACCGAGAATATTCATCTCACGGCAAATTCAACTCGGCTCAGTTCCGATACAAAATTCCACATACTCCACTCCGACATTATGCTTCCTTTAAGTACGGTTACTGGGTTGCGAATATACTCTTGGCGCTTCTCTTTCTTATGTATCTTTCGACTCAGAATGGTGGTTACGCAATTTGAGCTTTTTAGTGCAGACCATGCACAATACCTTTATTACATCGTTAATTCTTCTCTCAATCGATCAAGAAAACTCACTCTAACGTACTCCGTTAGGTATAAAATTCCAAAACTACTTGTCTGGCAACATGTAACGAAGCCTTCACTCTTCCCTCGGATCCGTAATTGGGTACCAGTCTCCTTCTATTACGTCTACATGCACATAAGTTCCCGTACAATATTTTCAGTCACTCCGCATAGCCTTTCTCACGTTCCTGCCAACTAGAATGCATTTCACCAACTACCATCATCTTAAACTCGACACGCCATCATCAGTACCCTTGAGCTTCTTGCTTTGTGGGTTAGGACCCACCACGCTTCCGCTGCGCTACTCTGATTATTTTGTTGTCACCCCGTAATAATAAGGACGTGTTCTGTGAGTCCAAAATGATTAACCGGATGAAGTACCAAGTATTTTCCTTACTTGTCTTCCTGAAATAAAATCGTGATTGGAAAACAACCATCTTCCATTTAATTCCTTAATTCTTTTAACACGGATCCAAACTACCAGACTCGACCGGAGTTTGATCTTAACCAACAAAGAAGTAACCTCTAACACGATTCTCTATACCTTTAGTTGTCTAAGAAGATTGTTGTTGCATACTTGAGGAAATCCTCCAAGGCGTCGGTCAGTCTATAGTTGACTCATCTCAGTATCCCGAATATACTCATCTTATACCTCTAGTGGCTAAAATAGTTCTTTGGTGAGTATCACCTACTCGATTAATCCTTTTATACTTCTTTAGTTCGTTCTATCTTCCACTCTCTTATGCTTCCTTTTGGTCAACTCTCTTTCTCAAGTCTCACTGTGCCATTCGTCTGACATAAATAGTGGTTTCAAGTTTTCCACGATAGCTTGCATGCGTCTTTGAAATTCTTATGGCCGTAATGATCATCCACTTGCAGTTCCTTTTGCAGGGACCATCTGTGTTGATGGCTTATGTCCCATGATAATTCGGGTTACCCTGGACTCTCGAGTCTAGCAAGGCCGTTCTCCCATACAGATTTCTTCACTGGTGTTGGTGGTAATATCGTCTTCCTGAAACTCCGTTGACTCTGCTAAAGGCTTCCATTCTTTGAATATTGGCGTCGTGGTTTCTTTCAAACTTCTTATATCTCTAAGGAGGTCAAAACCTCCCCACGCTTGTGGGGTCTGCCTTTTCGCTTTTACACTCATTTGTAGGTCTTCATTCCGTGCACCTTAGATTCTCACACCCGGATTGACACTTTGTCTCTTCTGGTTTCTCATGCCCATAATGGTCTATGGGGCATCCGCCTCGATTATAATGTGCTTGATTCTGCAATCTTGGTTGTACTCAATTCTACTTATCTCGTTCCAATATTGTTATCATTACTCCACACTCTTGTAGTCTCTTGCATGGTTCTTATAATTCGTCTCTCGGCTTCATACAACCAAGTCCCTTGTATGACCTTCTATTTCTTCTATTTGAGTTGACTCGGGAATTCTTCCTCATTTGATTGAACTTATTGTCAAAATTATCTCCACATCTTTACTTCTTCGCCTATTAGTTCTTTGGATGGTTAACAAGGGTTACTAGGACGCCCACCCGAGTATAATACTTGATCCAAGGTCCGAGTCCTTTGTCTCGTGTTGAAAACTCTTCAAGTCTGCTACCGATTTATCATGAGGCGATAATCGCTTCATGATATCAAAACTAAAGGATATAATATATCCTTTAGGATACTAACATACTACACTTATACATATATATAACATACATTAATACTCATCATAATAAGTCTATATGTTATCTCATATCGATCCAAGTTGTAGAGATCCACAGAGAGCGATGGTGGTCCAACGTACTACTAACCCAACAACCCGACTATGCACGCGTGTGAAAACATAAATCCGTTTTGAAAATTTTAGAACCCTTTCGGGTTCTAGTTATTTTATACATTTGGTCTTTCAAAAGATTTCAAGTGCCATTGTTGCCAACCCAGAGCTCTGATACCATATTGTAACACCCCAAATTCTTAGAATTCGGGGAGCTACTGGTTAGGACCTCACAATGGTTCCCGACCTTAGTTTGACAATAATTTTACTTGGATCTTACAACAAGGAACAAAAGTATTAAAAACATTTGAAAACATTAAACATTATATACATGAAGGATGTGTATCAGCCTTACAAAGCAACGGTAATAAAACGACACATATGAATAACATAAGACCACCTCGTCCCCAACTAAATGAGTACGTGGACCCGGCTGACCATTCCCTCCGGATCTCTCTACATCTGTCTTAACCTGCAAGGCATCTACAAGCGGTATAAAACCGTTAGCTAACATTCTATGCATAAGTATAAAGGTAAAAGCACAAACACACAACATACACAATCAACATGCAACACTCAATCCTTTTTATTATCTTTTAATTAAGTGATATGTCATTACTAATGATACTTATTTTGTGACACGAGGGATTCCCAAACCTCGCCCCTGTCCCCGTTTACCAACGCGGAATGGTACTAATGCATCTGACCGTCTACCGGACTGGGCTGGTCGTAGGGAACCTCCTAGACTCTCGCAAGAGCTAGGCAGATGATGTCACGACCCATTATCATACACTTGGGTCAATTACGTAAATAATAAAGTCGTCCTAATCCGGTTTTGTAGTTTATCATAACTAACAAACACCACTCATACACATTACACTCATACAAGAAGTCAGCTAAGTAAGTCCGTGGACTTACCTGAATCAGATCTCGACTTTCTAATTCGCAAATCGATCTAGATAGTAGGAATTCAGTGGCCTGTCAAAGGAGGCAAGTGTGTCAGCACACTTTCTAGGTGATTAGAAGTCTAAGACTTCTAAGATAGTAGGTCTTAATAGAACGGAATTGATTACAATATTAATTTATTGTAAAATGACTATTTTACCCTTGGTCTCGAAACTTCCAAAAATTCCCTAATTCATGCCTAAACTTTTATTTGAGACTAAAGAGTCATATTCTAACTCCTAAAGGTGAGTTTGGTTACAAACTGACAATTTACCCATTTCCTTATTTTCGGAAAGATCGTTAAGGTCCAACTTCAGCATCAGATAAGAAATTCGAATAAACTTATAAAAATTCCGAAATAATTATCTAGATCATCTATGATATCTCATCTACTCCTAGGAGCAAGAATTTCTTAAAACTGTTCACCCTTCACTTCTACAAAAATTCCAAAGTTGGTTACAACACTTGAAGTTCCCTATACTTAGCCAAAATCTGAGTACACTTTGAAAAATCATAACTCCTAAACCACTCACTGGATTTATTCCAAATTTTGATATGTTCTACTATAAAATCTTTTCTATAATATATCCAAAATTCAGCCTCAAAGGAGATCAAATTCCTATTTAAAACTATCTCACCAAACCGAATTTCAGCACAACAGAAAAACTGCTTACGACTCAATCTTTGAAAAATCATAAATCCCAAACCACTCGCTGGATGCCTCTCAAATGTTAATATGTTCTACAACAATATGTAAAATATATCATATCCAAAATTCAAGCCCAATGGATATAAATAGCTTATTCAAAACCATCTCACAAAACAACATCACTTGCTGTTTTTTCTCCAACACTCAGCACATATATAAAAACTGCATGAGGAGTCCACTTTGCAACATCATAACTCTCAAACCGTAACTCCGATTTTTCGCAAATTTTAGTATGATCTACTATATACTACTGACTACAACATATCCAAAATTCAGCAACAAATGAGGAGTATAACTTACTCAAATCTTGACCCGAAGTTGACTGTTTTCCAATTCCGAAAACTCAGAAAAACGCATGAATCTGTACAGCTCTTCTATAGTTGTTCTGAGTAGGTTTAAAGACGAAACTGGTCCATGTTAGGCAAGGAAAGAAGTAGACTGAAGTGTAGTGTAGCAAGGGGTACAAGCCTTACCCGATTCCGAGACTCGAAGGCATGAAGATGGCACGAATTCTGCTGCTACTTGCTCTCACTGGAGGAGGTGTCGGGGAGCTTCTGCTACTGTTGTCGACCCAATGCAGTCGAAGGGAGAGTGAGAGTCGGATGTGGCTCTAGGGATCGTGCATCTACGTTGTTGTTCTGTACGTCAAACAGAAGGAGGCGCTGTTGCAGAAAGATCTGCGTGTGAGAGGCTCACAACTGACTAGAGAGGAGGTCGGGCTGGACTTGGCTTGCTAGCGCCATCCATGGCTGTATGCAGAAGGGGAGAGGAGCGCCGGATGGGATGTGAAGAAGAGGAGAGGAGCGCCGGCTAGGGTGTGCAGAAGAGGAGAGGAGCGCCGGCTAGGGTGTGCAGAAGAGTAGAGTACCGTCGGCTGCCTTGTTGTTGCGAGCCCGAGCGTGCAGAGCGTGATCCGAGATCTTTTCCATTGCAGACGGTTGCTGTACGTGAGGAGCAAGAAGGAACGGTTGGGCTGCTTCCCAGCTGGCATGAAAAAAAAAACTAGGGTTTCACCAATGAGGTTGGCGGATGGGCTCAGGAGAGAAGGGAGAGCTCACGGCCCAGCTGGCTGTCCATGACATCCCAGATAGTAGGGTTACAAAGGCCTAAAATACTCAGCTTTGTAAAGGCCCGGAAGGCATGCTGCAAATGGGCTCGGATGGGTCCATTTTAAAGAATAAAGAAGGTAGATTGACTTGTATATTTTATGTGAGTAAGGTGCTCACATAAAATGATAAAAATGATCAAACGATAAGAAACCGTGTCACATAGGATATAATAAGGTCCTCACATAAAATGATAAAATGTGTTAATTTATAAAACTAAGGATTATGTAAGAAGATTGAAGCCTCACATAAAATTATAGAAGTTGATAAAAGCATTTTATGTGCTTAACTCTTCACATAATATGACAAGGTTTATGATGACTCGGGATTCACCGGAAATTAAATTTCCGGGTATTACAACAGTTTGAACCCAGATTTCCGGAATAGGACAATTACGCCTTTATTGGATTGAATTCGGTTTATAGCTCAAGGTTTAAATTGCGGTTGATGACCAAATTTTATAATTTCATATTGTGCCCGGAAATCTTTTTCACGAGATTTAACGTTGGCTTTTGAAAACAAGTTTCCTTAGAGTTATATATATTATATATTGCGATCAAATTTAGCATATGAGCTAAATTTGCTTAATTTTGATGTTAGGTTCGGAAGCGTCCCGATAAAGGCCTAATGAGTCCAAAGTCGACATCCATTGATCGACTTCCTTCTTTTGACGTCATGTGAGTATCCTTTCCGGCGATCTAGTAATGTTTAATATTAGTATCATTCTAGGTTGGACCTAGCATAACTTAGAGTAAACGCTAAGTATTGGCTTTGGACCTTAGGCGAGTTGGTTGAGCATGTTGGACCTTCTAGGCTAGATTTTCTTTCCTTAGGTAGTGGTTTACGATCTTGTGAGTTATATATTGTTATGAGTTCTAGCATGTGTTTGAGAGAGTGGGTTGTTGGTAGATCTCCTCATGTGTTAAGTGAGAGGTGAGTGTAGGAATTCTAGGATGCGGTCCTAGAATTGAGAGTCAAATGGTCTTGCGTAGATCATTTCTATAGAAGTCTAAGACTTCTTGTGTTAGTGGGTTGTTGACATATATCCTCTTGTGAGCAGGTTGTGGGCTTCTTCCCAAGGGAAGCGAGAGTGTTTTGAGTTCAGTGTATAGACGAGGTAAGTCTCCGGACTTACTTAGCTCGTATTCCTTGTATTAGCATCTATGTGTGTTTGGTGGTGTGTGGTTAGTGTTATGTTTGGTGTGTATTTATTATTTATGTTATAACAACTGAACCGGAGATAAGACGACTTTATATTTTGATATTGGCCCAAGTGTATGATAACGTGTGGTGACAACATGTTAGCATGAAATATTGTGATATTTTAGGCACGTTTTATAATCATATTTGGTTCTTATTGATAGTCTTTGATTAAGCTTTACGCATATATGAGCTAGTATTGCCTATATTGTCGATATGGATGTCTACACGAGTTCTATGTTGATTATAGGTGATTTGGAGCTATTTCCGAACGAAATCGAGCAAAGGGAGGTTGAGTTGACGTACCTCTAGATTAAGGACACCTTTTGGAAGCAATTTGGAGTATTAGATTGAGGAATGCACGAATGAAGGCAAGAATCACGGTTTTACCCTAAATTACGGCCGTGGATTGTGATGCAGAATTCGATGTTCATTCCAGGGGATATTACGGCCGTGGAAGTTACCCGTGTTTGTTTCCACGCCTCAGAATTACGGTCGTGGAATCTTCCACGACCGTGATCTTGGCGAATCCTTTCGCCACGTTTCGAAGCCATGATCTTTTGAAGATCGGGCCGGGCCGACATTTTGCCCTGCATTATAAAAAGGACGGATGAAGCAAGATTCCGTCACCTCGCTACCTAGCTTACGACTCTTCTAACCCTAAGTTTAGCGGCAAATAACGCAAGCTTAGGATCGCACAAACCCTCATTCTTGGAGGTGATTTTGGGAGATCTCATTGAAGATCAAAGTTCAGAGTTGAAGAATTGCTGCTAGCGATCTTTGCGTTTGTGCAAGATCGAAGTTCTTGGAGGATTTTGCAAGAAGATTCCTCTTCTTGCTTAGGTTTGATTTAGGATCGGATTGACATCCCGTTTCCTTTCTTTCCTAAGATTGTGATTGTTTATTTGATTTGAATCTTTTGATAAACACTTGTTCTTGATTGTGATTCTGAGATTCGTTTGAAGATTATTGAAAGTTCTTGAAAGTTTCCATCTTTTATCCTTTAAATCTTGAATTGATATCAAATGACTGTTATTGGCTAAAAAACCTTAACAATTCTAAGGTGAAGGGTTGATAGTTGTGGCCTAGATGATGATAGATCGATCGCAAACAGATTAGACCCTGAGAGTTGGAGAATTGTCGCCGACAACCCTAAATTACGGGCTGTTCTTGAGTTCCACGGCCGTGGAATCTCAAGATCCAACCGTAATTTCCTTAAGTTTACGAGCTTGCTTTTACCTTAATCCAAAGTTAAAGATTTGCTTTAGCTTAGCTTAGACTTGTCTTTTCTAGGTGGTAGTGAAGCCTCAACAACCTCTACCTCGATTGTGAGCCTCAACAACCTCAATCGAATAAGTTAGTCTTGACCTTTAGATTATAGGTTTGGGTATTTGACACTAATCCTTGTCTTTGATTTCTTCTTATATTGAGCCTCAACAACCTGTATAAGGAGCATCTCTTAGGTGAGCTACATAAGGTTTTTGGAACCTCAACCGTACGATTACCTTACATTAGTATACCTTTGCATATCTCTACTCTATCTTTATATCATTAGTATATCTTGAATCTGTTGCCACAACTGAATACCCGGATCTTTAGGATTGTTGTTTTCCCAATATTTGCAAAACTCTCACACTTATTGCTTGATAACCTGAAATCGAATTTGTTCCCACCCAAATCCCTGTGTTCGATACTCTGGAATCCTTGCTTAACTACGTCGATCCGTACACTGCGGGTTCGCTGCTTGATTCTAGTTTTATAAATTTAAAGCTTATTTGCACACACCTCTAGGGGCGAACAAGTTTTTGGCGCCGTTGCCGGGGATTTGGTTTCGGCCGAATCCGGTTGCCGGTTGTCAAGCTTGGGAGCTTGCTCTTGTTATTTGATATCCTTTTCTTGAGTGTTCTTGCAGGTTTGTGTTCTTAGGTACATACGAAATTCTTGTTCCGGCAACGGAACAGAGTTTCGCCAAAGAACAAGTTTTGGGAGCTTTTGTTTTTTTTTAATCTCTTGGTATGAGTTTTTGAGGCTCTACTAGCTAAGTATGGCTCCATACGATCCAATATGGGTAGCGAAGCATACGGCTAGAGCAGACCATTATGAATACTTGGTAGAGAAATACGCCTTCTATTGGTTTGACAGCGAAAGAGAACGTGAACAAACCATTGAATATGAATTTGCAAAATGGGAAAAGCTGCACTACCCAAAGAAGGTTAAGAAGAAACGTCCCAAAGATGCGGAACACTCGAAACTTGAAGAATTGAAGAAGGAACTTGATATGATCGAAGAAAAATTGAAAGCCTTTAAGGAAGAACTCCAAGTCTCGAGGAATGCTCCTATCAAACCCAAAGTTCCTCTAGAACCTCTTGAAGTTCCCATTGAAGAAGAGGAAGAAGTGGAATACCTAGACCCAATTGCTAATATTGTGGTCGAGATTGAA
>BSUD01000006.1:89776706-89799278 GCA_033239045.1 Fagopyrum esculentum | reverse complement strand
ACTATGAGCAAATTGAAGAACAAATCAAGAGGGAACATTGGGTATGGTGGGATAGTGACCCACATAGCTAGGACTTTTGGAGTAGACTTCTCGGCTTGCACACGTATACCGGCAGTTCCATTAGGGCTACACGCTTTCATGGTTAGGGGACTCATCTTCCCCACACATAGAGGTCCGCCTTATGCGGGCATGCCCTGGGAGAGCAGGACCGGCAGGGGTATTGAGTGGCTGCCGGAGTATTCCATTGTGGCGGGACGCCACAACTGGAAGGAGACGTTCGCTGCGATGCATGCGAACAGGCTTGTAGCTCCCCCTTACGTTCCACCGCCGGTTGTAGATGAGGAGGATATGGGAGAGCAGTATGAGAGTGGTGGAGGAGCAGAGCAGGAGTTCGGCTCGTTTCCGGATCAGCCGGATCAGCAGGATGTACCTAGACGCTCTCCGCGTCCGGCTAGAGCTCCAGGCTCGTCATCTCGCCGCGCTAGCGTGAGCGAGAGGCCCACGTGGATGACTACACCTCCCACCTGGTACGAGACACCCCCTCCTTGGTCCACTACGCAGTCAGCAGCACCACCACCACCACCACCACCAGCGCCAGCACCAGCAGATGCTCCCGGATGGTATGATCGCGCTCCGGGATGGTATGAGAGGATGCCGGAGTGGGCTACCGGACTTTCAGAGAGAGTCGGAGCATTAGAGATCCGGGCGGACGCTAGAGATGGACGTTTGGACGACCTCGACCACATGATGAGGGACGTCTACCGCCAGCAGTTTGGGCGGTACTATGACCCGAGTTTCTCTCCATTCCCACCTCCGCCGGCACCGCAGTGACTGATGACCGGACAGCTCGTTTTTAGACATTCCCGCCACCATTTGTGAGTTTCTTTTTCCTTTCTTTCTTTTGTTCTTTCTTGTGAACATTAGGGACAATGTTCGTCCTAAGTATGGGGTGGGATGTACTAAATGTTTGTAATAACTCTACTCTATATGTTGCTTCTATTACGAGACTATCTTTGCATGTTCATCATATGTTACACGTTTCATTCTTGCATTGCATGAAAAAGAACTTTAAAAACCCATAAAAATTGAAAATTTTTGAAAAATTTGATGCTTCTAATGAATTGAGATGAATTCTATGATAAACACTACTTGTGAATTAAGTTGATAACAATTGCATGCTTGAAAGGATAGTAATTCGAAAAGAAATTGAATGAATAAATTTTACCTCTTTTGCAAGTTTTATAATGTGAAAATGTTACCTAAATCATGTAAGAAATCGAAGTTGAAATCACATTATAAGTTCCTATGCTTCTTTTTGAAATGATTAAGGCAATTCGATACTTTCTTTCTTCTTCTCTTTGATCATCTAACTCCTCATTGAAATATTAGCCTCCCTTACCCATCCGGGAACTTGGAAAGTGAATGAGAAAAAGGCATGTTTGATGTGGGAGGGCCATGAGAGCATATATTTGCAATCAATTGAATAGAAAGAAATTATAGGTTTGGGGAAGTCAATCATGACGATGAGTAACTCGGCACCATTCACATAGCCGGGTGTTTGTGTCTTGCCAAAGTCGGATTGAGCGATATTCCTAGCGGATTATGGTATGTGCGCTAAGGGTTTGAGACATCTCATGGAAAATTGAGAACCGCCAATCTCCTAGGCTTCGGTTTTTGTGCACCTCTATCCATAACTCCAAAAGTAAAGTCGAAAAATGAAAAGTAAGAGCGAAGCTCTAAGTGAAGAGTTGCGGAAATCGCAAAAGAAGAAGAAGGTAGTAGTCCATTTTCCCGGATTTATGCACCACTCTCCCTTAAAGTTTCCCTTCCCTTCCATACTCTAGACCTTTTTCTTTGAAAGTCCTTAAGATCAAAAGAATGTTATATGGCTTGGTGATCTAAATTGAAGTTCTTATGATTGATTTTGATAATGTTTGAAGGTTATAATGCTTGTTTGGAAGTTAAATTGTTTCATGAGCTTTCTTCACCTATTACTCTCTATTTAAGTGCGTGAAAGTTTGAAAACGATTGAAGCAAGGTTTGAGAATGATCTATTCTTTAGAAGTCACTTTCATCCAAAAGAAGGTACACATATTTCATCCTAACTCTTGTTTAAAGCTTTTTGAAAGACCTTGCTTAGGGACAAGCAAGTGTTAAGTATGGGGTTATTTGTTAGCATGAAATATTGTGATATTTTAGGCACGTTTTATAATCATATTTGGTTCTTATTGATAGTCTTTGATTAAGCTTTACGCATATATGAGCTAGTATTGCCTATATTGTCGATATGGATGTCTACACGAGTTCTATGTTGATTATAGGTGATTTGGAGCTATTTCCGAACGAAATCGAGCAAAGGGAGGTTGAGTTGACGTACCTCTAGATTAAGGACACCTTTTGGAAGCAATTTGGAGTATTAGATTGAGGAATGCACGAATGAAGGCAAGAATCACGGTTTTACCCTAAATTACGGCCGTGGATTGTGATGCAGAATTCGATGTTCATTCCAGGGGATATTACGGCCGTGGAAGTTACCCGTGTTTGTTTCCACGCCTCAGAATTACGGTCGTGGAATCTTCCACGACCGTGATCTTGGCGAATCCTTTCGCCACGTTTCGAAGCCATGATCTTTTGAAGATCGGGCCGGGCAGACATTTTGCCCTGCATTATAAAAAGGACGGATGAAGCAAGATTCCGTCACCTCGCTACCTAGCTTACGACTCTTCTAACCCTAAGTTTAGCGGCAAATAACGCAAGCTTAGGATCGCACAAACCCTCATTCTTGGAGGTGATTTTGGGAGATCTCATTGAAGATCAAAGTTCAGAGTTGAAGAATTGTTGCTAGCGATCTTTGCGTTTGTGCAAGATCGAAGTTCTTGGAGGATTTTGCAAGAAGATTCCTCTTCTTGCTTAGGTTTGATTTAGGATCGGATTGACATCCCGTTTCCTTTCTTTCCTAAGATTGTGATTGTTTATTTGATTTGAATCTTTTGATAAACACTTGTTCTTGATTGTGATTCTGAGATTCGTTTGAAGATTATTGAAAGTTCTTGAAAATTTCCATCTTTTATCCTTTAAATCTTGAATTGATATCAAATGACTGTTATTGGCTAAAAAACCTTAACAATTCTAAGGTGAAGGGTTGATAGTTGTGGCC
This sequence comes from Fagopyrum esculentum, assembly GCA_033239045.1. NCBI lineage: Eukaryota > Viridiplantae > Streptophyta > Magnoliopsida > Caryophyllales > Polygonaceae > Fagopyrum > Fagopyrum esculentum. Next base: position 89,796,121 of record BSUD01000006.1, on the reverse strand, counting down.
TAGATGATGATAGATCGATCGCAAACAGATTAGACCCTGAGAGTTGGAGAATTGTCGCCGACAACCCTAAATTACGGGCTGTTCTTGAGTTCCACGGCCGTGGAATCTCAAGATCCAACCGTAATTTCCTTAAGTTTACGAGCTTGCTTTTACCTTAATCCAAAGTTAAAGATTTGCTTTAGCTTAGCTTAGACTTGTCTTTTCTAGGTGGTAGTGAAGCCTCAACAACCTCTACCTCGATTGTGAGCCTCAACAACCTCAATCGAATAAGTTAGTCTTGACCTTTAGATTATAGGTTTGGGTATTTGACACTAATCCTTGTCTTTGATTTCTTCTTATATTGAGCCTCAACAACCTGTATAAGGAGCATCTCTTAGGTGAGCTACATAAGGTTTTTGGAACCTCAACCGTACGATTACCTTACATTAGTATACCTTTGCATATCTCTACTCTGTCTTTATATCATTAGTATATCTTGAATCTGTTGCCACAACTGAATACCCGGATCTTTAGGATTGTTGTTTTCCCAATATTTGCAAAACTCTCACACTTATTGCTTGATAACCTGAAATCGAATTTGTTCCCACCCAAATCCCTGTGTTCGATACTCTGGAATCCTTGCTTAACTACGTCGATCCGTACACTGCGGGTTCGCTGCTTGATTCTAGTTTTATAAATTTAAAGCTTATTTGCACACACCTCTAGGGGCGAACACAACACTTCTTAGCTCTTGCGGAGAGCTAGGGGGTTCTCGGTAACTAGCCCGGGCAGGTAGACGGCCAGGTGCATGAGTGCCATTCCTTGACGGTGAGTAGGAACCGAGGCGAGATCATGCGGCAATTCTCGTGTCACAAATGAAAGTTGAATTAGAACGGGATATGACCTAATAATAATAAAAAGATAATGAACCGCGTTTGTGTGTTTTCGAGCATGTTGTGTGTTTATGTTTTATGGTGTGTGTGTGTGTGTGCCATCACCTTGATTCTAATGCTTTTAATATAGCTAACGGTTTTATACCGGTTGTTGTAGATTGTCCTCCAGGTTAGGAATGCGGCCGAGAGATCTAGAGAGTGGGCAGCCGGGGTCCGTATATTCTAGGAAGGGTTTATGTTTGGAGTTTTGTTTGGAGTTTGTATGTTGTATTTTTAGTAGGCCATGTGTATGGCTTATGGTCTTTGATGTTGTGTGTTCGGCTGAAGTCCGTTGTTGTCTTTCGGGTTTCTTATCATTGCATCAAAATGTATTTCGTTTTGGCCTTTATTTTTCCCTTGTTGCAAGATCCGGTGAAATTGTTATCAAGCTAAGGGCCGGAACCCATTTTGAGGTCCCAGCCCGTAGCATCCCGAGTCCCGCAGATTCGGGGTGTTACAAAGTGGTATAAGAGCCCTAGGTTGACAACAATGGCACTCGCAATCTTCTAAATGATGAAACAGGAATAAACAGAACCTACACGGGTTTTGACCTTTTGTTTTCAAAATCTCATGCATGAGTCAGGGTAGAATATACGGACCACCACTCCTTCCGCGGATCTCGTCATCTTAGTTTATTGGATTTTCATATGTATATATAGATATTGATATGAGGTTTGTAGTTATGCATGATGGAATTGATGTGTATCTTTGTGATTGTAAGTTGCATGATGAACTGGATATATGTGAATAGTTATATATGTGCACGGTTATATGTTATGGGACCTTATATTGTGGATGAAATGTTGGATGGGTAATATTGGTAGTGATATGAACTTAGGACTTATATAGTTATGTATACATATTCATATTATATATAGTAGTAGCATATGGAGTTATAAGACCTAATAAGAAAAGATGATTGTATAATATCATCGCCCTTGGACGATGTTGTTTGACATAGGATAGTGAAGATCACCTTGGGTTCTCGGAATCCTTTAAGAGGACGTCGAAGAAGAGAAGTATTAATGACGAAAACGTAGGACAACCAAGTAAAAGAAAACTCGAGACAACTTAAGAGGAATCAAGATGGAAGAAATACAAGTAAAATGGAGCAACATTAAAGTGTAGAAGTGTTTCAAAAGAAGTCATGAGTGAATGACAACGAGACCAATATAGTTAATGAACTTAAGTTCTTTAGGAAGATGCGTGGACAACTAAAGATGCGAATCGAGGAATAGATGCGTTCTAAAAACGTTAAGGGTGGTGTTCCATTACGAGAAGTGAAGCTTTCCTAAGACGGTCCTAAGCTTTGGAGTCAAGATGAGAAGAGTTAAGGAACCATGTGAGAAAGATTTAAGATGACATAAGTTAATCTTACGAGGTACCAGCAAGTGAAGTACCAACATTATGAGAGTTATGAGAAGATCCGCATGGAGAGGATTCACGTAGAGTTAACCGGTTCCCGTTGTGACGATAAGGCTAAGAAAGACCAAGAAAAAGGAGTGAATAGATGTGATCCCGGGAAGATAAGAAACGCAACAAGGAGTTTTTAGCAATGAATAGACGTAAGACATCAACCGAGAGAAAAACGAGTGGATTCCAACTAACGTTAGAGATTTTGAGAAGACGCACTTACAAGATATCATGAAGTGCAGTTAAGCCTATAAAGGTGAGTCATGTGACACAACAACGCCGAGAAGGGTATAGTTATCTTGCATAAGGAAAAGGAAGTGTAGAGTGAAGAATGAGTTAACGGAGTTTAAGTTAGAGGAACCCGAGAGGGTAGCCTTCATGAGAATGGTAACATGGAAGCATAGGAGAATGGTGAGTCATTGAAATTGGACAACGTCAGTTATGAGCTAATTGGTGACAACCACGAACGTGCATGTGCGGGTGGTCTATGGATGAGTGTGAGGGAGGAGTAACCAGGTTGTGGGATCATAAAGGAACGATAACAAGAACTTAAAATATATCTTAAACTCTCGATTTGAAGTTCATATTGGAATTTATCTTAAACTCTTGATTTGAAGTTGTTATGGAGAACACCAGTTTGCGAAAAGAGAGACAATTATCTTCATTTGTACATCGATTACAATGAGCCAAACAAGATAACAATGAAGAACAAGTATCCCTCACCTCGGATAGATAATCTACTCGACCGGTTGGAAGGGTCGATAGTCTCTTCTAAAATGGATTTAAGGTTTGATTGTCATCATTTGAGAAATTCAAGATAGGGATATTGCAAATACAGCATTCCGGACCGACCAGGGTCACTACGAGTTGTAGTTACTCCATATGGGCTTACTGATGACCGGAGGAGATATTTTGGGTCTACTCTTGAAAAAGAGAAAAGATGTTTGACAAGTTGTCTCAGGATGGCAAATCCCGAAAGATGTGAAAGAAGCTACAAGTTTTATCAAATGGGTGTGTTATTACCAGATTAGTGGAGATATTCTCCAAAGTAACACCATCTATCGCTAACCTACTTCGGAAGACAAAGAATTTTTGAGTGGTACGAAATTTGACAATGGGTTGTCGAGAGTTAAGCGGAGATTCATTGGTGCAAGTGTTTTGAAATCGCCTCGAGGTATGATGGGTTTGAAGCGTACAAGTGATTTCCCAAGACCAAGTCTTGCGTGAGTATTGAGGAACGACGTAAAGGTAATAGCATACGCGTCTCGTTAGTAGAAGCGGTGTGGATGAAGGTACTTCCTCCTCACTTAGGACTTGCAACAAGAATTTAGGGAACGTAACATCAAAGTTTGGTTTGACAAGAACCAAAGCCCAAGGTGTTAATAGAAAGATTCGATCTTCTTTTATAGAGACACGCAAAGAAGGACATAATGGAAATGATGCATTGAGAAAGACCCGAGAAGGAAGTTGAGTATCCGATATACCGGACCTTTTTGAGATCTAGAGCGAGTTGGAGAAGTGACTTACAAGTTGCCGTTGTCACTTGGTGTTTCATGCGTATCAGTCGAGAGGGTACATGCATGATTTGAGACGTGTGGTCAGTCATGATGATCTAGTGGCCGACGAGGAACTAATGAGGCTTATAGGGAGACGAAAGATAGTATCTTTAGTTGAGTGCTACGCTAAGCTAGTACCGTCGATAGAATTGACGGGTTAGACCTAACTTTTCCCTTAAGTTGGTTGTGTATATGTGTGATGTTATATGTGGTTTTGTGACCCGTGCAGGAATGAGTTTTATGTCCGGTTATATATATTGTGATGGTGGTTGGAGCAGTTTGTGCTTATAGATTAGAAGGTCTAAGCCTTCCGAGTTATGGGTTTATACCTCGGCCTTAGGGACCGAGAAGGCGGCGTGTGGCATGTTTTGGGACAAAACTTGTTTTAGGTGGATCTGATGTAACGCCCCGTTTATTGGGTGCGATTTTGATAAAAAAATTTTCCCGACGGTTATCGATATTTTAATATTTTAAGTATGTTTTATGAGTATTCTACGTCGTAAAATTTGATTTACGAGTATACTTTTATATTAATATTTTAACTGTATTTTAATTATTATTGGAATCTCGCAATATTATTTACAAGAATGGTTTTTATATCGCAAAGCATATTTTTGCGATTTTATTTATTTATAAATTTGATCCACGTCAATTTCCGTATCTTTATTCGGTAAAGTTCGGAAAAGGTTCCCGATCCAAAAATCCCGAACCGGATAAGATTGGATCTAGTTCATTCCAAATTATCTTATTCTTTTTTTTATTATCCCTATTCTCTTTTTTTCTCTCCAGCCCGAAGGTTGTGAGATCGAGGTCTGCCGGCCCCGTTTGGCTTCTTTTTAACTTCCCTGGTTTTATTCCTACTTTCATGTCTGTGGGAGAGTATCATCCCTAGCTGCTTTGTGCCAGATTTGCCCTAGCCGCCACGCCTACTCAACGCTAACCCTACACGCCTACCTCTCCCAGAACCCCGACCCCTGGCTCTCCCCCTGCCTCTCCGACTCTCACTCAGCCCTGACCCAACCATCACAGCTCTGTCCTTCTGTCACCACTCAGCCCTCTCACTCTCTTCTCATCCACGCAGAAGCACCCTCCCTCGCTGCCACCGGATCAGCCAGCGGCCGCCTGTCGAACCTCCTCCAAGCCCCCGATCTGTCTATGACACCCATCCGGAGACCTAGGGTCTCGTGCATCCGAGACTTCCCGATTGGATGTGGGCCGAGAGCACTGGACAACCTTCCTTCCTTCGCCGCTTCAACACCCCCAAACGGAGCCACCAACAAGCCATCGTCGGCTTCGTCGCCACCTGAGGGTAGCCACCGAAATAGGCTATCGAGGGAGCCTCTCAAACCCACAAAAGGCCTTCGGAGATGCCTTGGAGCCCTTGCACCAGTAGCCTTGTCAACGCCAGAAAACTGCACCACAAACGACCCCTTTGAGGTCCCCCTTTCAGACGAAGATGGCCACCGGAGCCGCCTTTGTCCGCCGTCTCCGACACCACAGTCGTTGAGACCATGCTTCATTCCGTCGAGTGAGCCCTTTTCCGACACTAAAGCTTTACCAGAGCCGCCGATAACAGTGCTTGAAGACCCTCTAACATCCACCTCCGTTTAGAAGTATTCACATGAAATAACCCACTTTTAATATTTCAATTTATTGCCCAAATTTTGTAAGGTGCGTTTTACCCCCTGCATGTGAGATTGTAAAATATGCCTAATTGGTGCGAATGCCAGCGCCGAAGATTATCACTAATGGGCCATAATGGTGCCATCGTTGGCACATGTTGTCATGCCTTGTCAAAAGGAGCCGGTGGCTTGTCAAGATGTCAAGATGTTGCCATGATGGGCCGGATGTTGTCAAAACATGCCAGGATGTTGTCCAACAAGGCCGGATGTTGTCAAAACTTGCCAGGATGTTGTCAAGTATGGGTTGGAGTTGTCAAAACTTGCCAGCCATGCCCAAGCGATTGCCAAGATGTTTTTATAACACCCCGAATCCGCGGGACTTGGGATGTTACGGGCGGAGACCTCACAATGGGTCCCGACCCTTAGCTTGACAACAATTTCACTGGATCTTACAACAAGACACAAATAAAGGCAAAACCGAAATTCTTTTTAATGCAATGATATATACCCCAAAAGAAAACAACGAAAGACTTCAGCCGAGATACAACGCTAAAGACAACCGCCATACACGCGACATACATAATACCCTAAATAATACATAAAAACAACCCCCAAAACCCATCCTAAAATGTACGGACCCCGGCTGCCCACTCTTCCGGATTTCTCGGCCGCGCCCCTAACCTGCAAGACAACTACAACAATATCGGTATAAAACCGTTAGCTAGCATTCAAGGCATTAGAATCATGGTATTGGCACACACACACACACATAAGGCATCATAAACACACAACATGTTCCAAAACACACAATCCGGTTTATTATCATTTTATTATTAGGTCATATCCCGTTCTAATTCAACTTCTTTTGTGACACGAGAATCTTAAAGATCTCGCCCTTGTCCCCTTTCACCATACGGGTTTGTACTTGATGCGGATCAGCATCACCCGATGGGCTGGTCGCAAGGCACCTCCCAGTCATCCCCATTTTGGACTGGACAAGCGGTCACCACCGGTTATCATACACTTGGGCCAAATATAAACATATAAAGTCGGTGGTCCTATTACCGGTTTAGATGTTATAACAAAAGCAATAAACACACACATAAACAATAAACACACACCACCAAACACGCATTAAAACTAATACAGAGAATACGAGCTAAGTAAGTCCGAAGACTTACCTTAATCGAGTCAAAATCCTGTTAATGCTATTACTCGATTCCGTAAGGATAAGATCTCAAACACCTGATTCTAATAGGAAGACTTAATCAATATCATATCCATACCCTTAGAAGTTTCCACTTCTAAGTTAATAAGATCATCTAAGAGAAGACACTCAATGTAGCCTTACTTGGAGAAAAGAACCCCTAAATCTGAAAACCCTAAAAATTCAAGAAAGACTCCTATACTTTTTCTAAATCCAATAATCTATGTTCAAAAATAAAAAGAAAAGTTCTACTAAGCTTGAAAGCTTCTCGGACTTTCAAGCTCCTTATCAAAATTAACTAAGGTCAACTAAATGCTACTACTAAAATTCTTAAAGTTCCAAGAAATCCCTAAACGTACCAAGCTAGCCTATAATCTATTACTATCAAAAGAAGCTAACTTAGTTCATTCATCCAACATATAACTCGTCCTCATCGCTAGTCCAAAAGCATACTTCTATTACCATCATACCATTCCATTTACAACATTAATCTAACATACCAATTCACAACTTACATATACTTCACAACCACTTGATATACACAAGCCTATCCACTTCTTAAAACGGATATTCCAATCAACTTTGATTACTAACCGTCTACAAATACTCGACATATTATTCAACATCACCAAATACCATACAAACAGATACATTTATCCTTAATCAAGATTAAAAGAACCATAACCTTAATTCCCATAATTAGGCTTACTGCAGTTGCAAAACCTCACCTAAAAGACTCAACCTATTACACAACCGGGAGAGGAGGGATGGCGGCCGACGGCCGGCAGGTCTGGCGGAGGCAAGGCGGCCGTCTGCAGTGATGCAAGTCCACGGTGGTTGTTCTGCGGCGAAGCGACTCCGGCGGATAAAGAAGGAGAGGAACCGCAACAAACCCGGTGGTTGAGCAGGTCCGGCTGTCGAGTCGAAGAAGAAAGAAAGTGTAGATCCGGTGAGAAGAAGAAAGAGGGAGGTCGTCCAGCCGGTTGGGTCGAAGGCACCTTCTCCCTGTCCAGCGATGCAGAGTAGAGTAGGGGTCGGAGAAGTTTGGGCTCGGCAGCAACAGAGCAAGATTGAAGCTAGCAGCGTCGAAGAAGAACCCTATAGGCGAGATCGATCTCCTCGCGACACCCTTACGTCGTCTGGATTGGTGGCCGGAACGGTTAGAACCCTAACCTATAACTGGCGGCCGTGTCCTTCGCGAGCAGAGGCAATACGTCCCCCATGGCATCGGGCCTGAGACGGAGAAGCAGCCCTAGCGTCGGTACTAGAGGCAGAACCAGAAGGAGGCTGCTGCTTACCTTCTTCGAGCCGCCGGGGCTTCGGTGGTGCTATCTGGAGTGACTTCATCAGCCGTGCAACACCGGAGAAGAATGAGAGGAAGGGTGCGACAGTGACCGGCGAGAGAGAGAAAGAAGGCACCAGCGGCTGCTTTACATCTCAAGGTGAGGAGGGGGAGAACGAGGTAGGCAACCAGCTTGTGAGAGATCTCTTCCGAGAGAGTTAGGGTTAGGGAGGAACGAGGTGGACGGGCCACTCATGAAGGAAGGGTCTCTTGGGCCGGCCCGTCTTGACGGCCCAGCTCTTTAATCTTACAGGTAAAACGAAATAAAAAAGAACGATAGAAAAAGTCTAAATTTGCCGAATTCCGGTTAGGCCCGGAATTTATCAAAATAAATTTTGGGATAAAATAATGGTGTATATACGGACAATATATATATATATATATATATATATATATATATATATATATATATATATATATATATATATATATATATATATATATATATATATATCAAAGCTCGTAAAATATCTGGAGGCCATAAAAAAAAAACCAAATCTAAAATGCACCCAATAAACGGGTCGTTACATTAGATCCCCCTAAAAACAAGTTTCGTCCCGAAACTTGCCACACGCCGAACTTCTCGGTCCCTTAAGGCCGAGGTATGAACTCTCACTCTAAGAAGGGTGAAACTTTCTAATCTATATACACAAACTATTCAAACCATCACCGCGAGATATAACATGACATATAGTACATTGTCGCACAGGTCATAAATACAAATAGTATCACACATGCACATGACTCCCCCAAGGGAAGACCTAGGTCTAACCCGTTGATTCTATCGACGCTACTAACTCAGCATAAAACTCAATCAAAGATACTATCTTCCATCTTCCTATTAGCCTTATTGGTTCTTCCACTGCCACTAAATCATCAAGAACGGCAATACCTCTCGAGTCATGCATGTATTTCCTAGACTGATACACATAAAAACCCCGGGTGAACAACCGCTGCTCTTGGCGGCTACGCCAACTGGTAAACTACTTTCTCAACTCGCTCTAAGATCTCAAAAAGGTCCGATATATCGGAAACTTAAATTTTGTCTCGGGTCTTTCTCCATACAAAACTTCCATTATGTTTCTCTTTGGTTGTCTCTAACAAAGAAGATCAAACTTCTTAATTGGTCCTGCTAAACCCAACTTTGTTGTTACATCTTCTCAATATAGTTGTAAGTTCTAAGTAATGAAGGAAATATTTTGCTTTATACTGCTATTACTAACGAGACACGTATGCTATAACTTTTACATCGTTCCTCAATACTCAATCAAGACCTTGTCTTGAAGAATAGCTTCTACATGTCAAACCCATCATACCTCGAGATAACGTAAAAATAGATGCACCAATGAATCTCCTCATAACTCTCAACAACTCTATTGTCCATTCTTCGTCCCCCATAATACATCATTGTCATCCGGAGTAGGTTATCCATAAATGGTGTTACTTTGGAAAATCTCCCCACAAATTTCGGAATGACCGGCATTCAAGAAACTTGTAACTTCTTACACATTCTTCGGGGGGTTGTCATCCCGAAACAACTTGTCTTACAACTTCTCTCTTCTACGAGAGTAGACCAAAATATCTTATCTAGGCATTAGTAAGCCCATATGGAATCACTACAACTCGTAGTTACCATGATTTGTACGGAATGTCGTATTTGCAATATCTTCGTCTTGAATTCTCAATCGGTGACAATCAGACCTTAAATAATTTTTAGAAGAGATTACCGACCCTTGCAACCAGTCACGTAGATCATCTCTCCGTGGTGAGGGATACTCGTAATTGTTATCTTGTTCGACTAACGGTAATCAACGTACAAACGGAGATAACCGTTTCTCTCCTTGCAAACCGGTGTCCTCTATAATAACTTCAAATCAAGAGTTTAAGATAACATTCAGAGTTCTCCATAGCATTTCACTAATTCTAATGAACTCTTTTCAATAAGTTCTTGCAATTGCTCCTTCACTTACTTCCACAACTCATGTCTTTTCACAAGTGTCATTCCATACGGCGCCTTAGATATCGGAATTGAGTCAAGCTTGACCTTAGTGGAAAAATCCACATTCTGACGTATTGGAATCCGTGGTACCTCGGTTTTCGTCTCTCTTTTTTTTTTTTTTTACCTTGGACCGGCACGACCTTGTCTTAAAACTTGACAGGTGGTCATGATACAATTAATCTACCTCGGTCTATTGAGGTGACGTCTTTAAGACTCGTGTATTGTTCTCTATTCAACTATGACCGCTCCTTTTCTCTATTCAATTATGACCGCTCCTGTTCTCTTTCACGGGTCCTTCTCTCGAGAGTATTGTTCCATCTTTTTCACCTTGAAGGTCTGGTCGTAATAACCTTTTAAGAAACTCATACTTATGTGTTGTCATAAACGTCCTAACTATAGGGCATAACCACATTTTATAACCAATTTTCATCGCTCTCCCGGACATCCAAACATATTAAGGGAGTTCTTCGTATTCTACCCAAGCTTGCATCATTCTTTCGAGTAGGTGTAGAACTTACTTCATGTCCTTATGTAATTTTCAAATGACTGCAGAGGCTCTAACACTGATCTTTCATGTACTTTTTGTACGTCCCATATCGACATCTACTTCAAAACTTCAAAATTCTCCTACTAGCCACCTTATGTAACTCTTGGTATCCATGAGCAACTTCACAACCGTACTAGCATGCCTTTAGGCAAAATTTCTCAACCACAATCACTAAAAGATCCACTCATTATTCCTCCAAGCACTAATCATCATAACTCTAAGCTTGCAGCGTTGCTCTAATCTAGGTCCTCCCTTTCACGCCATAGCCACCATGTCTCTTCCATGTGAGTTTGAAACATTTATCTCATCTTTTGCTCGCGAAATCATACCCTACATTTCATTACCACAACATACCATGCATTCTATTTATGTATTCCCATTTTACATACATCTATTGTAGAAAAGCTTCACTTCCTCTCGCTCCTCTATCCCCTTAACTCTTATCAAACCTAACAATTCTTATTCGTGTCGTTTCCCCCTATGCCGATGTCGTTTCCCCCCTATGCCGATCTCGTTTCCCCCCTATGCCGATCTCGTGACTTAGGAGGTTTGTAACTTCTACTTGCTTAAACTCATTCCACCTTATTTGATTTAAGACAAATGCACTTCCGTTGACGAACTTCCTTACCATTAAGATCCATCGCGAATACTTTAAGATCTTGTTGTCGATCCTCTATATGCTCATAGTCTTGTTTACTCATCCCCTATACACTCATTAATAGACAATTCGCACATGTGCATTCTTAGTTGTCACCGCTTAACTTATATTTGACCTTCTCCGAAGTCAGCGACTTATTTTCTACTACACTTCTCATTTTACCATTTTCATGAAGGCTACCCTCCTCGGGGTACTTTACCTTAAATTTTGTTAGTTCTTTCTTCATTCCATGCTTCCTCTTCTTTATAAGGTCACTATATCTTATTTGCCTTGTTGTTTCATATAACTCCTCTCATAGGTTTTACCATTATTCAATGTTGTCCTTCAAGTACACCTTCACCAATTTCTAGTCTCATATATCGTCCGTTCATGTTTCTCTTGATTAGTATCTCAAGTCTCTCCATCAATAGAAGCTTCTTGTTGCGTCTCTCATCCTCTCGGGATTAACATATCCTCACACTTCTTTCTTCTTGGCATCGCTTAGCCTTATCATCATAACGAAAAACCGGTCAACTCTTCTAGGGAAATTCTACCATGTGAAACTCCACCACACCTTCTTCTCATAACTTTCGTAATGTTGACACTTCTGGTTGGTACCTCGTAAGCTTAACTTACGGGTCTCTTAAATCTTTGGTGATTGGTTCATCCACACCTCTCATCTCGACTCCCATGCCTAGGAGCGTCTAAGGAAAGCTTCACTTCTCGTAATGGAACACCGCCTTTAACATCGTTAGAATGCACCTATCTCCTCCTTGATTAACATCTTTAGTTATCCACGCGTCTTCTTGAGGAACTTAAGTTCTTTATCTCTATTGGTCTCGTCGTCGTTCGATCATGACTTCTTTAGATCCGCTTCTACACTTTAATGTTGCTCCCTTTTCTTGTATTACTCCCATCTTGATCCCCCCTTAAGTCGTCTCGAGTTTTCTTTTATTTGGTTGTCCTTCGTTTACGTCATCTATAATCCTCTTTTACGACATCCTTTTAAGGAATGCAAGAAACGCTATGGTATTCGTCCGAATGTAACGCTCAAACTCAATACTTGAGCTTATTCTTCCTCGTAGGTACACTATCCTATGTCAAACGACGTCGTCCAAGGATGATGATATCATACTAGCATCTCAACTAAAAGGTCACATATCTCCATATGCTACTATATATATAATACATATACATATATAAGACTATATAAGTCCTATGTTGATAGCATGAATTATAGTCTATATTTTGGGGTTTGTTTGGACGTTTTATCTTTCATAATCTGCATGTTTGTATGTGCATTATGTGATTTTACTACCACTTCATCTACCTTTGCGAGAATCGAGGTCTACACCTAGTTTTGTTGTAATTGCAGGTAATTTGGTACGTTTTGCATCAAAAAGGAGCAAAAGGAGTCATGAGTCATTTGGAGCTACATCCAGGGAGCATAGCCATGGATTAAAGATTTACTTTGGAGCAGATTCGAGAGATTTCACATTCTGTTGTGACTCACCTCGGTTGACCAGAGATTCATCTCGACCGAGGTGATCCAGAGACGCCGACTCGACCGAGGCGAACACCTAGGACGCGGCGAGAATATTTTATTCTTGGATGAGATCTTTTTAAATTTGGAAAGTGACCTTATATTTTTGGGCTTGGCTCCTGGAAGGAAGGAGATATGCAGAATCATATATTTTACCTATATTTATGGGAAAATATCTTTCTAAGATTTATTATCTTTGGGGGTTTATTTTCCTATAAAAAGGGTCGGATTTCCCATAATTCCGACATCCGCTTACACCGAAAATAACGCGGCAGCAGCAGCAGCATACTCCAGTTAGGAGTTTTGAAGAACCTTTTTGAAGGTTGAAGGAAGATTGAAGTCTATAGCTTTTATAGCTTTTTGGAGGGTTTTGTAAGATTGTCTTTAATTCCCTCAATTGTTGTCTTGTCTTTTTGGATTGCTATCCAAGGAACGCTTTGTTGTGATATTTGATTCAGTTATTGAAGTCTTTTCTGTAACACCCCGAATCCGCGGGACTCGGGATGCTACGGGTTGGGACCTCACAATGGGTCCCGACCCTTAGCCTGACAACAATTTCACCGGATCTTGCAACAAGGCACAAATAAAGGCCAAAACCAAAATACATTTTTATGCAATGTTATGAAACCCGGAAATAAAAGAAAGGAAAGACTTCAGCCGTCCTTACAACAACATCAACATAATATATATAATAACAACAACACAAGGACTCCAAAACCCAAAACAACCTAAAATGTACGGAACCCCGGCTGCCCACTCCTCCGGATCACTCGGCCACATCCTAACCTGCACATCAACTACAACAATCGGTATAAAACCGTTAGCTCACATTCTAGGCATTATAAGAATAATATGGCACAAACACACATAAGAACACAAACACACAACATGCTCATAAACATACACATCCGTTACTTATTATTTTCTTAGGTTATTCCATATCTAATTCATTCGTTCAAGTGTGACACGAGAGTCTTATAACTCTCGCCTCTGTCCCCGTGTAACCAACAGGAGTGTGGCGGCGCCCAACCCGTATACCCTGTGGGAGTGATGAAGAAGCCCGCCTGTATACCGTGTATGGCCTGGTCGCAGAGACCCCCCCAGTCTCCCTCGGGAAACTGAGCGGTGATGTCACCGCCCGATAATAATAATAGTAGTAACGATGGGCCAATAAATAAGGTCAAGTAAATCCTAATCCATTTTCATGCTTAAAAGCGGTAAACACACACCACCATATATATCCAAATAAGGCATAAAAGCGGCTAAGTAAGTCCGAGGACTTACCTCGTCTCAAAGCTAGCTAAAAACCGATCTCACTTCCCGTAGGAATACAACCAAGGCCTGTTCAAGACAAGGCACGATAATTAACAACCATCCCTGCAAGCTAATAGTCCATAGACTTCTAGTCCTATATGCTCTCACAAGATCAAGCACTCTCATAAACTAGGATAACACTCCTAGTCCTCACAACTCATAAGATCACAACCATAGTCCCATGTACTAGGATACTCTCATCCTAAACTCCGCAATATCAACAACACATACTCATAACCTCAATAAAGCTCACATGATAACATACACACCTCAATCCTTAGCACGTTCAAACCATACTCAAATCCTCACCTAAAAAATCAAAGCCACTACTTGGTATTTACTCTAAGTTATGCTAAATCCAACTTAGCATGGTACTATTACTAAATAATACTATATGGAGAAAGAGGTACTCACTCAAAGTCGATGGCGGAGGATGATCTACGGATGTGGAGAAAAGATTCAATTTATCGGGGCGCTTCCGAACCTAAATCCAAAGCTAAACAAATTTAGCTCATACGCTAAATTTGATAATAATATATACGATATATTAATTTGAAGTAAAACTCGTTTTCAAAAGCCAACATTAAAATCCCACAATACATTTTCCGGGAATTTATACAATTTTAGAAATTTAGGTCATAAACCACGAGTTAAATCCTTTGCCCATATTCCGAAAATAATCCAACAAAGGGCATTATATATAGGGTATATAAATATAAGAATATCCCCGTAATTAAAATCCAAGGTTAAAAACCGCTAACACATTTTTCCGGGGCAAATAATACAACTCTAGAAACTTGGGTCATTTTATGTAAACAAAACCTTTGGGCCAAATCTGCAATTTATCTCACAAGGCCATAATCTGAAATTTACAAAAGTTGGGTAAAATATGTAAATACAAAACAGGGGTCACAATATGAAATTTTACCAAAACTGAGGGGCCGATTGTGATTAGTAACAAGGGTTCATTAACCCGATAGATCTAGCGCACAGCTGGGAAGGGGAAAAATAACCAGGGCGGCGGCGAGGAGAAATAGCAGGGGAAGGGGCGCACAAGCTAGCAGCTTTGGCGGCGGCTCTAGGTCCCGACGCTAGGGCGGCGAGGCAGCGCAGGCTCTCCGACGGCGGCCGAACTCCTAGGTCTTCGATCGGTCACCACAAGTGGAAAAGGGAGAGGGGAAACAACTATGGCGGCGACAGAGGCAAGACAGGCGGAGATGCAGGTGGTCCGGGTGGTAGGGACTCTCCTCCGGCATCGCTCCTGGCGGATCGAAGGCGGCAAGGGCTGAGTGACGGTGTCTCTGGTTGGTTTTCATCCCCGGCGATTTACGGCTCGACAGCAAAGAGAAAATTGAAGGGTTGCTCCTTGGCGGTGTGTGAGTTATGGGAGAAGGTGAAGCCGGATAGAGGAGAGGCAAGGGCTGCGTTGCAATCGTCCGGTGGTGGCGGATGGAAAGCTTCCGGCTCTGGTTCGCAGGGGTGAGGAAGACGAGGGTGACATTGTTGGCTTTCTTGCTTGTTGTTGCGTGCAAGTGGTTGTGGTGGGTTGACAGAAAGAGAGGGGCAGAGAGGCGCAGGTTGCTTCGGTGAGGCTCGTGCAGGCAGGGGGCTTCTTCCCGGTGGTCGATGGTGGCGAGGGGAAACTCCAGCGGGTCGATTTCCGGAGGCAAAGCTTGAAAACTCCCTCTGTTTTCTAATTCTAGATGCAGCAAGTCCCGCTGTGCTTCTCGGCGACCAATCGAACGCGGGACAAAAGCTGCGAGGCTGTGGTATGTCATTTGCAGAGATGGAGGAACCAAAGGGGAAGAGAGCTCCGGTGGGCTGGAGTCGAGAGGAGGCCGATAGGGTGGCACATTGAAAGAGATGAAGGTGAAGGCTAGTGTAGCTGGAGGGAGATGGATGAGATGCAGGGGGACAAGCCACTCTTCTGCTCGGGAAGACGAAGCAGAGAAGAGGGGTTAGAGAGGTTGAGAGTTTGAGAGGTTGAGGAGAGAGCGGTTGAGTCACGAGAGTGTCTTGCAGGGGAGAGCTGCACACTACAGTAGGCGACACCAGGGGCAACGAGGGCAACGAGGAGTCGGGTATGAGAGGTCAGGGAGAGTAGAGGTCAGGCTAGGCTGTCCATCAGCCGTAGAGAGAGAGAGAGGCAAGGAAAGAAGACAGAAAAGAACTAAAAAAAAACCTACTAAAAGAAATGAGGAAGAAAAAGAAATAATTAAAGGATAGACTCGATTTCAAACATATGGAACGGGATTTTCGGTTCGGAAAACCTCTTCAAAATTTCCCGAAAATAAATAAAAAACGGAATATATATAAGTTAAAATATATAAACTCATAAAATTTAATTTCCAATGTGAAAATACCCGTATAAATATTTAGGTTAATAAATTATCGAAAAAAATAAAAAAAATAAAAAAAATCGGAAACGCTCCTAATAAACGGGGCGTTACATTTTCATTAAATTCTTCTTTGTTCAAATATTCACCTTCTTCCCATATATTTTAATACATTCATTATGATGATGAGTGGCTAATTTCCTTGTGTGATTTTAGGGTGATTGGCTGAAGGTTGTGGGAAAAACAATGATAGAATAATCTTAGATTCCAGTAGGATCCTGAAAGTTCGAGTCTTTAACCTTAACCCTAAGCATCTCGTTCGGTTGATGAACATCTCGGCCGGGGTGGAATTCTTCTGACCGAGGTGACTTATCCGATTCTAAACAGAAAGTTAAGTGTTAGAGTTTGCTAAATCCTATTCTTATTACACCTTTCTGGTTCAATGCAAGCTTAGGATGAGACTTACCCGGTAATTCCTTAGTTTGTGTACCAACGATCATAAGTGTAGGTAATAAAGGTTTATCCTTTATTGGGGTTTGAGTGTGCTTCCATCCCATCTTTGTGAGTTAGCCTGAGACTTACCCGGTAAAGGTTGATTCTATTTCCTTAGATGGTATGTTAGTTTGAGGTTATAATTCTTTATCTTGATTCCTTGAGACTTACCCGGTAATAGGAGTTACGGTTTAGGATTAGTGTGTAGTGAGACTTACCCGGTGATCTACTCCACTTTAGTAACACCTTCCCCACGCAAAAACCTCAGCTTTGTCCGCTTATCTTTAGATCTTGAGTTGGAACCACAACTAGATGCTTTAATCCCTAGAATTGCATGTTTGCTTTATTGACTTCTTATTCATCTTTGATTGTGTTAATCGCTCTTGTGGTTAGAATTGACATAAGCACACCGTATTGACTTTGTTTCACCAGAGTCCTTGTGTTCGACCCTGGAATTCTTGCTTTTATTACAATCGACCCGTACACTGCGGGTTCGCATCCTTGTTTTAAGCTTAAGTCTAGGGTTATAAATTTAAAGCTTGCACACACCGTTAGGGGCGAACACAACTCCGTGCTTGAAGTTGAAGCTTTTGCCCTCCGGGAGGGTGTCCTTAAGGCAGCTTGCCTTGGGTTTCCAACTATTGAAACTGAGGGTGACAGCTTGGTGCTTATCAACTCGATCAACCACATGTGGAAACCTCCTTGGGATGTTGATATGATCATCTCGGATATGATCATCTCGGGAAGTTAACAATGTGGCGGACCGACTAGCTTTGCTTGGACTCACCTTGGACTCTTGCGATGTCCGCTCTCTCACAATGTTGAAGACCTCATCCGAAAGGATGCCTTAGGACGGTCAGTTTCAAGGGATTGACCCTCCCATTCCTCTTACCTTCTGTATCAAAAAAATGGAGCGTCAACTTTGCCTTGCTATGCCTATATGTTGTTCACACTAGCAATGCATATATGTTATTCAGCATGTGATAAAATATGGAAGGACTAATAAAGAAGTCATACATGGATTTAGACATTGAATTATTGTATTACCATTTCTTTGTCTTTATATTTGCTATCTTCAATCTTAACCCTTACGTGCAAGTTTTACATGAACTGTAATACCATCCAAATAGATCATCAATATTTTTCACGGTTGTCATAGTAACACAAGTACATACCTATTTAAATAGGTATATATATATATATATATATATATATATATATATATATATATATATATATATATATATATATATATATATATATATATATATATATATATATATATATATATATATATATATATATATATATATAATAATCAATAACTACGTCGCCGAGGTCCGCGGAGGAAGTGGTGGTCCCGTACATACTACCCCAACTGACTCATGCACATGATTTGAAAACAAAAATTTTTTTGCAATTCAGAACCCTTGCGGGTTCTGTTTATTGGTCTATTCGGCCTTTTAGAAGATTGCGAGTGCCATTGTTGTCAACCTAGGGCTCTGATACCACTTTTGTAACACCCCGAATCCGCGGGACTCGGGATGCTACGGGTTGGGACCTCACAATGGGTCCCGACCCTTAGCCTGACAACAATTTCACCGGATCTTGCAACAAGGCACAAATAAAGGCCAAAACCAAAATACATTTTTATGCAATGTTATGAAACCCGGAAATAAAAGAAAGGAAAGACTTCAGCCGTCCTTACAACAACATCAACATAATATATATAATAACAACAACACAAGGACTCCAAAACCCAAAACAACCTAAAATGTACGGAACCCCGGCTGCCCACTCCTCCGGATCACTCGGCCACATCCTAACCTGCACATCAACTACAACAATCGGTATAAAACCGTTAGCTCACATTCTATGCATTATAAGAATAATATGGCACAAACACACATGAGAACACAAGCACACAACATGCTCATAAACATTCATTCCGTTAAATATTATCTTTTTAGGTTATTCCATATCTAATTCATTGGTTCAAGTGTGACACAAGAGTCTTATAACTCTTGCCTCTGTCCCCGTGTAACCAACAGGAGTGTGGCGGCGCCCAACCCGTATACCCTGTGGGAGTGATGAAGAAGCCCGCCCGTATACCGTGTATGGCCTGGTCGCAGAGATCCCCCCAGTCTCCCTCGGGAAACTGAGCGGTGATGTCACCGCCCGATAATAATAATAGTAGTAACGATGGGCCAATAAATAAGGTCAAGTAAATCCTAATCCATTTTCATGCTTAAAAGCGGTAAACACACACCACCATATATATCCAAATAAGGCATAAAAGCGGCTAAGTAAGTCCGAGGACTTACCTCGTCTCAAAGCTAGCTAAAAACCGATCTCACTTCCCGTAGGAATACAACCAAGGCCTGTTCAAGACAAGGCACGATAATTAACAACCATCCCTGCAAGCTAATAGTCCATAGACTTCTAGTCCTATATGCTCTCACAAGATCAAGCACTCTCATAAACTAGGATAACACT